>OX375865.1:100061653-100233325 GCA_947359475.1 Heligmosomoides polygyrus bakeri
CTCGATACCAGCCAATTGAGGCTTAAAGAAACTGATTTGAATTGTTTCTATCAAGACCATCAGCTTAACTGGTCCCATGCTGATATCAGCGGCCAGCTCATCCCGGATACGGGTGGGTGCTGATCGGTCCCACGAGGTGTGGATGTTGCGTTCGATCAAACGGCGCCGGTGGTGTAATGGCGTAGAGCATTCCCGCCCGGTCAGAGGGAGGTGCGGGTTCGAGTCCCGCCTGGCGCTAGAAGTTTTGATCGCAACAAAACATCGTTGTGACAGCTTACAACCTCGATACCAGCCAATTGAGGCTTAAAGAAACTGATTTGAATTGTTTCTATCAAGACCATCAGCTTAACTGGTCCCATGCTGATATCAGCGGCCAGCTCATCCCGGATACGGGTGGGTGCTGATCGGTCCCACGAGGTGTGGATGTTGCGTTCGATCAAACGGCGCCGGTGGTGTAATGGCGTAGAGCATTCCCGCCCGGTCAGAGGGAGGTGCGGGTTCGAGTCCCGCCTGGCGCTAGAAGTTTTGATCGCAACAAAACATCGTTGTGACAGCTTACAACCTCGATACCAGCCAATTGAGGCTTAAAGAAACTGATTTGAATTGTTTCTATCAAGACCATCAGCTTAACTGGTCCCATGCTGATATCAGCGGCCAGCTCATCCCGGATACGGGTGGGTGCTGATCGGTCCCACGAGGTGTGGATGTTGCGTTCGATCAAACGGCGCCGGTGGTGTAATGGCGTAGAGCATTCCCGCCCGGTCAGAGGGAGGTGCGGGTTCGAGTCCCGCCTGGCGCTAGAAGTTTTGATCGCAACAAAACATCGTTGTGACAGCTTACAACCTCGATACCAGCCAATTGAGGCTTAAAGAAACTGATTTGAATTGTTTCTATCAAGACCATCAGCTTAACTGGTCCCATGCTGATATCAGCGGCCAGCTCATCCCGGATACGGGTGGGTGCTGATCGGTCCCACGAGGTGTGGATGTTGCGTTCGATCAAACGGCGCCGGTGGTGTAATGGCGTAGAGCATTCCCGCCCGGTCAGAGGGAGGTGCGGGTTCGAGTCCCGCCTGGCGCTAGAAGTTTTGATCGCAACAAAACATCGTTGTGACAGCTTACAACCTCGATACCAGCCAATTGAGGCTTAAAGAAACTGATTTGAATTGTTTCTATCAAGACCATCAGCTTAACTGGTCCCATGCTGATATCAGCGGCCAGCTCATCCCGGATACGGGTGGGTGCTGATCGGTCCCACGAGGTGTGGATGTTGCGTTCGATCAAACGGCGCCGGTGGTGTAATGGCGTAGAGCATTCCCGCCCGGTCAGAGGGAGGTGCGGGTTCGAGTCCCGCCTGGCGCTAGAAGTTTTGATCGCAACAAAACATCGTTGTGACAGCTTACAACCTCGATACCAGCCAATTGAGGCTTAAAGAAACTGATTTGAATTGTTTCTATCAAGACCATCAGCTTAACTGGTCCCATGCTGATATCAGCGGCCAGCTCATCCCGGATACGGGTGGGTGCTGATCGGTCCCACGAGGTGTGGATGTTGCGTTCGATCAAACGGCGCCGGTGGTGTAATGGCGTAGAGCATTCCCGCCCGGTCAGAGGGAGGTGCGGGTTCGAGTCCCGCCTGGCGCTAGAAGTTTTGATCGCAACAAAACATCGTTGTGACAGCTTACAACCTCGATACCAGCCAATTGAGGCTTAAAGAAACTGATTTGAATTGTTTCTATCAAGACCATCAGCTTAACTGGTCCCATGCTGATATCAGCGGCCAGCTCATCCCGGATACGGGTGGGTGCTGATCGGTCCCACGAGGTGTGGATGTTGCGTTCGATCAAACGGCGCCGGTGGTGTAATGGCGTAGAGCATTCCCGCCCGGTCAGAGGGAGGTGCGGGTTCGAGTCCCGCCTGGCGCTAGAAGTTTTGATCGCAACAAAACATCGTTGTGACAGCTTACAACCTCGATACCAGCCAATTGAGGCTTAAAGAAACTGATTTGAATTGTTTCTATCAAGACCATCAGCTTAACTGGTCCCATGCTGATATCAGCGGCCAGCTCATCCCGGATACGGGTGGGTGCTGATCGGTCCCACGAGGTGTGGATGTTGCGTTCGATCAAACGGCGCCGGTGGTGTAATGGCGTAGAGCATTCCCGCCCGGTCAGAGGGAGGTGCGGGTTCGAGTCCCGCCTGGCGCTAGAAGTTTTGATCGCAACAAAACATCGTTGTGACAGCTTACAACCTCGATACCAGCCAATTGAGGCTTAAAGAAACTGATTTGAATTGTTTCTATCAAGACCATCAGCTTAACTGGTCCCATGCTGATATCAGCGGCCAGCTCATCCCGGATACGGGTGGGTGCTGATCGGTCCCACGAGGTGTGGATGTTGCGTTCGATCAAACGGCGCCGGTGGTGTAATGGCGTAGAGCATTCCCGCCCGGTCAGAGGGAGGTGCGGGTTCGAGTCCCGCCTGGCGCTAGAAGTTTTGATCGCAACAAAACATCGTTGTGACAGCTTACAACCTCGATACCAGCCAATTGAGGCTTAAAGAAACTGATTTGAATTGTTTCTATCAAGACCATCAGCTTAACTGGTCCCATGCTGATATCAGCGGCCAGCTCATCCCGGATACGGGTGGGTGCTGATCGGTCCCACGAGGTGTGGATGTTGCGTTCGATCAAACGGCGCCGGTGGTGTAATGGCGTAGAGCATTCCCGCCCGGTCAGAGGGAGGTGCGGGTTCGAGTCCCGCCTGGCGCTAGAAGTTTTGATCGCAACAAAACATCGTTGTGACAGCTTACAACCTCGATACCAGCCAATTGAGGCTTAAAGAAACTGATTTGAACTTCTTCACTGTTACGTGCGGATGTTAGCCCTGGTTTATACTTGCGCCGCCACGCGGCGCGGCACCACGACCGCCATAGATATCGATTTTTCGCGCCGCCCGGTCGATATCTATCCCGACCATCGTGCCGCGCCGCAAGTATAAACTAGGGCTTATGTGCGGTCAAACAGCGCCGGTGGTGTAAGGCGAACATCGCTGCCCGGAAAGCAGAAGATACGGGTTCGAGTCCCGCCTGGCGCAAGAGTTTTGATCGTAACAAAACATCCTGTAACAACTTATAGCCTCTATATCAGCCGCTCCAGGCTTAAACTAATGTGTTCAAACTTCTTCACTGTTGGAGCAGGATTTGCATATCTTCACCTCCTTAAAACTGCTCCCATCCTTCATTCCGTAGCCTCCTCTAAACGCCTCTATTCTTTCAGCATTAGTTGTATCGTAGAGCATTTGTAAGTTCATTTTCCATGTTGCTGGCGTTGTTTTATCTGATGTCTGTCTTATACAACGTACGCAAATAAATAAATAAATAAATAAATAAATAAATTTTCACCTCAGTCACTTAACTCTGGACAAAAGTAGAGATTTTCGAGCGATATAGAGAATGGTTTCCACATTTCTTATTAGCTCTTAAGCTTATCGAACGCACAACATATCTAGGAGATTCCCACTTTAAGCGGTCAACTCTGGGCAAAAGTCGATTACACCACACCAATCGATCGATTGATTTATCGACTGAACTACCGATAGTGGTAAATTGTGAATTCCGAAGCTTTAGCCTCTGATTTAGTTAATGTTGGGACGAATATACAGTACACGAGGGAGAAGAGGTGTCTGTGTAAGGACGCATTTCTGGTGTTCTGTTGTGTTGAAGGGAAGCCGTCTGTTTGAAATGCGAAGAGTAGCGGTAGAACCGGTCGGTGATGCTGTGTTGTGTCATCAGGTCATCCATTGTTCGCCGTTAAAGCTGCTGTTGGATTCGATTGAAAATCAGTTCAAAGCAGCGCTATCGTGCGATGATAAAGTAAGCTACGGGATTTGACATATCACTTAGGAATGCGCCATGCGTTCTACTTCTATATGATATCATGGAGGGTCATTGAATAGGCTGTGGGTGGGACCTAAACAATGCTGTCCGGAAACCAGTCCATTATCCTTCTTAGGAGAGTCGAGTAGCAACTCAGAAACCTCTGAATGATGACGGTTGCATGGCATGGGAGCAGCTTCTTTAAAAGAAAACCTGATTCTTGACATGTGTGAGACTCCTGCTTTTTGTTTTTTGTTCAAAAATTGTGATTTTACCTTCAATGAAACCCTAAGCCTTCTTTTTTCAGGTGGTCGACTACAAATGGGTTGTTCGAGAAGAGTTCTGGTCGACGGTTCCGTCCAAAAAGTATAAATCATGCGTAAATAGTGTGTTCCTAGAATGATCTTAGTATTGTTATAGTATCTGTTATTAGGTGTCTACTGTTTGCCAGTTCTCCTGCAATAAATATACAGAAATTTGTGCTGTCTCTTACCTCTCGTTGGAATAAAGAACTCGATTACGCGACGGTAGACAAAGTAATGAAAAACAGGTTCCCAATGAATGGAAGAGGCTGGGTCGTTACGTTGCCAGGCGGAATGGCGCGCAACTTTCTTTTGATTAGAGTCGCGACGCTGACATCGAATTCGCTTGGCTGATTTTAGAACGTAGTGGCCTTCTAGGATTCCCATCGTGAGGGAAGTGGTCACCTTGGTGCAGATCTGTCCATTTGATGGGCTTCTACACAGTTGTTCCCTTCGTTCTTGATGACCCCATCAGTTTCTCATCGTGATTTAAAGGCCAGCTTGAGTCTGCCGGCATACGACACGTTTGCCAGCTCCGTACCATGGCCTTGAGATCCATTCCTGCTCCCTTACATTGAGTTGAGTAGCGCAGTCGGAGGGGATGCTATCTGTTGCAGACACCCGATACCAGATTCCTGGTTCGGATTTCCCGCCCAGGCCAAACAAGCCTTCAGTCCCTCGGTGAATTGGTACCAGACTTTCAGTCCCTCGGTGAATTGTCTGAGAAGGATAAATCTCTGACTTGTCCGTCGGCTGGCCGCCGCAGGTCATTTTATGGCCAATAAAGGTCATGGAAAAGTTATACGAGAAAAATTGGTGTCATATCTAAACAGAAACAGATGTATTCCTTCCGAACAGCATGGATTTACCGCTGGCGCTTCAACAGCCACGCAGCTCTCGGACTGCGTTTTCGATTGGAATCTTGCAATAAACAATGGGGACTCAGTGGATATCATCTACTTCGATTTGTCGAAAGCCTTTGACAAGGTATGTCATAGTAAACTTCTCGAAAAGCTTCATCAGCTGGGCATCAGAGGGTCTCTTCTAAATTGGATTCATTCTTATTTGAGTGGGAGGCGTATGCGTGTTAAGGTAGGAAATTCTTTCTCAAGCAGCTATGATTGTAAAAGTGGAGTGCCTCAGGGGGGAGTATTATCCCCGATTCTGTTCCTCGCATACACTTCTGATCTTCCTGCAAGTTTAGTTACAGACTCTCATGTAAAGGTGCAAGTGTATGCTGATGATATAAAGGTGTACGGAGTCTATAATGATAGCAATAAAACTCAGGTCTGTCAAGCCTTGTCTCAGTCTGTCAATAATATGATGGAGTGGGCCAATGCTTGGCAAATTCCCGTTAATCTTTCCAAAACTTCAGTCTTTCATATTGGAAATTCGGGCAATAACGAGTACTATTACAACGACTGCACTCTCACCTCTATATCCGAGGTTTGCGATCTTGGTGTTCATCTGGATAGTGGGTTAACCTTTGAGAATCACATTGATACCATTGTGCGGAAAGTCTTCTCCATCCTGTTTTTGATTTGTAGGAACAACAAGTGCGATGACTGCTCGGTACTAGTTAGCTTATACAAGGCATATGTCGTTCCAATACTAGAATACTGCCCACAGGTTTGGAGTCCTTATACAAAGGAGTCTCGATCTAAAATTGAAAAGGTACAGAAGACTTTTACAAAAATCCTGTATTATAGATGTAAGCGTACTCACAGGGGTCCTCTTACTATTCCTAGTTATGAAGAAAGACTTAAGCTTTTCAACCTCAAAAGTCTCTTCTACAGGAGAATAATCAGTGATCTAGTTTTTTGTTTTAAAGTTTTAAAAGGAGAATCAAAACTGAAAGCTAGCAAATACTGGGTTTTCTTGCCAAAGCTAGGTCACCGTAATCGTTATTGTTTCCGCTATCCTAAATTTAAAAGGAAAAATCGCGAGAAAGTCTTCAATTCGCTTTTTTTACCGCGGTGCACGCTGGTTACAAATGTTACCTCGGACCTTACTGGATGCTAAAAACGCATACGATTTTCGTAGAAAACTGATGAAAATTGATCTGCTTTCAACTTTGCATTTGGAGGATATATCTTAAAGACGCTTTGGTTTCCCTGGTTTAGCAGTTTTACATGGAAGATTGTTTTTTTTGCAACATTGCTAGATTCCTTTGCCTGATGTTATTCTCTGTTTTAGTCTGAACTGATGATCTTACCTGTTTGCAATTGTTCGCTGGATTCCCTGGATTTTTTATTTTTATTTGATTACTTGGGTTGGTTTGCTTATTTTTACTGCCATTTCTAGATGCTTTCGATCGCTTTTATCCTTATGGTTCCCCTTCTCTGCCGTCATGTGGGCACTGATGGAGGCGGCGGACCTACTAAGATGGTATCCGGAGCCGTTCTCTCTAGCGACTTGCAGTGTTGGCGGGCCACTGCTCGTTTCCGTCAAGTTGCCCACCCCCCCCCTGAAACCCTTGGCTGTCTGAATTTTTTGGCTCTTGGTGTCTCTTTGTTTGTTCATTGTTTTGTGTTCCTTTCTTGCCTAAAGTTTGGCCTCACCATTGATTAATGTGAAATGTTGAGTTGTTCAGGAATTCAGTTTTTTTTATAATCACTATGTCGTTTGCGCCGTGTCCATATTAATCTACTGTTTATTATTGCGCACAATTTAGTGCAAGTATAAATAAATAAATAAATACGCGTTCAAATCCCCTCCACGCTTCCGATAAAAGTAGAATTCGTGGCGCATCCCGAAGGGGATTGAGTAACGCCGTCCTTTATCCTTTTATCCATTGGATGACTAAAATGGGTCATTCCCTTTCCTGAGTACGAAGAAGAGGTTTTCCCAGCGATACCATTTTCGTGCCAAATTGACATTTTTCAAAGCAAATTGGACGCGCCTATACGCAAGGTTAACGCTTTTGAAATCAAAATGAATTTGTCCACATTAAAACAGAGGCTCTCAGAGACGGTTTGAATATTTTAGTGAGAGTTTATTTGAATTTTTTCCGTTCACCTGCCCCAATAGGTGAATACACTATTTGAAATTGCATAAAATTTTGATCGTTTAGGGAAGAATAATGAATTCAATTTCGCTTTAAGGAGCAAGGAGACGATAGTCAACTAGTGTATTGAAAGAAGAGATCGCGCAGTTCACTCGACTGGATCGCCGCGATTTTAATTTAATTGGTCGTAGAAATCACAGATGTAAGCGGTACCACAAGAACAGTTATGAAAAAAGAAACCCTCATATATCGCTGTTTCAAGTAAGCAGCCTTACACGTAGAAACTATCCACTTCAGGCCAATCGAGGAATGGTATGATCTCGCCTTTTAATAACAAGATGGTTGCTGCCTTCCTGCGCTCCAAAACAAAATGTAATTCATTATTTTCTCTAAAAAATAAATTTTTATAACATTCCAAATTGGCTAACGTGGACAGGACACGTGCCGTGGGTCGATATCGAACCAGCGCCTCCTACAACTGCGCCAGCTGCTCCCTACGGACGTCTAGAGGATAAGAATCTGCTTGGTCAACCCGTTTTGGGATGCGCCACGTATTTTACTTCAAGGGAATGTCGTTGAGGCAATATGAATGTGTATTTGGCTATACTATACAATGACTTACGAGCCGACCAACAAGTCAGAGTTTTATTCTTCCTGCAACAATCTGGTAACAATTACCGACTCGAAGGGGTGGAAGGCTTGCTAGGCCTGGCGGAAAATTCTAACCAAGAACCTGGAAGCGGGTGCCCGCGACAGCCGGCGCCTTCTCCGACTGCGCTCCCACATTTGCCGTGAACGTATATGGTCTAGAAATTATGTATGCTCAACTCTAACGCAGATGTTTAGTATAAACCGAATAGGAGCAGCTTTTGAAGTGCATATCTCATGTAGTTTAGCGCTTGGAGTGCGCCATGCACTTCATCTTAGCCACGTAATTGCATAGGTCAAATGCGCTGTTATATTCCCTCTATGATAGAAGCAGAACGGGTGCCACACTCCTAAAGGGACTGATTTACTCCATCCTTTATTGTCCTTCCTTTTCCGTTTGAATCCACTCATTAGAACTTTTTTGTAAATAAATTACTATACGCTCGGATACAGTCTTTAAAAGTGGGACCGATGGTGGGAAAAGTATGGAGGCATTTTTCCTACCACCGCTTGCCCTGAAACTAACTTTTGATGTGAAGGCTTTCAAGTTGTTTAAGAAGAGGGTAGCGGTCCTTGGTCCTGCAAGGAGGAAAAAGTGGGCCGAATTTCGATGTAGCTACTGTCCTGGACCCTCTTGAAGAGTATTTATGATAGATCTTCTTGAGCTGGCCGAATGCTTCAGCTGTCCGATCCGCCAAGGTCGATTTCAGGCCTTTTTTGGCGACTTCATTCCCATCCGTCCTAAAGTCTTGATGGGGTGGAGCGGTAGTGTGTAGTCGAGAGACAGTAGACAGGAGCATGGCGACGGGGGCCTGTGCACTTTTTGTTGTCGAGATCGTATCACCGTCGTCACAAGATGGTCAACGACTTCTATTGTCCGCCACCAAGCGCTCCCGGTTCCCAGCATTTCCATTCCATCTTCTTTCCGTTCTCTTCTGTTCTTCACTCGAGTCTCGCCTTCCCTCCGCATTCCTTCTCGGTTTCTTCACGGCGCTTATCTGCTGTTAGGTCGGAGTAAAAGCTTCCGCCGTTTTCGATTTCTAAATTCATATGGTCCCGAATTCTATCAGAATTAACCTTTCAAGTTAGAATAAAACTTGCTTTTGGCATATCTTTCCAATAAAAGCCACTGCTAAGAATTTCCTCTTTGTGAACAATTGAGCAGCTAGAGCTGATGACTGCCAGGAAACATTTTTTTACGTAATCTTATACTGTATAATCTTATACAATTTTTTAAACATAATCTTATGCACCTAACCGTCTGACATTAAGAAATCCAAGGATAAATGCTGTGGAAGTTACACCCATGCAGGCTGAACAAGGTAAAATGTAGCTTTCAAATTTAAATTCTACGGCTTTTGTAGTGATTTTAAGACGTGTTATTTGAAGTTCCCGCTCGGAAATTTGGAAAGGTGTCCATAGCTTGTTTTCAGCTTCAGTCAGTATATTCTACATGTAATCAGATAAATGGTGGAAATTTACAGAAGAGGGGCCATTCTGTATTTCTTCCAAATCTGGCGGCTCTACCAGGCTTAGGTTCCTTTCTACGGTATATTTGTCGGAGCACCACGCTTTTGTTAGGTTGGATACTAAGTTCTCGTCGTTTTTCAAACATTTATTCTGAATTTCGCTAAAAGTTTTTTTTTGCATGATATTGTATACCGTCCGAAAGAGTGAATGGCTCTATCATAAAATGTTTTTCGTTCTTCTCGCTTTAATTTTTGTCTTTTTAGATCGATAAAGTCAAAAGCCAAAAAAGAAAAATGACCCCCCTCCTCCCCCGACAGCTCCTTCTCTCTGCTTACATTTGAGTTTTTTTTGCAACATTATAGAGGTTAAATTATTTTTTTAGACAGCGTTATATGTCATTCGAAAGGGAATTTTTTGCTCTATTAAAGCTTGTGTCGCGCTTATTTTTATTTGGATTTTCATCAATTTTGTCAGAATAGACAAATGATCTTTGCCAGCAGCTCCTTCTCTTTGCTTTTCTCTTTTCTTTGCTCAGTTTTTCGCACAAGGCCATATACCTTTTTAAACGGAATCTTTCATTCTATCAGAATATATATTTTACTCTTTAGAACTTCCGAAGTTAAAATAATTTCTGAAAATTAAATTCAAACGCTGAATTTTGCTATTTTTTCAGGTCATCAAAATGGAGTGAAAAGATGTTAGTGAAAATAATGTATGTCTTCTGAACACTCCACTTTAACGTCGTGATAAGTGTATAAGAGAAAGAGCTTTCGGCGAAGGCTATTTTTAAACTCCCCGATTTGTTGATCTAAAAATTGGAAAAGGCAAAATAGAAAAAACGAACATATTTTCTGATAAAGCAAATTATTCCACAGATATTCCGTGTGTTACTCTCAGCTGTAGACCAAGACTGGTGTCGACCTCTTCATAAGGCTTACGTTTCGGCGATGTCGCCTTCGTCAGAGCCTGGAAATGTCGAGTTCATTTGAAAAACTACTCGCCCAAACGCCATTTCATCCTACAGGAGTGAATTTCGAAGGAGACAAAGAGTCAGGAAGCAATGTCGTAGAGCATAGTAACGCAGTGGGGTCGAAGTGATCCACCAGTCACCCGTAGCTGGAGGTGGGCTAACTCGAATGGGTTTGTGAGCTTATATCGACCGACCACCTGCCCCAGGGACCCCCTTGAGCACGACCACGTAGGTCGAACCCGCAGAGGTCGAAGTAGGGCGCCAGCTCTTGCGTCACCGCGATGCACTCCTCCTTGCGGTTGATTTTTGGATTTCTGGCCGCGATCCAAAACGCTTCGAGAGTTCTGCGTGCCGAGATGTCGCGCTCGCGCGCCAAGATCGTCACAGCCACCTCAACCATTGCGCCATCGTGACTCCGGATCCTATGCTACCCCAACGGAGTAGACACATTAAATCTTCTTAGCCCATCCAAGTGCTCCTTAACCCTGGTGCAAAGCGGTCTCCCCGTCTCCCCTATATACTCCTCTCCACATTGACTGCATGTAATGAGGTACACCACCCCCGATGTCATGCAGTCTCCTTCGCTTCCAAACCGGCGGATAACACAGGATGGCGTGGTGCATGTCCTGTCGTACAGCCGGTTCCGGACCAGTTGCTCCTTTAGGTTGGTGGGAGGAACCTCTATCACTCCCACCAGCTCCTCTAGACCTGCAAATTATTCCCTATCGAATGTTGCAGGGGAAAAAAGTGAAAAGTGAAAAAATAGTTTCTAAGCTAATACTTTACAGCTGTTTGGATAGAATTCTCGAGTCTTGTTGTTGAAAATCAGGGTGAGCCTGAACAACATCAGACCAAATTAGGGTAAAATCCTGGAAGCAGGCTGTTAGACTATCGCCAAAAGGTTTGTTTCCCGGATTCCTTTATAAACTTTTCCAACTGAATGGTAATCGAATATCAAAAACTATTCTTTAAGAGTAACCAAGAAGCTTCGCATTGGTTCCAGGAAGTAAACTCTTCACTAAAGTTTTTGCATCAAAAACTCATTTTACTGGCAAAGGTCCAATTTGATTTAGTATTTTTCTCTAAAAATGGAATTTTATAAAATTACTTTACTTGTTGGGCAAGTAAACTAAAAAAACTTCAAGGAATGTCATACCAAATTTTCCTTGAATAAAATTTTATTTTTTCCTAACCATTTTGTTGGCTCTGTAGTTTAACCTGTCTGAAGGTCATTTTGATTTGGAAGAGTTTGGTTTGACTTCAAAAGTCTTAGGCTAGCTTAGAAGAGTATCCGGTTTGATTTGAAAAGTGTCCAGTTCGACGTGAAAATGGTAGCAACAGCTTTACTCGCTGCCACAACCTTTGCCAGTGCCGAGCATTCACATGATTTAATATCCCATTCTCTAACTATGTAGAGAACTACGGTGATCTTCTACAGTGATTTCCATATGTTGAATCTCGAAGTCCTCGTTCTTTCACTCTGTTTGTTCTGATTTTGTTGCTGTGATCGATTTTGCGCAATGAGTGCAGATAAATAAATAAATAACGCGATGAGAACGTTTCCAGACAGCCAGCCGGAGCCGTTGATACACCACGTAGTACATGCGACAGTACCTGGACGTGCCGCCAGACATGTCATCCAGAAGGTAGGCGATGCGTGTTTTTCACGACTACTAACGACGAAAAGAACCTGTTCTGCTACTGCCCCAGTGACTCCACTGCTGTCTGGTAATGAAATGATCGGTGCAGGGTTTGCTCTTGTCTGGTCTCCTTTACTCCTGATCAGAAATCAAACTGACAATGAGAGACAAAGGGGGAAATTTATAGGATATGGTGTAAAGAATAAAGGACGGGTTAATTTATTCCTTTGGGGATGCGCCATGCAGAAGGATAAAGCGCTGACTTGTTCATTGGTTGGCCACCGCAAGTCATTGTATAGGCTTCTTCCGCAACATCCCTTAGAAGAAGAACGCGTGGCGCATCCCAGAAGGGATTGAGTAATGCCGTCCTTTACCTTTTATCCTTTATGTGGCTTATGCAATCACATGCGGTGCCCAACAAATGAGCAGGTCAGTGCTTCACCTTTCCCAGACAAATCTAGTCCAGGAGAGATGGAAGGCTTGGTTGTTCTTGATGGGAACTCCGAGCCAAGAACCTGGAATCGGGCGCATATCGACGCCTCATCCGACAGCGCTATCACGCGGCCTTCAGAACTGGTAGGATGACCCGATAATTTCATTTTAACCTAGTGTTCCGAAGCTATTCAGCTGCGCAACCAATTCGTTCGATCGAGCTTGTGCAACTCCTCTTCTTCTTCCTTTCGTGTGCCAGAGTGGCCCAAGGGCTCTCTTTCGCTTGAACACAATTCTTTGCTAATTCCGACATTGTAAATGCTCAATCAAATTCAAATAAAGTTAAAGTTAAATTTGATAAATGTTTAATACAATTAATAGAATTGGTTTTTTCTTTTTTCTCGTGAGGGAATCTGTTAACACTAAAGTTTTTTTTCTGAAAAACATGTTCCGCAGCTTCAGCATCGGTGAGAGTCAGATCTGCTTCAAGACATGGCATGCTCTGAGTTTGAACATTGTCCCGCTAAGGTGCCCAGAAACGCATGGGAATTTGCGTCTACAAAACTTGAGAAGTGCAGTCTTCTTCTGCATGAGTGCTCTCAAAGTGATGGAGAATTTCCGCAAAGTGCAAACTTCGTGACATTCTGCACCTGACACGGTAGAAACAGGATTTTTGTTGGTAGATGGTGGGGTGATGGAGAGGGACAATGCCATGTCCATGAATCGTTAATGCAGCAACGGCGACAACAGAATGGAAATGGATTTCTCTAGAAAATTTTCACTAAATACTCCTTGGAAGCGGCTGGTTCTCTCAGGCTATGGATTGGGTTGAGGAAAAGTTTTAATCGAAGTATTTTCGTTATTTCATTAAGTCGGAGTTTCGTGGTACATGGCAGGAAGGTGTGCAGCATTAGGATGTGCGAACGCGCCAGCCAATCACAACCAAGCAGAGCGCCGACCAAACACGCCGGCCAATCAGCGTGTCAACCGTACACTTCTTCTCTGATCGGCGCGCCCATTCGATGCGGCCGGATTTATGGAGCGTTTCGCTATTCAAATGCTGCCCACCTTTGCGACACGTCAGCAGTTTCCAATTCTCTTAGCCGAGATCTGCAGCGGATGCATGCCGAAAAGTCGATGATCTCAGTCCATGATTGGTCATTGAATTTCCTAGAGCAAAGACGACCTTCATGGCGCGAGATAGGTGATAATCTCAAGGAGCCAAGTAGGCAAAGTTAAGCAGTCTTAGGAGACTCAGCTGCGCGATGTGAGGCTGGGGGCGTTGTCGTGAAATGGACAGACTTTGTTGCGTTTCGTCAGCTTCTAAAGTTGAGTAGTACACCGTTGGACAGTCGTTTTGGATCCAGAAGAAAGAAACTCGAAATGGGGCATTCTTTCGGAATCCCACAAGCAACAGAGATCTTTTTCTCCTTTTGGTTAACTTTGGTCCTAATTGGGGGTGGTTATTTGCGGGGAAGCCGTTTGCGGTTGACACAGACCAGTCCACGCTCCTGTGATGACATCTTAGAGAAAGCGTGGGTGAATCAGCAGCGAACAGTGGCCGTTGAGAGGCTTCGTCACCTAACAAGGGAAGCCCATGAACTTCCCCCAAAGATTCTCAACGAGACCTATATGGTATTGTAGGGCGTCGAACGAGGACCACAGAATTGTGTTTCGTTTTCGCCACGGGCCACTGGGTGGTCCGAAAATGGCTAAAAATGGCACCGCTTCAGGGCGGGCTGGTACAGTAAAGCGTAAAGCATAAATGACACCTGGAATGGCCCTGTCGCGCTCTGAACTTAACTTAAGAAAGGCTTGGAGCTCAAATTAAAGTTCGATTAAAGTAAGTAATTTACGACGCTTTCTGGAAGAAGCTGCAGGGTACATTCAAGTGATTCATTTGCAACGGTGGCGGTAACGACTGAGTGGCCGAGTCCATGCGATGCGAACATGCGGGAGGGGGTTTAGGGTTCGTCCCGATGAAGGTTACGGAATTTGTTTTGTGATCTGCTTCCACTTTTGCAACATTTTCGCCGCGATAGGGTACCGTATTATTGGGTAGTGGTGATGAGGGGTGTCGAAGTTATGACTACCGATTTCGCCCAGACTTCGCTATGGGGAATTATTTGCTGCTGACTCCGTCACTCTTTTTCCAAATTATCACTTTGCTTGCACTACTTTCCATCAAAGATTGATGTCGAGATGGAAAGTGAGTCTGACCACATTGGAGAAGGAAGCGATCCCCATCGACTGGTGATTTGCATTTTTCAAATACTCTAGAGATGAATTTCGGAAGATTTTTTTTTGACTTCTAGAGTCGAGGGAGTGAATGCAAATGCTCCTATCTGCAATGCCTCCGACCCGTCTCCCGTAAGTGTATACGAGAGTGGTGAGGAACAAGTACACAGCAAGGCGTCCAGTTACACGAGTTGGATAAAATATGCAGTACTTGCAACATTTAGCTGAAATGGTGAAAGTTGCGAGAAGAATAAAAGCAGTCTGTAAAGAAATCGGAAGAATGATGAGCGTGTCTTGACGACGGGTCAAATCAGTACTTGTCGATCGTGTTCACAAATGAGATGACAGCGAGAAACACTTCAAAAACTGATTGAGAGCATTCAAAGAGGTCATATGTGGACAGCATCTGACGAGAGCTTCCTCAGCGAGAAAGCCCTCGTTTAATGGACGCGCGATATCGTCGCTCCACACAACCAAATCAGCTTCTTCCACATCTGACATCAGGTTGAAAGCGGGGTTAAGACGCGAAGAGGGTACACTACCGAAGCCAAAATGTAATCTTCATTTGCAAAAACGCTAACAGTCCACCTAGGGACGCAGAAACCCCACCCCTGGAATCGAACCCTCAACCCCCTCCCGTAAATCCGAGTCGCTATCCACTTGGCCATCCGTCACTGACCTTACCGTTGCAGTTGGATCACTTGAATGTACATTGCAGCTAGGAAACCTGGTTAACTATCGTATTACTATAATCAAGCTTTAATTTGAGCTCCATGCCTTTTCTAAGTTAAGTTCAGGGCGCGACAGGGCCATTCCAGGTGTCACTTATGCCTTATCAATCCGCTTTGAAGTGATACCATATTTAGCCATTTTCGGACCACCCAGTAGCCGTAGCAAAAACGAAACACAGTTCTGTGATCCTCGACCGATGCCCTACAAGATCATATAGGTCTCGTTGAGAATCCTTGGGGGAAGTTCATGGGCTTCCCTTGTGAGATGAAATCCGGAAAGTTGTTCAGCGCAAAACTTCTATACCACTTTAACCTTATGAGCGGGCGTGGAGCCCTGTTGATAAGTCCAATCGCTATTTTTAAAAGGCACAGATGCCCGAGAAGAACGTCTTTTTTCAGAATGCCCTCTAGGTAGTTTTATAGTTAGTTTTTTTGTTTCGACATGCAGTTTCTCCATTACAGTGCGCAAATTATTTGCATCAGCCATCTTGAACAAAAACTGTACTTGGAGAATTTGTATTGAATAGTTCGATAATTAGTACTTTTTATAGATGGCGTGATCCTTAAATTTTTATGTAGTACCGATTGCGTGGCTTACATTATTATATACAATTTTGAAGGTTAGACTTTAGACTGTCTTCTATCAAAATCTGAGTGTCATATGTAAAAATGATTTGCTAAAATAATCAAGTTGTATGTTGGATGTATAACGCGCTGATCGAAAGTAGAAAAATAAGCTACATTTAGCAATGAGTCTTGTTCTGCTTTTGATAGTAGAGCGATTTAAATATACGTTAATGTTTCGTTGTTTGTTCGTTATCAGTCACCCGGTTATCCGGCTATTTTTAGGCAAAATTGTCCGCTATCTTTTATCCGGGTTTAAAATGCTTTATTTGCTTATACCTCTTAATAGAACGCATGTAGCGCAGTCGGAGGAGGCGCCGACTGTTGCGTGTACCCGATACCAGGTTCCTGGTTCGGATTTCCTGCTCGGGCCAACCAAGCCTTCCATCCCTCCGAGGTCGGTGAATTGGCACCAGACCTGTCTGGAAAGGATAAGGCGCTGACTTGTTCATCGGCTGGCCACCGCAAGTCATTGTTTGGCCGAATACGCATTCAAATTGCCTCTGCGATTTACCGTAGAAGTAGCATGCGTGGCGCACCCCAAAAAGGGATGAATGAATTGGAACGAATGAAAAGGGACGTTGAATAACGCCGTCCTTTGTCCTTTATCCTTTTACCTCTGAATAACATAAGGAACAAAGGGTAAATGACTGCGTTACTCAAACCCTTTCGGGATGCGCCACACATTCTACTTCTACGGGTGTTTTGGAGACGAAATGAATGCGTTTTTGGCCATACAATGACTTGCGAACGATGGACAAGTCAGCTATTTATCCTTCCCACACAGGTCTGGAACCATTTCGCCGACCCGGAGGTTTGGAAGGCTTGGATGGTCTGGGCATGAAATCCGAACGAAGAACCTGCGGAATCGGCTGCACGCGACAGCTAGCACCTCCTCCGACTGCGCTCCATGCGCACCTTCATTAGAACATACACAGCAGAAACCGTACTTCTTCCCGAATGAGCTGCTTTTCAGGCGCAGCGAGGGCTGCTTGGCCGAGGCGTTCCAGTCGAATCGTCTGGTCGCGTGCAAATGCAAGGACTGCGCCGAAGGCTGCTGTATGAAGCCGGAACACGTGCCGGTGCTCACGAAGAGCGCCTCCAGACCGAACTTCTCGAACGGCGTCGAGAGCAACTTGCTGGACGTGCCGCGCAAGAACTACGACATCGGTTCGTTTTCGCGTTCTTTTCGCAGTTCTCGACACAACCACGGTCTCGAGACCTAGCGTCGCCGCCGATAGCGCCTTGGGGCGCCAAAGCGCCGGAACCGCCAGTTCTGCCGCCGACACCGACCTCGGCTTCTATCGTGGCGTCCGATCTGGCTAACCTCACAAAACTCACCTCGACACTTGTTCCCGTGTCATACACTGTTCTCGTTCTCACTCTCGGCTTTGCCCACTCGCAGTAGCGCTTCCGTTCCCATTCCCGTTCGCGATTTCACTTATCATGGCATATCGGGATGACTTCTAGATCACAGTTAGGAAGACCGAAAACCTCACATTCATTTCAGTGGTCAGCATCATCCTCTTCTCAGCTAGTTGAATTCTGGGCAGTTCTCATATCGATTCACGGCTGTATCCTAGTGTGGGGTGGGCACTGCTAGAAAAATGATTCGAACAGGTGCACGGCGGCGTTCACCGGGTAGGAAATTGCAAAACAATGCCCACTAATAAGCCTGTTCAACGTGTTGTCTTTGTGTCATCGCTTATTTTTGATTTTATCCCGCTTGTTGAAAAATCAAAATATTAGGGTGTCCCATAATTTTCTGGGATACCATACCATTTTTATTTAAGCATATTATAACAAGATAATGACAAAGGGTAGTCAATCGATATATTCTCCATCTGAGGCCACAACTTTTCTCCAACAATTAGGCACAAAGTTGATTGCGATTCCCCAGAAAGAAGCTGGCCTGCTGCCGATCCATTCGTCGAATTGCACAATGAACTTTTTGACGGTGAGGAAGAAGTCCATCAACGATGAGGAGTTGTGAGCATCGCTTGCTGCTGGGAAAGTGAGCGAGAGAGAAAAAGTCTTCTGAATGCTGCATAGTTAGAAGGACTGGTATCTGTTGAATACGCAGGATGCGTCACACCTTCGATAGAGTCCTTCCTCATCGTCTCCTGCGTTCGTTTCGCTCGACGCGGTCATGCATTATCCATTAACACGCGAATAGTGCAGAATCTCGGGTACTTCTCAAGCAGTTAACGCTTCATTTCCAGCATATTTTCAATGAACAAGTCTGCTGTGATCGTCTGTCCGTCCGGTAAAAGCGAGTAGTCCACGACTCTGGTTCGATCGGTCTTCCAGCATGTTTCTTTTCCGTAATGCTGTACATCCACTTCCGGAAACGATTGAGCCAAGTTTCACACGACGACTTGCTGCAGGTGTCTGGGCCTAACAAAGCAACGATAGCTTTGTGAGCAGCGTGCGCAGACAGCCCAGAAAGAAAGTGGTGAAGAAGCGAATCGCGATTTCGGCAGTCGGCAATTTCATTTTCAAGAAATTGCCAAAGCGAGGGAATTAGGCCGAAGAGGTAATAGATATGCTATTGCGCCAAATATTCTAATCGCCTTGTCGCGCCAAGAGAACATCCCGTTTGGATCTTGTATGAAGAAGATGTAACGCGCCAAACACTCGTGGTTCAAATAGCCCAGAAAATTACGGGACACCCTAATATATATTGGGTTGGTGCATAAGTTCTCGGACATTTGATCCCTCCTGAATTGAAAGCGCATTTTCCCGCCAAATTTCTCACATGTATCAACGCGTAAATGATCGATCGATAGAGAAAGGAAAGGGCTACAAAACTGTTCCTAACATTTACTTCTGCGTTGTAACGTCAGCTATTATGGCTGAGCAATTCATCCCAACTGAGACGCATATTCGGCACGTCATGTTATTCCTGCATCAATCTGGCCTCAATGCCAACGAATCGTATCGTCGCCTGAAGGATGTTTACAATGAGAGTGCTCCTGCTCGAAGTACTGTGTACCAGTGGTTCTCGCAGTTCGCAGTTGGTGAATTCTCCGTTGAAGATAATGAACGAGAAGGGCGCCCGATGACACTGGATTTGGATGGCCTCCGAAGTAGAGTGGAAGCGGACCCATACCAAACCACTCGCGAACTATCAAGCACTCTTGGTGTCAGTCACTCAACAGTCGTTCGAGGATTGAAGTCGATTGGCAAGGTGCAAAAATTGGGTCGCTGGATACCTCACGACTTGACACAACATGACATGGATCGCAGAGCCGATGTCGCTCTGTCTCTCCTTACCCTCAGACGTACCCACGGATCGCTGGACAACCTTGTCACCGGGGATGAGAAGTGGATATTCTACTCTAATTGTCACCGGCGTGCACAGTGGGTTGACGCAACTGGAGAGGCAGAGGACGTTCCGAAACCCGACCTTCACGTGAAAAAGGTGATGCTACGCATTTGGTGGAGCGTTCTTGGCGTAGAATACTGAGAGCTGCTGGACGAAGGGATAACAGTGACGGCAGAGGTTTACGTCAGCCAACTGAGGAAGCTGAGGGCCCACCTTCAAACCACACGAGGAGAGCAAGTGAAGGTGTATTTTCAACACGACAACGCTAGACCGCATATTGCTAGAGTGACGGCGGCTGAGTTGGCGGACTACGGATGGACCGTTCTTCCACATCCACCTTACTCATCAGATCTCGCTCCTTCTGATTATCATTTGTTTTCAAGCCTTCAGCGCTATTTGGACGGCCAGCAATTTAGGAACCGAAAGGATGTCAAGGAGGCACTGCTCACATTTTTCGAATCACAACCGGCCACGTTTTGGAGAAAAGGCATCCATGACTTACCAGCAGGTTGGCGAAAGACAATTGATGCAAAGGGTGGTTACCTCAAATGATTTGATATCGTTGTTCGTATGTTGTGATAATAAATATTTCATGCCCCAAATGTCCGAGACTTATGCACCAACCTAATAGAATGCCCCTCCGACTAGGATTGATCCCGAGTCACCAGTACATCTTCAGATATTACTCGAAGCCAATCGTTTGGGCGAAACCAAAGCCGGTCATTTTTTTCGACTGAAAGGTTCGTGCTAGCAAGGAACCACGATAGGGTCAAAGTACTGTTAGCTTCGCACCTAGCTGATCTTCTGGCCACTTTTTGGTGGCGGGTATCCAGCAGACTTGGTAATGTAGTCGAAATTCCGTCGGACTTGTGTTTTGGTTAGAATGAGCTGAGCGTCAAGTTAGGGGACAACGGAACATGTCGAAATAAAGAACATGAGGCTGCAGAGCTGAAGAACTTTTAGATATATACCATTTTCAGGTTGAATTGGACACTTTTCACGTCAAATTAGACACTCTTCTAAGCTCGCCTAAGACTTTTGAAATCAATGAGAACTCTTCCGAATTGAAACAACCTTCATACAGGTTGAACTACAGACTCAATGAATTGGTTAGAAAAAGTTTTGTTCAAGGGAAATTTAGAATAACTTTTTTTTGAATTTTTTTATAGTATAGCTGCCCGAATGAGTGTAATAATTTTATAAAATTTTTACTCTTAGAGAAAAAACGACAAATTAGATTTTGTTTTAAACCGCAGCAAAACAGCAACCATATGGTGCTCTAAAATAGCAGATTGCGCCATGCACTTGAAAAGCTCGTCGCGGTTTTTATTTGATTGATAGTGTAAATGCTGTTTACATATAACAACGAGGTATGTGCGTTCTTAACAATTGAACCTGTTGCATTGTCTACAGGCATGTATAAATCAACTTATGCATAATATAAATCTATTACCTATTATTAGACCCTTATTTGAGTAACGTCTGCTGTAGTTTTTTGTCTAGTTGAAACATGAAATGGATGTGGAAAATACTGCTTGCGTAGATTTATATTGTGAACATGTTGATTATATTTAGATGTTGATTCATACATACCTGTAGGCAATGCAACAAGTACAACTATGAAGAACGCGCATATCCCCACATTGTTGTTTCATGTAAGCAGCATTTACAATATCAATCAAATGAAATTCGCGACGTCTTGGACGTTTGCATGGCGTAATCCATTCTCTTGGCACTAAAAATTTCCGACATTCTGTTCTTTAAAACAAGCGGTAAAGCATTATTTTTACACGAAAAATTAGAATTTTATAAAACTTTAACGACAAGTACGATAGTTGAGAACGCACATACCTTGTTGTTCTATGTGAACAGCATTTACACTATCAATCAGATAAAAATCGCGACGAGCTTTTCGAGTGCATGGCGCAATCTGGTATTTTAGGGCACCATATGGTTGCTGCTTTGCTGCGTCTTAAAACAGAACAGAACTCGTTATTTTTTCTTCAAAGTAAAAATTTATAAAATTATTACACTTTTTTGGGCAGCTAAAGTAAAAAAAAAATTCAAAAAATTTATTCTAAATTTTCCTTGAACAGAAAATTTTTCTAACCATTTTATTGAGTCTGTAGTTCAACTTGTAGTTCAAGGTTATTTTAATTCGGAAGAGTTCTCTTTGATTTAAAAAGTCTTAGACGAGCTTAGAAGTGTCCAATTTGACGTGAAAAGTGTCCAATTCGACCTGAAAATGTACGAGAAGTGCAAGCTCCCCTTTTTAAAAATGCTTGATGGTTTACCTTCTGAATGAACTCTTCGTAGCCCAAAAAGTTCTTGTCCTTCCATTGAGAATCTTCTTTCTCCAACTTGTCGCTACTAGACATCTTGCCTGTATATGCTGAAGCACGCGGAAGTGCAGGCACTCCTTTTTATACCATTTTCACGTCGAATTGGATAATATTCTAAGGTAGATTAATGCTAAGACTTTTGAAATCAGAGAGAGCTCTTCCAAATCAAAACGAACTTCCTCTTCATTAAACTATAGACACTCCAGAAGGGTTAAAATGATTAATTGTTAAAGGAAAATTTGAAATAGCTATTTTTGAAGGTCTAGTTCAATCCTCAATAAGTGAGCACGTTGCTTGAAATTTTATAACATTTTTTATTTTTTAAGGAAAATAATGGTTTTAAGCTTGTTTTAAGGCTTTTTTATTTTAAAGATCAGGAAGGCGGCTATTTTTTAGTGCGAAGGCAAATACTGCTTCACACCCTCGTCCAAAACGTCACAATTTTTAAACGATTCTGTCTTAACGATGTTTTGTTGCTATCAAAACTTTTAGCGCCAGGCGGGGCTCGAACCCGCACCTCCTGCTGACCGGGCGGGAATGTTCTACGCCGTTACACCACCGGCGCTGATTGTTCGAGCGCAACATCCACACCGGTTAGCAGGAGGTGCGGGTTCGAGTCCCGCCCGGCGCTGAAAGTTTTGATCGCAACAAAACATCGTTATGACAGCTTACATCCTCGGTACCAGCCACTTCAGGCTTAAAGAAACTGAATAGAATCATTTTACACGATTGATTGCAAAATTTCTGTTTTTATGGAGTTTCACATTAGTAAACGATAAAACAACAAAAAATTGCAAGAGCACACATACTCTCGTTTAGATGATTCAAGTAAGCAGCATTTACAATTTAAACTCTGCGGTCTGATCATTCAATGCGTTATACATCATAGCTTCTTTACTGTGGCTTAAGACAACTTTTAATATATTATTTTTCCTCAAAAAACCAAAAATTTTAGAAAAAAATTATTACAATTATTGAGGCAGGTGAGCTAAAAAAAATTCTTAGAAAGCTATAATCAGTAATGATTGAACCAAAAATTATTCTAACGCTCTTATCTCTTACCGTAGTTTAGGTTTTATACGCCATGTATTTGTAAAAACGCGGGTGAAGTCGGATAGGTGGACAGGGACACGAACATTCTTCGCTTTCTCCACAACTTCTTCGATGGTCTTGAAACCTCCTCAAGCCGCTTTTTCCCCGTCGCGCCCAATCGCTGAAGTAGGACTATGCAGCACAACTGCGTGACGAGGATGCTGGTTCCCGTAACGGTCAATTTCGAGTGGATTTCCGGTTAACTTAATGGGAAAGCATTCGTTGTACGAAATTCACCGATAGGCGACAGGATATTCACCTACAGCTGATCGACTCTCCTCCGGGTTTTCAGCAGAACTTGGAACAAGGGTGTTCTCAATTTGCTTCACGCGCAGCGTTTTCAGTGTGACGCTTCTACGCAATTTCAGAAATTACGCGCTACCTTACGCCGTGAACTCATAATGACATTCACCGGCAGTTGACCGCTAGGAGTTTCAGAGTTATTCTTGCTATAGCTGGTAGCTGGTACTAGATAATTGGCCTCCTTCCAGCCCCATACAATTGAGGCTTGGACAGGGTTTATACTTCGGTCGCTGGGGCGGGGGGAGGATACTGCCCTATGGAGACAATCAGTATCGATTAGGCGCCACAGCTGATCGATAGCGATAGCTCGCGTAATGTCGCGCAACCCCTCGACTGACTAATAAATCCCGCATATGAAAAATTGGAAACCAAAAGAGGGATAGAGGACGGCATTGATCAATCCCCTTTTGGGATGCGCCATGCATGCTACTTCTACAGGATATCGAGGGCCCAGTTTGAATGCGTATCCGGCCTATATAATGACATTTGTTAGCCAGTCGATCCCAGATCAGTTTTATTCTTTACAGACGGGTGTGGAACCAATTCATCGATGCGGGAGGGATGCAAGGTTTGCTTGGTTTCGGCGGGATTCGAACTATGAACCCTCAATTCGGGGTGCACGCTATAGTCGACGCCTCCTCCGACTGCGCTACCGCGTGCTCTCGAAGGAAGGATCTATAATTCGTTAGTGGTAAATCAGTGTTACATGAAAAACTGCTCGAGTGGCCTCGAAAGAATTGCTTCTGAGCCGATAACAGTAGGAAAGTACAAGGGGTGGCGTATTCTCGAGCAGCTGAAATCCACGAATTTTCGTGTTTGCTAAGGTTTTAAAAGGTTTCATCGGCATCGAATCCTCTCCAGATTGTTCGAAGTGCCTCGTCCCCTTAGTTCTATCTGGGCATTAAGATTTTGTAGTAACCCTATAGACCAAGGGTCGCTACTGTGACATTCAGATGGTGACCCCTCCCCTCCTACTCAGGCGAGGTCGTCCCAATGTGTCCATTAGTGGCAGAAACCCAGACGCTTACTTACTGCCCCCTTGAAAACCGGTAGAGATCCAGTCGCTTCCTCCCCTTGGGAGAAAGGACAACCAAACAGAGGCGAATCTAGTTTTTCGGCCATGCAACAATGACGGTGGTGGTCTGAGGGCGAAGTGTGCGTGGGTTGAGTGGGACCGTCGAGGATCATCGGTTCCTCGACTGATTCACATGTACGGGGGAGGGGGAACGAGTCTCGAGTTTGAGGGTGTTAGGGAGCTGCCGCTGTCCTTCGCTTCTGGTGCTAAGTGACCTGGTAATGGTGTTTTGCCATCAGTAAGCCATCACCTCCGATGCGACACTGCCCTCCCGCTGTGTCCGGCCCTGCACCACTGTTCGCTCGCTTTTCGGGCTGTTTTGTCAGCGGTGTTCACCCCGCTTCTCCGACTATCCAGCGAACAACAGCGCCACCTTGATTCATTTCTTTTCTTTTTCAGTTCAATTTCATTTCAATTCGCTGTATAGACCAAATAAGGATAAAGGATAAAGGACGGCATTATTCAATCCATTTTGGGATGCGCCACGCATTCTACTTCTACAGGATATCGTGAAGGCGTTTTGAATGCGTATTTAGCCATACAATGACTTGCGGTGGCCAGCCGATGAACAAGTCAGCGCTTCATCCTTCCCAGACAATTCTGGTACCAATTCACCGACCCCGGAGGGATGGAAGGGTTGATTGGCCCTGGCGGGAAGTCCGAACCACGAACCTTGTATCGGGTGCTGGCGACAGTCGGCACCTCCTCCGACTGCGCTACACGCGCCCGTGTAGTCCAAATAGGCATAAGGATTTCCTCCAAGACATCCATAGTTCCAAAGTGAGTGGTTAGGGGAGCTCCACGCCTATGTTTCCTTCCTCTTAAAAGGGTCGCTTCTCACCCTACGTGCTTCCCTTACAAAGGAGGAGTGAGATCGTAGGCGTGAAGGTCGCCTAACTTGGAGACGAACGGTGGTTCTCGTGAGTGCGAATACAATTGCAAGCTCAATCTCCACTCTTCGACCTTTCAAATTCAACCATGAATTCTGAGCCCAGCATTTTCTCGGAAAACTTCGGAGCTCTCTCAGGACTAGTAGCAAATCAACGTTACATCTTGTCACCAATATCAGCTCATTAGTTGAAAACAGTAATTCTTTAGTTCTTGAACTCTGTCGGAATAATTAAGATGCCGTTGTCTGAAGACCTAGACCTGGGGCCGGATTCGTCAACGGCTAACCCGCGGGTATAGCGGGTAGAGATACCCACGATGAAGCCTGCGTTTCTGACTCTTGCCTTATCTTTGCCTGACTCTTATCTTATCTCTACTCCTTATACCCCGCATACCCACGGGTTTAATTGTTGAGAATCCGGCCCCTGGCTGCCTTCGGTAATGTCTCATGAATATATACAATTTTCACGTTGAATTGGACACTTTCACGTCAAATTGGACACTCTTCTAAGCTCTTCTAAGCTAGCCAAACCGGTAAGACTTTTGAAATCAAAACGAACTCTTCCGAATGAGCTTTAGGCAGGTTAAACTACAATTAGAATATTTTTGTCTAAGAAAAATTTGGTAGAACTTTTTTTGAAATTGTTTTGTTCACCTACTTCAATAAGCGTAATAATTTTATAACTTCTCTTCTCAAAAAAAATAATTTTAATAAAATTATCACACTTGTTGGGGTAGGCGAACTAAAAAATCTCAAAAAAAGTTCTACCGAATTTTTCTTGGACAAAAATTAAAGGATAAAGGATAAAGGACGGCGTTACTCAATCCCTTCTGGGATGCGCCAGCGCATTCTACTTCTACGGGATGTCGTGGAGGCGACATGAATGCGTATTTGGCCATACAATGACTTGCGGTGGCCAGCTGATGAACAAGTCAGCGCTTTATCCTTCCCAGACAAGTCTGGTACCAATTCACCGACCCCGGAGGGATGGAAGGCTTGGTTGGCCTGGGCGGGAAATCCGAACCAGGAACCTGGTATCGGGTGCACGCGACAGTCGCGCCTCCTCCGACTGCGCTACACGCGCCCCGACAAAAATTATTTTTGCATTATTATTACATAATTTTTTAAAGTAAAGCTTTTATGAAATTATGTAATAATTTTATATTTTTTTAATTATAAAATTATTACACTTATTGGGGTAGGTGAACTAAAAAATTTCAAAAAAAGTTCTATCAAACTGTTCTTGAACATAAAAATTTTCTAATTGTAGGTTAACCTTCCTAAAGCTCATTCGGAAGAAACCGTTTTAATTTCAAAAGTCTTATCGTTAGATTATCTTAGAAGAGTTAAATTTTTTTAAGTCATAGAAAGGCAGCAATCATTGCAATAATGGATCGCGCCATGCACTTGAAGTCGCACAAAAGTTTGTTTGATGGTGTAAATACTGCTTACATGAAGCTCTTGCTTCATGTAAGCAGTATTTACACCATCAAACATCAACATCAAACAAGTAAGGATATGTGTGTTTTTTATAATTGTTTAGGTTGCACCGCTTGCAGGTGTGCTTAAAACAAGGTTTAAACCATTATTTTCCACGAAATATAATTTTTTATAAGATTTCAAACAATGCGTTCACTTATTGAGCGGGTGAACTGAAACCTCAAAGAAAATTATAGAAAATTAAGATTTTCCTTGATCAAAAAATTATTCTAACCTTTTTTGAGAGCCTCTAGTTTAATGAAGAGTGTCCTCATTTCGATGTGGAAGAGTTCGCTTTGATTTTAAAAGCCTTAGGCTAGCTTAGAAGAGGGTTCATTTGGATTTGGAAAGTGATCAATTTGATTCCAAATGTGTCCAATTCGACGTGAAAAGGGTATACACTACCGCTGCGGCGTTACGAAAGCCGTGAATATCGATCATCTATGCCGCCTAATCGATATGGGTAGATTTCACAACGCCGTGTCGCTTGGCATCTGAAGTATAAATCCCGCCACATGCTCTCCAGAAGGCGGGGTCGCACGGTATTTGGTTTTCGCTTCTTTGAGCAAGACGAAGAGCCGAAACGTTAGGAGACTAAGCGACTAACTTCCTGGACTCATCAGCATTCTATTCCTACCACATTCTTCAGAATGTAAAGATAAATAAGAAGCATGGCGCATCGACAACGCTTGGACTGACATCAAGCGTTTTACTTATTTGTTCATTTAGCCATCAAACAAAGCGAAGTTAGGAAAAATGCAGTTTTGAAGTTCGCCATAGCTCTGCAATAGCTCTAGTAAAGCGTTACTTCAGGAATTGGAGTTAGCGACGACGGCCCAAGATTTTAATTATAGCGGTGTTAGGCGATAAAATGCAGGCCACAAGCTTCAGATTTTGAGGATGCGCCAGTTCTATGAGCAACTAAACAGGCAACTGACCAAGTTATTCCTGTTGCAGCGGGTGTGGCGGGCTGCGCCGATTGGCCAGGCGAGGGGTCCCGGCGCGATTCCTTGCCGCCCGTTGACGCTCTTGTTGGAGTATACGATTGGCCTTAAGGGTGGGCTCCTGTTGTTAGAGTGTTGCATGAAAAAAGTGAATGATCTCCTTTGAGTCGACGGTCAGAAAAAAACTTTTTAAACATTTGAGCGACCTTTGAAGAGCGTTCTCTTTTAGAAGGGGAAGGAAGAGTCGAATAGTTCTGTTAGAAAAGAAGCTGGTCCTAACATTACTTTTTTCATGCAATGACACAGTGAAGCAAAAAAAAAGAGAATTCTAGCAAAGATAGGAGAAAATAGGAGAAAAAACTGATTAGGAGCAGATAAAATCTATGAGAAGGTAGGTTTGAAATTAGAAAGTTCATTGAACGACTGGGGAAGTTCGTTCGAGGAAAGCATCGAAACGTTTCCGTAGCACTCATCATTGCAATGCTTCAAAATGAAATGTTACTTTAAAAGAACGCCTCCTTTTAAATAGCACACCAGACTGCATTTGAATGCAGCCGGTGTTGTTGAGGAGACTACGAAAGTACACAGGCAAGCTGGTCCACGCTCTAGAACTCGAACTATAGAGGAAACGATTCTAGAAACTGCTGAGAGCGGACCCTTCCTGTACACACCCGCAAGGAGTGTCCTCTTGTTCGATGGCTAAATTCAAGAGTGAAATAGCTCATGTCTCTCCAAATCAAAGCAACCAGAAAGTAATTTATAAATTAGACTTGGATCGCATATGACCCTTCTTAGCTGTAACGATGTGTCACTCAGAACAGCTAGCCGTTCACAGTAGTGGGCACTTAACAAGCCATTTCTGGAAAGTACCGTCTTTGTGAACCTTTTCTGCACATTTTCAATGTTTTCAATGTATCCCGCCTTAGGCAAGAACACAGTAGTCGACCTCACCTATTCACGGATTGCCAGGCGATCAGGGCAGTAGCGCTCGTGAGGGTACCAAAGAAGACGTACCCTGACTAGAATGCTAGTTGGAGGTACGGCTTGAGCTCCCCAATTATATATAGGCACTTCCCCTTCCGGTTAATTTTTTGGGTCAGTAGCCTGTATCCAAAATGCCCGAAGGGCTTTCCGCGCCGACGTTTGGGGCTCACGCGCTAAATTTTTAAATGTGACCCCAAAATCCTCTTCGTTGTGGACGTTGACCCTGTGGTCACCAAGCGCAGTGGAAACCCGTGACCCCTGTGGTCATCAAGCGCAGTGGAAACCCGTGACCTTTCGGGGCCGGATTCTTCAACGACTTACAGAGATATAACGGAGAAATTACAGCCGAAATTCTTGGAAAAACGCGAATTAACGCGGCTTATCAACAGGCGGTATAGTGAAATGTTGGCGTTATCAGGAATTTCGGCTGTAATTTCTCTGTCAAATGCCTGTGATGAAACTGGTCCCAGATGTTCTTGACGCGCACATGGAGTAGGCGAAGGGTTTCTCCGATATAGTCCTCTCCGCAGTTTTGACATGTGATCCTGTAAACGGTACCTGAGACGGCGCAGTCTCCTTCCCTGCCAGCTGAACAGACCACACAGTTTGGAGTAACGCAAAGGCGGTCGTAAATGCGGTTTCTTATCAGCCGGTGTTTCAGACTAAGGATAAAGGACGGCGTTATTCAATCCCCTTTGGGATGCGCCACGCATTCTACTTCTACGGAATGTCGTGGAGGCGAGTTGGTTGCGTATTTGACCATACAATGACTTGTGGTGGCCAGCGATGAACAAGTCAGTGCTTTATCCTTCCCAGACAAGTCTACCAATACACCGACTCAGGAGAGATGAAAGGCTTGGTTGGCCTGGGCGGGAAATCCGAACCAGGAACCTGGTATCGGGTGCAGGCGACAGCAGGCGCTCCTCCGACTGCGCTCCGCCCCTCACCTTGTTTCAGACTACAGGGTGGTAATTCTGTAAGAATTACCGACTCATCTAACTCAAAAAATCATACTTTAGTTTTAGTTGTTATATGCCTGTACTACTATGTCATCTACGAACATATCATACTTATCGAACGCAAGAGTGTCGGAGTACCAGATGTCATTTGTCTGTCTTCGAGCGGCTATGCGCCCAGTATCCAATGTCCATCTGGGCGTACAACTTCAGTCGACCTCACCCTTGAAGGGCGACGCGGGACTAACCACAGGTGAAGAGACCGCAATGTGCCGAGCGTGGCAAGTTGCACTGCCGGACAGTGAGACCGTCAGCGGGCATCTCGCGAGAACCTGTTCGTGGTGGTGGTGGTGGAGGACCGCAGGCGACGGCGATGAAATCATCTGCAAAGCCCCGACATCTGTCGCGCCTTGTTCCGCCGGCTTCCACTGTCACTAATCCCAGTCGTCATTGAACGGTCACCACACCTTTTACTTTCCGCGCTTCCCTTTGGCAAACATCCAAACGTCGTTTTGCTCCATTTTTCACTCTTGAATTCTGCCGCTTCACTGTTTCACTACGAAGACTAACCATAAGGAGGCAGGTTTCTAACAAGATTGCTGCTGCTTTTCTTTCACAGTAGCCACGACACTAATTAAAGGCTTCTGTGGTGCACCAAGGCGAGATCTTTTTCAGCTGGTAATATACCAGTTTGTTGACCTAGCAACCAGTGCGGTTTTGTGTCTGGTTGTGGGACCATTGATGCTATACACGCCGCCCGCCTCCTGGTGGAGAAGCATCGTGAGAAACAGAAGCCGGTGCATATAGCCTTTCTCGACTTGGAGAAGGCCTTCGACCGCGTACAGCGTGAGGTTATATGGTACGCCTTGCGACAACACAACGTACCTGAGGAACTCATAGAGTGGGTGCGGATGCTCTACTCTTGTCCAAAGAGTCGAGTTCAAGCTGCAGCTGGAACCTCGATGGAGTTTCCCATCTCTGTCGGGGTGCACCAAGGTTCTGCGCTTTCTCCACTCCTCTTTGTTGTCGTCATGGATGCCATTACGCGAGATCTTCAGCAGCCTGTTCCATGGACGCTGCTCTATGCTGATGACGTAATGCTCGCTTGCGAAGAGAAAGATGATCTCGAGCGGCAGGTGCAAGCTTGGTGCGACCGCCTGGCGATGTTCGCACTCAAATTGAACGTCAAGAAGACCGAGTACCTAACGACTGACGTAAGCGAGTCCGGCTCCATTAAGATTAACGGTACTGAGCTTCCACGCACTGCGGTCTTTAAATACCTGGGATCAGCAATAGCGTCTGACGGCAGTCTGATGGTTGAAGTGAACTCACGAGTGAGTGCAGCTTGGTCCAAGTGGCGTTCGCTGACTGGTGTGCTCTGCGATAGGAAGATACCAGAACACCTGAAGTCAAAGATCTACAGAACAGTCGTGCGGCCGGTAGCAATATACGGCGCTGAGTGTTGGCCTGCGACTAAGGAAGTTGAAACGCGCCTCAGCGTCATGGAGACGAAGATGCTGCGCTGGACGGCTGGAGTCACCCGCATGGACCGCATCAGAAATGTTGCTATTCGGCAGAAGATCGGTGTCGCGCCGATAGCGGACAAGATGCGCGAAGCTCGCTTACGATGGTACGGCCACGTTCTGCGTGGAAACGAAGACAGCGTCCGCAAGATAGGCCTTGAGTTGGAAGTGTCCGGAAAGCGGCCTAGAGGACGCCCGAAGCAGCGTTGGTCGGATACGTTACACACGGACATGAAAGTAACTGGCGTCCACCCTGATCAAGCGCATGACCGGGAAAGGTGGCGTCATGACACCAGAAGAGCGGACCCCGCGACGAAGCGGGACAAACGCTGAAGAAGAAGAAGAAGAAGAAGTTGACCTAGCAATGATGAAGCCTGATCGGGTAAGCTGTTGTTGCGAAACATAAGAGGCTGGTGAAAGCACTGTGTAGAGCAAATTGAACTTGAGCATTTGAACTCCTCAGCCGAAGACGTTTGCGATTCTGAAGAAGCGTTGAAGAGGAAGGGCTACCAATGGTGGTAGTTTCCTGAAAAGCTACAGTAATCCTTAAATGTAGACGTCTTCGTAGCAATCTCGTTTCGTTCGGGATAGCGCGATCATTCACAGTCAGTCGTCGCTGAGATGAAGTACATGGCGCATCCCACGCAATTTGAGAGGCAAGCCTTACCCATTTTTTAGGTGAACATTGAGCCGGTCTAGCAAGCGAAATGACTAGAAAGCTCCAGAGCTCAGCTCTAGAAATCGATAAATTTCAATCGATAGAATTGGTCAGTCAATAGCACTTATTCGTTGTAAATTCCATCCAGCGGTCAGTATCTGTATTTACATGAATAAAATTTATATTATTATTATAATTTGAGCCTCATCGCAAGCAGCACTAGTATCGATCCATGTTGATCGGTCGATCCATTCTCCATTTGAAATCTTACTTGAGCTCTGGCTACTGATCTCGTATTCATGTTGTGCGCGTTTCCAACAGCAATTTCCGAAAAATCGATCGGTCGATAATCTCGCATGATTGTGGTCATAAATAAAATACAAAAATTAATCGATCGATAAAATCGCATATGTGCATCTATAAAAAGATAACCAAAAATCGATCGATCAAAATTGATTGCAAGGTCGGTACTGGTCAACGACTTCCTCTTTTGTGTACCAGCTACATATTAGATTGGTGCATAAGTTCTCGGACATTTGGGGCATGAAATATTTATTATCACAACATACGAACAACAATATCAAATCATTTGAAGTAACCACCCTTTACATCAATTGTCTTTCACCAGCGTGCTGGTAAGTCATGGATGCCTTTTCTCCAAAACGTGGCCGGTTGTGATTCGAAAAATGTGAGCAGTGCCTCCTTGGCATCCTCTCGGTTCCTGAATTGCTGGCCGTCCAAATAGCGTTGAAGGCTTGAAAACAAATGATAATCAGAAGGAGCGAGATCTGATGAGTAAGGTGGATGTGGAAGAACGGTCCATCCGTAGTCCGCCAACTCAGCCGCCGTCACTCTAGCAATATGCGGTCTAGCGTTGTCGTGTTGAAAATACACCTTCACTTGCTCTCCTCGTGTGGTTTGAAGGTGGGCCCTCAGCTTCCTCAGTTGGCTGACGTAAACCTCTGCCGTCACTGTTATCCCTTCGTCCAGCAGCTCTCAGTATTCTACGCCAAGAACGCTCCACCAAATGCGTAGCATCACCTTTTTCACGTGAAGGTCGGGTTTCGGAACGTCCTCTGCCTCTCCAGTTGCGTCAACCCACTGTGCACGCCGGTGACAATTAGAGTAGAATATCCACTTCTCGTCCCCGGTGACAAGGTTGTCCAGCGATCCGTGGGTACGTCTGAGGGTAAGGAGAGACAGAGCGACATCGGCTCTGCGATCCATGTCATGTTGTGTCAAGTCGTGAGGTACCCAGCGACCCAATTTTTGCACCTTGCCAATCGACTACAATCCTCGAACGACTGTTGAGTGACTAACACCAAGAGTGCTTGATAGTTCGCGAGTGGTTTGGTATGGGTCCGCTTCCACTCTACTTCGGAGGCCGTCCAAGTCCAGTGTCATCGGGCGCCCTTCTCGTTTATTATCTTCAATGGAATATTCACCAACTGCAAACTTCGAGAACCACTGGTACACAGCACTTCGAGCAGGAACACTCTCGCTGTAAACATCCTTCAGGCGACGATACGATTCGTTGGCATTGAGGCCAGATTGATGCAGGAATAACATGACGTGCCGAATATGCGTCTCAGTTGGGATGAATTGCTTAGCCATAATAGCCGACGTTAACAACGCAGAAGTAAATGTTAGGAACAGTTTTGTAGCCCTTTCCTTTCTCTATCGATCGATCATTTGTGCGTTGATACATGTGAGAAATTTGGTGGGAAAATGCGCCTTCAATTCAGGAGGGATCAAATGTCCAAGAACTTATGCACCCGTCTAATACTTTAAGCAATTAAACAGGAATAGATATCGATAGTGGGCGTCGAGATGTAGAGCTATTTCAGCGACCGCGGACAGACAGACAGACAGAGAGACAGAGTTAAACAAATAGACCGATTAGTCGTCTTGTATATTACGAGCACTTTCCGTTCTGACGATTCGCTGAGTTTTGCTCCAAAAATCGGTAGTCATCGATCAATGTTGATCAATATTGATCGATTTTGGCAACGTTTTGGGGTCACGAAGCCAACAGACTGACATATTCGCATTGTTCTCAACCCAAAAGATCAGTTGGAAGAAACAGTCGTATCGATCCATATTGACTAATCGATTGCTGTAATGTGCATATTTGTCCTTAATGGGGAATCGTGATATTATTTGGTGAGCTGGATTTTTTCGTGTTTGAAAGTTCCGTCCGTCAGTCACTGCTTGGACGTCGTATTAGACCTAATCGTAAATTTTACATGAGGCTGAATAACTCGGTAGATTCAATACCTCTTCTCTCAAAATCCTTCCTTGTCGCTAAAACAAAATAAATAGGTATCTATGTGCTCAAAATCAGTTTTTATGCTCCAAACTGCTCCATGAACCATACAATCCATTACGGGCGAACTCGCTATTGGTTTGGTCCGCTTTCAGTGGTTTCTTCCGAACTGGGCCAATTTGCTCTTGGGGCTTCGAATCCCGGGGCAATCTTGCTGAGTGATTTTCAGGCATTCTTCACTGGCGCTTTTGTCCTTTCACAAGGTCCATTGCTTGCTTCCGTAAAGGAGAGTAGGCCCAGTCGAGTCCTGGATCACCAACGGTCGCAGCCGATCCCGGAGGGGTCCTCCCACTTTAGTCAGGTGGTGCTTATAGAATCCTCATCGCCTGTTCAACACCTTCTTTCTCGGACAGGTCACTTACAAGGTCTTGGACTCCCTCATCTTCAAGAACAGCCTGGGGCACATGTCGCGATTGTGGGCAGCATTGCAACCTGGAAACGCGTCAGAGGAACATATCCAATCAGAGAAACGACGAACAGGCCCATGCAACATAATGGTGATTGGCCGAAGCGTTCACACCTCATAATGCTGCCCTCATTCGCGACTAAAGATCCACCAAGTGTCACCCATTCGTTTGTAGATCTCCAGATATGGGCTTGATCTCTCAGTGGCTTGCCATTTTTGTACGATGTTGGACTTGATCGTTTTGTAGTTGAACCATTCGGAGGCTTTGACTTCGGCTCGGAGATGGGTTTTGACACTACTTTAGTTGGACTTCGTTCCGATTCATCATTTGTGTTCGATATAGCGGAGCTGGTGCACTGCCGTGGTGAAAACGGGTGGACCGGTTTCTTGGATGTAATTCAGTCAATTGCTCCTGGCAATGCTCCAAGCCGACCTTCTGGTCTTTTTTTACCGAACTCACGCTCTCTGTCATCTGCAGAACCCGTGGTGACCAACAGAGCTGTTTCTGATCGGTCGAGAGGGTCTAGCCATATCAATTGGTTCCCCGTTGAGTTTTCTATATGGGTCTTCTCCGCTAATCCCATTGCGCCTAATCTTTGTTTCGACGATAAGTGCAAGAAAACCATCTCCTAATTCACCTTGTTCGATCAACCTTTCGCGTCACCCGTTTGGACTGTGTCTAATTCATTCTCCTTTCAGTTTACCTGACCAGCGCTGGCGAAAATCTTCTGTTTTGCTTACAGCAGTGACGTCACTCACACTGAGACGTTTTCTCATGCCCTCCTTGGTCTTCGACTTTAAAATTCAATAATGATCTTTTACTTTACTAAAAGCTATAATGTGCCTCGATTTAGAGACCTTTTATTTCATTAAGACTGCTTTACTTTATTCAAAGCTACACCGTACTTCCATTTAAAGAACTTTTACTTTATTAAAGCCATACGAAGTTTTAACTCGAAGACCTCTTTCTTTATTAAACGCTATACTATAATTTAATACCTTTTACTTCATTAAAAGCTGCACCTCAATTTAATTTAAAGATCTTTTACTAATTTAAAGATTTTTTTACTTTATTAAGGTCCGTTTACTTTATAAAAGCTATAAAAAAGGATAAAAAGGATAAAGGACGGCGTTACTCAATCCCTTCTGGGATGCGCCAGCGCGTTCTACTTCTACGGGATGCCGATGCGTAATTAGTCATACAATGGGCTTGCGGTGGCCAGCCGATGAACATGTCAGCGCTTTATCCTTCCCAAACAAGTCTGGTACCAATTCACCGACCCCGGAGGGATGGAAGGCTTGGTTGGCCTGGGCGGGAAATCCGAACCAGGAACCTGGTATCGAGTGCACGCGACAGTCGCGCCTCCTCCGACAGCGCTACACGCGCCCACTAAAAGCTATACTATTCTTTAATACCGTTAAGTTTATTAAAGATCTTTAACTTTATTAAACCTATACTATACTTTAATTTAAAGGCTTATAACTTTACTAAAAGCTATAATGTGCTTCAATTTAGAGACTTTTTACTTCATTAGGACTCTTTTACTTTATTCAAAGCTGCACTGTAATTCCATTTAAAGACCTTTTACTTTATTAAAGCCGCACGAAGTTTTAATTCAAAGGCCTTATACTTCATTAAGGCTCCTAGAATTTAATACCTTTTACTTCATTGAAAGCTGCACCACAATTTAATTTAAAGATCTTTAACTAAATTAAAGATCTTTTACTTTATTAAGTTCCTTTTACTTTACTACAAGCTATAATATTCTTTAATACGGTTCACTTTATTAAAGATCTTTTACTTTATTAAAACCTATACTATACTTTAATTTAAAGGCCTCTTACTTTACTAAAAGCTATAATCTGCCTCGATTTAGAGACCTTTTACTTTATTAAAGATCATTCAGTTCACTAAAAGCTATGCCTTAATTTAAAGGCCTCTTATTTTTATTAAAGGCTATACTGTACTTGAATTTAAAGTACTTTTAATTTAATTAACAATTTAATTTATAATATTTAATTTTATTTTTATTTTTATTTTTTTTATTAATTTTTAATTTATAATATTTTTAATTTAATAATAATAATAAATTACTTGCAGCTTCGAAGGCTTCTTCCATGGCCTTTCCTTTTTTCCTGGGGAACTTATTGTCGACTTCTAGCTGATTATGATTAGTCTCCTTGAAACTGTTCCAATAGACTGTCCACTATTTACTACAGTTTTCAGTTTCGTTTTTTTTTAGTTTTTGGTGACTTCTCGCGTATATAAGGTGGTTGTTTTTACACACGGACAAGTTTACTCAAGATTGATGAACCGTTATCCTCGTCAATTAATATCAAGCGCCATTATAAGCATAAGCTCGTTTCGCAACGGAGTTCTAGTTACGACTGTGGGCGGAGCTCTGCCGAAGTGGGCGTGGGTCTGTAGCCACAAGTTTTCTGCTATCAGCTGATTTTCCTGTGAGTTCCTACTCAACATTGGTCCCTATCTGGTATGCCCCACGCACTCCACTTCTAAAGGACATCATGGAGACAGCTGGAACGCGCAGGAGACAGCTGGCCTCGGTGGATGCTAGATCTTAAGCGTTGACTCTTGGTACATGCAAAAGTCGAGGCTTCCTCAGACTGCGCTACAAGCTCTCAATACGATTACAAGCGATTTTAGAAGCGATGAATTATGTAGCTTAGATTTTGGAGTGCGCCTTGCATTTCAGTCCTCGTATTGCTGCCGGAACTTTTTTGGTCATATCCCGATTGGCGTCTGTTATCTTATGGAAGTTATTTCAGCGAGCACACTTGCGGACATCGAGACACCCGAGTCAGGTCATCCGCTGGGCGTCGCTAATAATCAGTAAGCTCTTCTTCATTCGGTCAACTACGACTTGAAAATACTTTTCGATGTTCGAGAAGCTAATCGTAAGTCCGAAGCCGAGTTGGCCTAGCGGTTAGTGGTGTAGTTTCATGCACAAACGGTCACAGGTTCGACTCCCTGCTCCGGCACGCCATGCCCTGCAAAAATTGTAAAAATTTCGACGGTTCCAAAGCCCACCTTCGACATCCTGGATCAATGACCTAAAGCATGACGAAGCCTTGCCTATCCATGTGCCTGAAATCGCTAGGGATGCTTTATTACCCAGTGATCACGCTAACGCCTATGGTATACTCCCGCGTCGCGCCGGCGACGGGTCGCGGCGACAGTGTTGTGAGAGTTCGTCCCTGTCGCGTGCCAGAGTGTTCCAATGGATCCTTCTTGCTCGGGAGATACGAAGTCATATAGTTCATTCAAGGCTTTCACGAAGAAGTCTGACCAACGCGTAGGATGGCACCTTGGTATAGTCTTGACATCCCGCGGAATTCGGTCGGTGACGGCTCTCGTCCAGAGGGTGCCTGCGAGGCGCATTGCATGGCCGGCCCACTGCATTTTCGGCAACTTGGCCCACGCGACAGCGCCTCTGATTTTCGGACGTCGATGAAACTTCTACCCGAGGCAGAAGCAGCCTTTCATTTAACCTGACTTTCTATGTGCTTTCTGTGTGGACCATGTTTCGATGCATAACAAAACACAGTATATGTGAGATGTTTACCGTAGAATTAAAACACACTAGAAAAACGGGAAACGTTAAGAAGCTTAGGACTTATGCAGAACCCTCCGAATTACCAACCGCTTCGAGAACCTGTACGTCTCCGCTGGATGTACAGCTGCTACAAGATTGGGCCTGCGGCACAAGCAGAGGGAACAGTGCTTGTTTCTGTGTAATCCAGCAAAGCAGTCCTGTGGCCTGGTGGATTCCTGGCCCGTCGAGGAGCGAGAAACGTCGACTACTTTCACATGATGCGAGGCAGACTTTCCGGAAGGGCTTAAAAACATCGCTCGCTAAAATCGTTCCTACGCGGAAAGGCAGGGCGATGTATTAGGTTGGAAAAAAAGTCTCTTCACAATTCGAAATTTTTTTTTACCCTTCCCCTTGTAAACGCACTAGCCAATGTTGATTGCTGATTTCGTAATCCTATCACACTTGTCTACCGTTCGCACGCGGACACAGGTTAAGACTCTTCTTGTAATTCGTTATCCACCCAATCTTCCGAACTCAATGCCAGATCTACCTCATGGCCGTTTTCAGCACGGCATTCTTCATGAATTCATTAAAGAATCCACAGCACGTCAGGCAGCAGACCAAATTAACCATATATATGGCTTGGGATCTACTACTCATCGCGCCTGTTATGAGTGGTTCGGAAAGTCTTTAAAAGGAGATTATTCACTGAGGGCAAAGCATGGTCAGGAAGGCCAACTGGATTGGACGACAGTGAACTACACCATCTTCTTCGTACCGATAGTTGGCAGACGACACGTCAGCTGGCAGAGAAGCTCGAAGTGTCTCATAGGATAGTAGGAATCCATCTGAAGAATCTTGGCTTTCATGGAAATTTGGAGCTTGGATTCCACATGCCCTGTCAGACACTCAGAAAGGTCGACAGCTCTCCATCGCTGCTTCTCTTCTGTCCAGATAAGGAAGAAAATCGTTTCTTCCGCGGATTGTGACAGACGAAGAGTCCTGGGTTCTGTGTGTCAACTTCCGAGGAAAAGGCAATGGGTACAAAAGGGAGAGAGCCCTAAGTCTGATCTCAAGCCCAATGTTCACGAAAGGAAGATTCTCTTGAGTGTTTGGTGGGATATCAGAGAAGTGATTTATCGGCAAACTCTCAGAAGTGGAGAGACACTTACTGCTGTCACATACTGCGGCCAACTCCACAAAGTCGTCGCAACTCTCTAAGAAAACAGGCCGGAGAAGTCGAAGGTGATGATCCTGCATGACGATGCAAAACTACATGTTGCAAGACTCACAAGAGAAACAATAAAGGAGCTGGGCTGGGAGGTAATGTCATATCCACCGTATAGCCCTAACCTCGTTCGTGCCGACTACCATCTTTTCCGTGCTTTCAAGCAAGAAATTGGAGAGAAATATTTTGGAACTGATGAAGACCTCAAAAATTGGATTCATCAATGGTTCGACTCCAGAACTGCAGTCTTTTAAGCGAGAGGAATTGGAAAATTACCCAGTCTTTGGAGAAGTGTAGTGGGACAAAATAGAGTTTATCTCAGTTGATTTGACTTTGTAGTTGTGAAGTAATAAATCTTTGAAAAAATGAAAAGACTTTCTTTCCAACCTAATAGCAACGATTGATAGCAAATGGTATAATGCTGGATTCTATGCTTAGAAGAAGGCATCCGAGCAATTCTACGGCAATATTTGCACACCACTGCAGTCGGGCACGCAACGCCGGGCACGTATCTAATCGCTGAGCAGACATGGACGTTGTTCGGTTGTTGTGTTGTGTTGTGTGTTTTGTTGATAAGAGCGCCGCATAAGCAACGATGACGATCAACGGCCGAGTACGTCGGCTGGCAGCTGCTCCTGCAGCGTCGTCGACGACTCCGAGGTGGGTCGCGCGTTCGGTTTCGTCGGAAAACGGGATTTCTCGATTATCGCCGGTCACAATCTCTCTACACTACTGCTTCTCAGCTGGTATCTGATCGCCACAGCTCGCCCTGGGCTGGGCAAGACCCATGGAGATCATCGCCAGCCCGAGGCGATGAAGGCTTTCCCCGGGCATCGGGCATCAGACCAGAACTTGCCGACCTTGTAGCCGCCGCGTTCCACAGTTACAGCACCGTCGGCCAGTCGCGCGCCGCCATTGTTTCAGGCGGGCTTGAGCCTCTCGATCGCCAGGCGTTCTTTTGTGCTTTGTCTGCTTAATGTGTAGCAGCCTTACGGTGTTTTCGAATTTGGTGGACGTCTACTGCTGTTTCAGAATGCGTGGACCCGCTCCACCTCGCATTTTCACCTCGTCGCCGAAGCCGCTCGTCGTTCGACAACATCCATATTCCAAGTGCAACTTCGAGTATGAGAACACCTCCATCGCCTCGTCGGACTCTTCTTCAGGTATCGTAGCCAACACTGTTCAGAGCACGGGCTAGTGGTAGAGTTTCATTTGTCGAAGCGAGGCTTAATACTGATGCGACGCCTCTGTAGATGCGAGAACAGAAGACTTTACAATTTTCTAAGCATTCCGCTAACAACGCTGAGAAGTCGAAAAACTTCGCAGAACAACAAAGTCGTGAATTGCCATGACACGTTTCGGCACGCGCACCGCATTCCGACTGACCTCTGAAGGTTCATTGGTCATCTTTCGCCTTTAGACTGCAGAATGACCTATATGTCTGCCTCGTTATCATGTCTAACCACCACTTCGTCGACCTCTAAGTGGTTTCAGATGACCGGGCAATTATCTTGTCACGGTCAAACAGTTTAAGCCATGTCGGGAGCCTTAGGAGGTTACTTTTACGGGCGGCAACGTCGTCTTAAAGTGCACTAGAACGTCTCCATCTTGTTAACTTCCAAGTTTCATTTTAAAAAAAGCGCTTGTGACCCTAATCAGACTAGACACTTCCAAAGTTCATTTCCGTTGAAACTCAGAAATTTTCACTTTAAAAAATCTAGAAAACTCGCGTCCAAAAGTTGCTCCAAATCTGACTACACTACAGGGTGTCTCAAAAAATGTATACACCGTTTGAAAGGTGATAACTTTGTTCATATTAAAGGTACTGAAGAAGTTAAGTCCTCAATAAAAGCTTAAGAAAATAGAAATTTTCTGAGATATGCGCGGCATGGAATGCGCCATGCACCCGTCCAAAGTTTTGCATTTTACACTCGATTGTGTTTCGATTGAATAGTTGTCATAATTTTTCCACAAAGTGGTCGTGTTGATTGGTTTGTGCTTTTTTAAAGGTTTAAAATTTGAAAGCACACTACGGCTTGCGAAGATGCAGGGTATCCTAAAAGGTAGAGGTCCTGTTTGAAAGGTTTTAACAATGCTGATAGTGCAGCTTCTGAAGATGATTGAGACTCATATGAAAGCAAAGAATAATGAGATTTTTGTGGCATGCAAACGGACACGATTGCGCCAAACTCCTGCCTTGAAACCTTGCATTTCGGACTCGATTGATTGTGCAAGGGCTGAATGCTTGTTACTGTCTTGTTACTACTTGGCCAGATTAACCTGTGCTGTGCTTCTTTTAACGTTTCCCGTCCCACAGTAGCTGTAATTATGCCGATCAACCTCTCCATTCAGCTTGAATGTTGCTTCGTCGCTCCACAGAAAACGTCCTGTAAAATGGGGCTCCAGCTCACAGTTAAATCGAGCCATCAATACCGAAAGTTACGTGTATTTCACGTGATTGACAAGTTTTACATGTTAAAAGAAGCAGAGCACAGGTTAACCCTGTCCAACTAGTAGTACTAGTAACGAAATTGTAACAAGCATTCAGCCCATGCACAATCAATCGAGTCCGAAATGCAAGGTTTCAGGCGGGAGCATGGCGCAATCTTGCATATTTACACGTCACAGAAATTTCGCTACCCTGTGCTTTCATACGAGTCTCAAACTTCTTCAGAAGCTTTATTAGCAGCAATGTTAGAAGGTTTCAAATAGAACCTGCGTTTATTTTAGAACACCCTACATTTTCCTCAAGCCATAGTGTGTTTTTAAGTCTACACTTCAAAAAAAAGCACAATCCGATCGAAACGGCTACTTTGTGAAGAAGTTATGACATGCATTCAAGCGAAACACAATCAATCGAGTTTAAAATGCACTTTCGGACAAGTGCATGGCGCATTTGATACTGCTCATATGTCAGAGAATTTCTATTTTCTTAAGCTTTCACATGTGCTTTCAACTTTTTCAGTGGCTTTACTGTGAGCCAAGTTAGCACCTTTCAAACAGTGTATACATTTTTTGAAACACTTTAATGGCCACCAAATTCAACCTCTTTCAAAGGATCGTTTTAAGGCTGTTTTAAAGTGCAGAGAAAAATTCTGTTGACGACGAGATCGGCAGTGGAGAACTGGACGCTATTTCGTGATACTTTCCACCATCGTAAATGATACAGGCGAGCCGAGTTAGCCTAGTGGTTAGCAGTGTAGTTTCATGCACAAACGGTCACAGATTCGACTCCCGGCTCCGGCACGCCATGCCCTGCAAAAATTGCAAAAATGGCAACGGTTCCAGCGTTCCAGGAGGAGGAGAAGAAGAAGATAGTAAATGATGCAGGCGTGATACGGGTTAGTCAAACTCTCTGCGTGTGCGCCATGCATTCTACTTCTACGGCATATCGATGAGGCCAACTGAATGCGTATTTTGCCTGTACCTGTGACTTGAGTGGCCATCCGATTGAGAGGTCAGCGCAAGACCCTTTCCAGACAAGTCTAATACCAACTTACCTACCACGTAGGGGCGAAGAGCTTCGCTGGCCTAGACAGGACCCGAACCTAGAACCTCGAATAGAGACGCACACGACAATTGGCGCCTCCTCCATCTTCTCCGCTACGAGCTCGCCTTTTACAGTACCGCTGATTTATTTGTAATTCCTTAAAAAATATCAGTTAAAATCGCGACATAGTGGACAAGTGCCTGCGTAATCGACTGCTACAACGCAGCGGAAAATCTTCGTTCCTTCCCGCTTTAATATGAGCCAAAAATGTCTGTTCATCGGGCAGCAATAGCTTACTGACCAACGCGATGCCGCAGTCATTTTTTAAGTGTCCGACAGCGCGGTCCTAGGAGACGCCGGCCGTCTCGCGCACACCAAATCAGGGTCCTTGGTTCGTTCCCGTCTAGTCTAACTAAACCTTCCATCGGCTGGTCGCTGCAGGTCATTGTATAGGCGAAGATCTCATTCAAATTGCCTCCACGATATCCCGCAGAAGTAGGAAACGTGGCGCGTCCCAGTGAAGGAAAAATTAATTCATTTGATATTTGATCCACTATTCAGATCTATCCTAGTCGAGAGAAGGCAACCGTTAGGTGTCAGTTTCATATGTCCTTCCATGTCACACAACCACGCTCCCTGAATTAAACTGAAAGCCCTCGCACCACTGGGAAGCTGAAGCACTCGTAGAAACTCAAACAGTGAACTGGAGACGCAAATCACTATATACCCCCTCCGATTAGGATAGATCCCATTTTTCTTGTTGCACCAGTGTTCTTTTGACTTGTCCAATTGAATGTGGTGTTGAACTCGAAACCGAGATGTACACGATTTACTGACGACTAACGTTTCGGCGATGTCGCCTTTTTCAAACTTGGGTAACTAAACTATAACAAATACAACAAAGAAAGATTTAATTACCCAAGTTTTAGACTCTGAAGAAGGCGAGGCGACATCGCCGAAACGTTAGTCGTCAATAAAGCTCTCCGTTTCGAGTTCAGCACCACATTAAACACTTGGACAACGATAAATGCCGAGATTCATCGAGGGTCGAACCTGGTAGTTCTCTTGACTTACTCAGAAGTGCGGAGAAGCAAAAACTCCCCAGTGTGCTAGACCACGAAACTGCGCGGGCCGTGCACATTCACATACGCCGCCATGTCCATCGGATTAATCTTGTAAACGCTGGGTGTTTTTGTCATGAGGGATTCACTCAGTTAATTTTTGCTTTTCCTTAAAATCTTTTTCCTCAAAGGTTTGAAATTTTTGGTTCTGTGTATCTAAATAAAAACCTAAAACATTCATTTATTGGAAGCTTACGAATTTTATTACCATTAAGCCCTAGTTTATACTTGCACCGCTGCGCGGCGCGGCACGATGGTCGGGATAGATATCGACCGGACGGCGCGAAAAATCGATATCTATTATCTGTGGTGGCCGTGGTGCCGTGCCGCGCAGCGGCGCAAGTATAAACTAGGGCTTAACCAGTAGGTGATGCCAATTCAAAATGAAAAATACAAAATGAAATTTTTGGTTTAAGACATACTTTGATTTTTTAAAGATGTCATGTTCACTTCAAAAGTTCTGTTTTGATTTGCAAGGTGTTCAGTTACATATGAAAACGTCTATTTTGATTCGTAAAATGTTCGCTTTCAGTAGTTTTTGTAAGGGGTCCAGTTTGGTCCGGAAAGTGTTTAATTTGATTTTCGTCTGAATGTTTTTGCTGTTTTTGATTTGAGAAATGTCCTTTCAGGTTTCAAAAGTACTCTTCCTGACGAAAAATTCATATATCTAACCTGCCTTTTCCCTTGAGATGCGGAGGCTACCAGGTTACTTTCTTTGACGGTCTTATCTCTAAAACAATCTGGTATCAATCCAAAGTACAAAATATTAAGCATGAATAAATAACAAATATTTGAAAACGAGGAAATCAAAAAGTAAAAGTAACTAAATGAACTAATCAAGTAAGCAATATTTGAAAATGAACGGTTGAAATTATTGATTAAAAATATGAAGCAATAAAGGAAATAACAAATAGATGCGGAAAAAGTAGGTACAGATATTAATATAAATATATTTTGGGACGGTAAGTAAAATTAGAAGTTGCTGTTTTTATGATAATCGTGGAGACAGTCATGCTCTGGCTAACCGGTATGTGGGTTAGATCGCTACCCACGTGGTAGAAGGCAACTTTGCTGGTTGAGCGTTCTCAGCAAGTGCAGTTCAAAGGTTACTGGAGTTGCCGTCTCAGAACTGAAGCGCGGGCGTCAGCGCTAGACACCGTTCCAAGGACGACACCTGCTGTCATCACTTTCGCCTCTCGCTAGTTCGCGACGGACATGCCCAGGCTCTTTGTTCTGGGCATGACCTAGGCGGAAGCTCTAGCCACTCTTCTGATTTCGCCAAGCAGTATGACACGCCTTGCAGTTGAACGAGAAGCTGATTTCAGACGCCGAAGCGCCTGAATCGATCTTGTGTCGGCTGTCAAACGAGGTGAAGTGGTTCCTCTACGACATCGCCGAGGCATTCGACGGTGAGCCGAACGACGAACGCGCCAAGCCCGTCAAGTCCGACCAGCAGAAGCTGTCCGCCGCCTCGCTAAGGCGTGATCTCAAGCGATGTTGTAAGTTTTTGTGGCATTTTTGACTCTATTAGCACTAGTCGCTAATGTGGCCTACATGTGAGGAGATGCATCAACTAATCAGTCCGCACCAAATATTTATTTATGTCTGTGCCTATATCTGTGCCGTCTATGGAATAGCAATTATGTAAATAAGTAGCCTGTGAGTCCTGGCAATTCTTAGCCAAGTTGCCTATGTCAGAATCGTTCAATTATATTTTCGCTTTGGTTCATTTTTCCCATTGATGTACAAAACAGTAATCAGTGAGTAGTTCACCTGTATCATCTGTCGCCCCGCTGATCATCGAGTTGCGCGAGCGGGTGCCAGTAGCGTCTCCATTCGTCCCTGTCGCGTGCCAGAGTGCTCCAACGGGTCCTCCTCGCTTGAGGGATACGATACACGTCATAACGTTCGTTCAGGGGGCTTTAACGAAGATGCCGACCAATGCGTTGGTGGGCGTCCTGGTGTTCTCCTGATATCCCTCGGAATCCAGTCGGCGCTCTCGTCCAGCGGGTGTCTGCGAAGCGCACTGCGTGGCCGGAACACCTAATTTTCGACAACTTGGCCCACGCGACAGCGTCTCTGATCTTCGAACGTCGGCGAAGCTCGGAACTCCGGAGGCCTTCTCTCACTTGCGTGGGTCGTGTCCTCTCGAATCCACGCTGCGCGACGCTGATCGCTTGTTCATCCTGCTTTCGTACAGTGCAGGTCTCTGATTTAGCGTAGGACGAACAGTGAAGTCGAACAGTTAGGCACGGTGTTGGACGTCCTTCGTCTTCTTCACGACTTTTTCCACGCTCCTGCAAAGCTCTCCAAGCTGCTCATTTTCTCCTGCCCACCTCCGGCGCTGGTTCATTGTCCATTGGCCATTTTCGACATTTTTCTGTTTTGTGACCCAGATTTCGGTTTCCTCCACGTTTCGTTGCCTTGCTATAAGACTTTCCTGCGCTTACGCAATACGACGAGGCACCGCTGTGGCGAGATTGATTCTGAAACTCCTACTCAGACAAATTTGCGTTTGAAACCGTAAACCAACCGGTTTGAAACCCGTTGGTTAGTAAACGACCATGAAAGGGTTTGAAACCGTCCATGAAAGGGTTTGAACCGAGCACGAAAGAAGGCCACCCCCCCCCCCCCCCGCAGTGTGTTGCTATTGCGCAGCAAGGGGCGTGGCTGCCCTCTCGTGCTTGGATCCAAACCCTTTCATGGATGGTTTCAAACCCTTTCATGGTCGGTTACTAACCAACGGGTTTCAAACCGGTTGGCTCACGGTTTCAAGCGCAAATTGTCCTAAGCAGCGTTCGCTGCGGGTGAGTGCGGTTGACGATTAAAGACAGTGACGTAGGGTGTAGCGTAATTTGTGCAAATACGGCCATTTCACTGTAGTTCGTGCTGACCAGCCGATCCAGCGATGTTCCCAGAATAGATCCAAAAATAAACGTCGAAGTTAATCAAATCCTTGGTGATATGCGACGCGCATTCTACTCTACGATATCGTAGATGCAAGTTGAATGCATAGTTGTCCAGTTATATGAGTTGCGGTGGCCAGCCGACGGACAAATCAGCGCTTTATCCTTCCCAGATCAGTCTGGTACAATACACGCACTCCGGTTAGAAGATCTTGTTGGCCTCAACGGTAAATACGAACCAAGAATCTGGAATTGGGTGCAGCGCCTCATCCGACTTCGCTATCACTCGCCCCACCCAATCGATGTGGGAGCTTGACACAACGATCCGAAGCCTCTCTAAAAGCCCTTAGCGCACATGTGGCTTCGAACCCTCTTGTTTTCATCGCGTTCATTTCCAGACACCTTCCTGCATCCACTGATCGAGGTGGCGGCTGCCATCTACGACACGCTGCTGTGGAAGAACCCGATGCACACACTTCTACTCGCTTTGGTAAGTCTTAGTTTAAGTCTTCAGTCTCCATCTGGTCCTCGCCCTACTGGTTCAAAACGTAGGCGTCAACATAAGTTGATATATAGTGCATATCGCGAAGATGCACAGCAGAGGTGCGGGAACGAGCCGCTGCTCCTATCGTAATTGCGGCAGCTAATCATACGCTCTGCCCGAGCGGCTGAGCCTGATTGGTAACGATGCGTTCCCGCACCACTGCGGTGCGTTTTCGCGACATGTGCTGTTGATATCGCCCTATTCAAGGTCTACACCTACTCGATCGTACGCGGCTGGACCGCCTCACTCGTACTACTGCTGCTCTGGACACAGCTCTCACTGAACTACCTCAAGGCCACCAAGTAAGCCCATTGAGATTGCCCGGAACTATTGGGGAAGTGCCCCTAGGCGTATCCAGACCCTCCGAGGCACAAGCTCGCACGGTCAGACGAGGCGTCTGATTGGCTGGTCCCTCCTGTGCACCCGCCACGGAGATTCTCCAACACTCAGCACTCTGCGCTTTAGGAATGTCGACATTGGCCTGTACTTTCTTCCTCGAAAAGAAGTGGCGATGCCGAAATTCGACATCAACGGCGCGCAGTTGATATTCGACGTGGCCAAAGTCGCTCAGCAACTGCTGAACTTTGCGGCGAATTTTCTGGAGAAGCTTCATAGGTTTGTCGCCTGTTCTTAGCCGAAAGAAGTCCTGTGGAATGGACCCATTTTCAGCCTGCTGATGTGGAAGGACCGCCACGTGACGTTGGTGTTCTACTGCTTGGTGATCTATTGGCTCACACTGTCAATGATCTTCAACACCGGCACCTGCTTGGGAATGTGCGGTTGGTGTTGGTCTTCCGTTTACAAGGTTACACCTCGCCTTGAAAGGATAGGATGTGCACTAAAATCGCTTCAAAGGACCAGGTATTGGTCCAAAACGGCGCGAAGAGCGACATATTCCTAGCGCTAGTCTCTGCGCTGTTTCAAACTCGCTCACCAAGGGACTGTTCACACTTCGAGCGACAAGAGCGACTGGGGCGACGGATATAGCGTGGTGTACGTAAATAATTACGTACCCCACACTCCGTCCGCGACGAATGTAGTGTGGAATACGTAATTATTAACGCACATCACACTACGTCCGTCGCTCCAGTAGCTCTTGTCGCTCGAGGTATGAACAGGCCCCAACTCTGATCTTTGTTCTGATCCAGTAGAGAATGCAATATTTTCGAAATACAAGCCCAGTGCATGGCGTACAGCAGATGCGACTGGAACAGCCCTTTGCAGGACTCACTCTTGGTGTGCGCATCTTCATTACCACCTACCTATTCGATCGTTTTCCCCGTCTCCGAAAGCGGCTCGACACCTACGGCTGGTTCTACCGTAACCTCCCTGTGAGAGGCTCTCGTGAGGGTTCGCCTCAGCTCACCGTCAACACGGATCTGCTGCCAACGATACCCTCGAGAACGGTGAGTCAGCGACGAGAAGCCCCTTGCGCTCTTCGGTCAGCATCGTCGGTCCTTCAGGCTTCGCCGATTCCTCAACGGCCGCCGAGCTACGCCGGCGTGTTCACCTCTCGCCTCGGGTCGAACTTCAACCTGGACACGCTCGGATCGCAGCAGAACCTCTCCTCTCCGCGACACTCCTTCAGCGTTCAGCCCGCTCCCCACAAAGGATCGGCGCAGAATCTGCACAGGGTAAGTTCTTCAACGGCGTCCCTTGTCCACACTGAACGGTTTTGGGTTTTAGGGCTCGTTCGACGCGCTGAGCGAGAAGGCCAGTGCCATAACCCAATTTCGCCTGGCCAACGGTCAAGCGGACCCGTTGACCGCCGACCAGCCGATGAACGTATTCAGGCCGAACCGTGCGGCCAGCATTTCCCCACTGGCTGCGTCCGATCAGTCCAGTCAAAGCGCGCACTCGCCCGAACATCTCGCGCGTGAGCCGCTGCTTGAGACGCCATCCGAGTCCTTGGACGAGGAGGACGAGACGACTACTGACGCCGCTGACGCCGCTGACAACACCAACACGGCCAAGTCTTCCTCTCCGTCTGTCTGCACCGACTACGAGGACAATGAGGCTCACGAAGACTCGATGATCGACAACGTTCTGGCATGTAAGCCCACACGTTCTTCCAGTTTCACTACGTGCTTGAGGTTTGTAGAACGTTCTGATTTCTAACCCCATTTCAGATCGAAGCTGCGTGATGCACGACAAGGAAAGAACGTTCCCGAAGGGGATCTCGTCCGGAATTCTCTATCTCACACACAAGTAGGTTCTACGATCAATGCAGTCACTGGGTTGGAAGAAACGTTTCCTACCTCAGGTCATCCCAAGTCTTCAACTTTCTTTTGAGTCTATTGTGTGGACTATAGTTCGAATAGATGCTCAAATGATTTTCATTCGAATTTGGATATTTGAGTTCGAATATTCAAAAATTGCGTTTTTCGAACATATACCATTTTCACGTCAAACTGGGCACTTTTCACGTCAAAAAGGACAGTTTCCAAACCAAATTGGACAGTTTTCACGTCAAATTGGACACTCTTCTAAACTGGCCTATGAACTTTGAACTCAAAACGTCTTTCAAATCGAAACGAGCTTCTTACGGGTTAAACTGGAGACTCTTCAAGATGGTGAGAATAATTTTTTGTTCAAGGAAAATTTAGAATAACTTTTTTTTTTGAAAATATTCAAATTCAGCTGTCTGAATAGTTGTTATAATTTTATACAATTTTTACTTTTTGAGAAAAAATAATGATTTAAACTTCGTTTTAAGGCACATCAAGGCAGCAATCATACAGTGTATTAGAAGACTGGATCGCGCCATGCACTCGGAAAGCAATTTGCAATGTTTCTCTGATTACTAGTGTAAATACTGCTTACATACAGCATCAATGTGAGGATATGTGTGATTTTTATAATTGTTTATGTTGCACCGTTTTCAGGTACGAAACTCCATGTAAACAGAAATTTTGCTATCAATCGAACAAAAATCGCAGCGTGTCGGACGAAGGCATGGCGCAATCTTTATTTTGGCAATATAAAATGGCCGCCTTCCTCCTCTTTAAAACAAGCTTTAAATCATTGTTATCCTCAAGAAACAAAATTTTATAAAATTTTAAACTATGCGCTCTTTTATTGGAAAGTAAACTAAAACATCAAACAAAGTTATTCTTTGAACGAAAACTCTTCTAACATTTTTATAGGGTCTCTACCTTACTGTAGAAGACGTTCATTTCGATTTCGAAGAGTTCGCTTTGATTTGGAAAGTCCTAGGTTAGCTTAGAAGAGTGTCCAATTTGACGTGAAGAGTGTCCAATTTGATTCGAGAAGTTTCCACGTTAAACTGGACACTCTTCTAAGTTAGCCCAAGACTACTGAATCCAAAGCAAACTCTTCCAATTGATGCTTCTTCTACATCAAACTAGAGGCTCTCCAAAACGGTTAGAATAATTTTTTGTTCAAGGAGAATTTTAGTAAAACTTACCTTGAAGTTTTAATCCATTTCCCTAATAAGTGAACACACTGTTTTATAGAACTCTCCATTTTCTGGCGGAAGGAAGGGGGACGGTTTAAAGCTTGTTTTAAAGAGTAGGAACGTAGGTATTTTTTAGTGCCAAAATAACAGATTGCGTCATGCCCTTGCTCAATGTGTCACGATTTTTACTCGATTGATAGCAAAATTTCTGCTCACATGGAGTTTCGCACCTGTAAACGATACAACAAGAACAATTCTGAAGAACACACATACCCTCAGTTTGACGCTTCTCGTAATCACATTTACTCTATTAATTAATTAAATATCGCAGCGTGCCTTTTGGAGTGCATGGCGCGATCTCTCTTTTAATGCACTAAATAACTGTTGCCTTGTTGCGTTTTAAAGAAAAAATAAAATTCTTATTTTTCTCGAAAAATGAAGATTTTATAAAAATATTACATTCATTCAGGCAGCTGAACTAGAAAATTTCAAAGAAAGTTCTACCAAATTTTCTTTGGGCAATGAATTATTCTAACCATGTTGAAAAGTCTGTAGTTTAACCTGCAAGAAGCTCGTTACATTTTTGAAGACGAAGACGAAATTGGAATCACAAGCATCAGGTTAGTTTAGAAGAATGACCAACTTGATTCGAAATGTGTCCAATTTGACGTGAAAATGGTACGAATAAAAGATAAACGACGGCGTTACTCAATCACTTTTGGGATGCGCCATGCGCCTTCTGCTTCAACGAGATGTCGTGGGGACGATTTGAACGCAAAAATACCAATTGAAAAAATGCAATAAATGTAATAGAGATGAAACGAATGAATAAATTTAATAAATATAAACATGGATAGAAAATAAAAATAAATCTTTCTGCTACTGATCTGCTCAGAAAACACAATCTTTGAGCAATTTTGATTAAGCCTGGTGCGGCTGGTAGAGAGGCTATATGTTGTTACAGGATGTTTTGTTGCCATCAAAACCCTTGCGCCAGGCGGGACTCGAACCCGCATCTTCTGCTTTCCGGGCAGCGATGTTTGCCTTACACCACCGGCGCTGTTTGACCGCACCGATTCCATGCTGATATCAGCGGCCGGCCCATCCCGTATCACGGGTGGGTGCTGACAGACCTCGAGGATATCGCGGATGTTAGGTGCGGTCAAACAGCGCCGGTGGTGTAAGGCAAACATCGCTGCCCGGAAAGCAGAAGATGCGGGTTCGAGTCCCGCCTGGCGCAAGAGTTTTGATCGCAGCAAAACATCCTGTAACAACAATCTTTGAATTTTCAAAAAAATTTGTATTTCTTTTACCAAAGTAATAACGTTAAATTTGTTTAAAAGCAACAATTCTTTGTCTCCTAGGAGGATATGCGCCATGCACACTTCCAGCATATTACGAATTTTCAAACGACTGATAGCAAAAATTTTATTTGCCCCGGACTTACGCACTAACCAGCGTACAAAAACCATTTGCACAAAACACGTACAACTCCACTGCACAGCTTCAAATGAGCAGCATTTTCACCACCAATCGGACACACAGAGAGAAACGTGCTGGACGAGTGCAACATACTCATAAACTTCACCTATTTCGCGCTTTATAATGACCTTTAAACTTTCATTGTAACTTTAAAAATAACGGAAATTCAAACAACTCACTTAGGCACTCAAAATGGTGAACGCATTGTTTGAATTTCCGTTATTTTTAAAATTACAAGAAAAGTTTAAAGCTCACTATAATGCGCCAAATAGGTGAAGCTTATGAGTATGTTGTAAAAGACATCGCGCTATGCACTCGTCCGGCACGTGTCCCTCTGCGTGTCCGATTGGTAGTGCCAATGCTGCTCACTTGAAGTTGTCTAGTGGATAGTGGATACACGAGTTTTATGCAATTGTTGTTCTACAGTTGGTTAGTACGTAATTCTGGGTAAATGAAATTTTTGCTACCAGCCGAATGAAAATCGCAACATGCTGGATGGCGCGATATTCTCTTACGAATTGCCTCCAGAACATCCCTAAAAATCTGAGCGCGTGGCGCATTCCACGAAGGAACTATTAGGTTGTAACGAAATAAATGGCACTGAACCACTGTAAAATTAAACAGTTAATATCTCGGCTTGTAGGCAAGTTTATTAATCGAAATAAAAACCTTCTGATTCTACACATCTTTGCCAACGTGACACAAGCTTTTTTATCCCAGTAGCATAAAAATCAGAAGTTCTGGAATTGACGAAATCTTCGAAGGCACTTTCGGCATCCTGTTGGTATTTGAATATTTTCCCTACCAAGAAGTCGCCAAGATGCTTGAAGAAATGGTAGTCTGTTGGGGAGAGGTCGGGAGAAAACGGAGGATGTGGTAGAGTTTCAATGCTCAGCTCATTCAATTTCTGCAACGTCATTCATGCTACATGGGGGCGAGCATTGTCGTGCAGAAGGAGAACTCGCCTAGCCAGGTTTACCAAGGTTTACCAAGGCCGGCCGGACATCCTTCAACTTTTAATCATTTCTTCAATTTCAATGCAGTACTTCTCTGCCGTGATGGATTCACCGGGAGGGAGGAAGCTGTCGTGAATAATTCCCAGCGAACACCACCATACTGTCACCATTACTTTCTTTTGGTGCAATTCCGGCTTCGCAAAAGCCTTGGGGCTCTCATCGCTGTCCAACCACTGTGCCGATCGTCGCCTGTTGTCGTACATTATCCATTTCTCGTCACAGGTTACGATGCGATCAAGGAATGGGTCCGTTTCGTTCCGTAGAAGCAGTGCGGACGAGATCTCATATCGTCGGTTTCTTTGCTCCTCAGACAGCTCGTGAGGCACCCATCTTTCCAGCTTTTTGGTCTTTCCAATTTCCTTCAGATGCCGGGCAGCTGTGTTGTGACTGACGCCAAGAACCTTCGCTATCTCCCTGGTACCTTTGTGTGGATCCTCCTCTACCACATCTCTCAGTTTGTCCTCATCAACATCACTATGCCTCCCACGACCTTCATGTTCTTCCAAGCTCTCATCTCCATTCCGGAACTTCTGATACCAACGATACGCCGTCCGAATTGTGGAACATCCTTGACCGAATGCGACGTTGATCTTCTCGTCCGCCCCCTTAGCTGTAGTGCCCAGCTTGAGTTCATACAAGTAAATGCCTCGGATTACCCTTTTGTCCATCTGCAAAAAAGTCAATAAAACTCTAAAGTTTTCCCACTTTTACATAGAAAATTTGGTACTCACCGGTAGAGCAAAATTTGCGCTTCTAAATGATATGCCACATGTTACGGTTTGTCCTTGATCAAACGTGTAAAGACGCGCCAAAAAATGGCGCGAGCCAGTGCCATTTAATTCGTTACAACCTAATAATTACGCCAATCTTTATACCTTGTCCTTCATTCTGCAGTTTCTTCCCTATGCTGGGATGCTCTAATGAGACCTGAAATCACCATATTACAGTGCACTCATCTATCGAACCAAATCGACAGACAATCACATGCCGATCATCATGCTGTTCACAGACGTGGTTTCCGTGAAAAAGGTTCGTTACTGTAGTCTCTATAGAGTTCCTTCTAGGGGCGACAAGCTCAGTTCTCTTCCAGACACAGTCGCTTCGCACGATGGGACTGCTTACCGGCACGAGGAAATCGCTGGAGATCTTTGTCGAGGGTCGACGGAAGCCGTTGCAGTTCATCGGGGTCGCCCAGCGTGACGACTTCTACTGCCGCATCCAAGCCGCCTGCGAATCGGACGCCAACATTCGCTTCCTCTGAGCTGAGAAGGCTGCGGCACATTCAGCGTTTCTGTGTATAGTTGGCCCTCGTCTCCATCCTTGTGCCTTTCAGTCGGTTAGCCAGTCAGTCATCGAGTATTTTCTGAGTCGCTCAGTCCGGTCGTCCGAGTCCCGACCGGACAATTCACATTCGGGTATTGTGTACATATGCCTCTCGTCGCTAGCTTTCACTTGAAGAACTTCTGTACCTCCTCTTCAATAGTCACAACGTGTATAAAGTCGTTCTTATGCTTTTACTGCAGTAAGGTCAACATGAGGTCAACAATAAACAAATGAGGGTTAGGGCCGTTTATACCTCGCGAGCGATAGAGCTTGTCGCGCACGCAATCGATATCGATCGATAGGCATAACCGGACCTTCACATTCTGTACACAACCATAACCCGGACACCATCAGTCCACAAAGGACGCTCTGACTCCGGTCCAGACGCCTGGCTAGTCGCTCTCCTCGTCGCTCGTCACGATCTTCTTCTTCTGTTGCTGCTTCTTCTTTCGGAATTCCTGCAACCAGCAAAACGTTCAATCAACTGCACCCAAGGTCTAACCCACAGGTGAGTTAGGTAGCGGCCACTCACCTCATCTGAATCCTCCGCGTCCTTGGTGGCAGTGCGTCTGCCGGCGTCACTCTCTTCAGAGTCGCTTGCGCCTATCAACGGTGCGTCAGCACCACGTCCACGACCACGAGGCGTCGCATCGGCATCCTCATCTGGAACATCAATTCTATGAATCGTCGCGTACCAAGTAATTTCTCTAAGCTAGGGGTGAAGCTGTAACGTTGTCAGAACTAGACATTTCATGAATTAAATTCCCCAGAAAACTGCCTCATGAAAAAGAGCTTAAAACAGTAATCGCAGCAATGAAGATCGGAACAGCTAAATACATTCCTGATGAAGTTGTCGTCGGTTAAAGTTTCCTTCTGCGACTCTTGCTTGGACGCGCTGATGCAGCTTTGCATAATCAGCTCAGCTAAGCCAGCACAAGCGACGGCAACGGTGGTGTAATGGTAGTGCTCTGACTCTGGCAGAAGACATCTCGAGAGTTCGAGCGTCCCACTAGCGCTAGTATTAGGTCGTTGCATATGAAATGGCCGATTTTGCCACGTCAATTTCTAGTCGATTTTTCGCGGCTACGAATGCTCACGTTTAAGGCATTGTGTACAGTTTCTGAAAGCACACAATCTCCGCTTTCTTACCATTTACAGCTTTTGTGACATAATCACCTCTTGCCGAGTTTTTGACGTCGTTTTTACAGTATGAGTCAACGTGATATAAGGGTGCTCTACTTATGTGAATGGAAAAAAAAGGACGCAACGCCGCTGCACCAGCTCGTAACGATCTAGAGATGAAGGTCTCGAAGATGAAGACCGAGGTAGATCGCCACCACGACGACCAACTCAACGTCAAGGTAGAAGCGGATCCGCGTCAAACTGTGAGAGCTGGCACAGCATTTCGGCGTTGACGGCAGCACTATCAGTCGCCACTTAAATGCGATCGGAAAAGGAAAGAAATTGGATGAACAGATCCCGCACAAATTGACCGCCGGGCGGATGCTAAAGCGCCACGACACCTGTGTTTCGTTTAGGCTGCGCAATCTAAGGGAGCCTTTTTGGAGAGGGTCGTGGCATACGACGAAAACTGGATCCTTTGCGACAATCGTCGTCGCTCTGCACAATGGCTGGGCAAGAATTAGAGTCCTATGTAGGTGCCGAAACCAAGTCTCCTTCCAAAGAAGACCATGGTGTTCGTCGACATTGGGGCCGGATTCATCAATGGCTTACAGCAGTTCAACAGAGAAATTACAGCGGACACCGCAGATATCGTGACTTAACAGCAATCGTTATGGTGAAATCTCTGTAAAATTCCCTGCAAAAGATACTATGTACGAAGCTCGGCAGCTCTGTAAGATCGTTGTATTGTGAATATGTTGTTGAATGTTACCGCTGTAACGTACCGTCTCCATCCAAACAAAGAAGACCATAGTGACCGTATGGTAGACACCGGTTGATATAGTCGATCACAAGATCTTGAAGACTGGAGACACTATCACAGCGGAGAAGACAGGGCCGAAATTGAACTGGTGCACCAGAAGTGGAATGAAAAACAGCCGGCTTTGGTCAGCGGAAAAGGCCCAATCCTACTGCATGAACACGCGCGTGCGAACGTTTCAAAAATTGTTGTCCAGAAACTGGATCAATTGGGATGCGAAACTCTGCCACGTCCAGCGTATTCGCCAGATCTGTCCCCTACCGAAAATAGTTCTATTTTTAATTACCGAATATCACTTTTTGAAGCCTTTAGATCGTCATGTGAAGGATAAAAAATTCAGCAACCAAGATGATGCCGAAAATAACTCTTTATGTTCTATTAACACTCGTAGTTCTGATTTTTACAAAAGTGGAATGTCTAAACTATTGTCGCGTTGGGAAAAGTGTACTAATTGTAACGATACTTATTTCGATTAATAAGATTGCTTCCAAGCAAGGTTAAGATTTGTCAAAGTTTTCAGTCAAAATCCGCCATTTCACATGCAACGACCTGATAAAACGCATTATGCGAAAAACTACTGACGTCGTCGAAAGTCGAACCGGCGAGCCCATCCCTCTGAAGTGAGGACGCTACCACTACGTTCAGCTGCCGTTGCTGCTTCCGGTTTATATGCGCTGATACTGTCACCTTATTCCAGTGAGATCAGCCATTTTGCAGGTTATCATACGTCGCAGGAGTGTAGGGCTGTGAGCAGTTTCTCGAGGCTTTCAAAAGCTGTCGTTCTAGGCTCGAATAAAATGAAAAGAGAAGAGAATTTCCAATGTCACGATCGAATCCGTAAAATAATCTCTTCTGCTCGACATTCATACTCTGGATTGCTCTCTATCCTTTCCATGTTCGGAACATCTTGTTCATCTGTATGAAACTCCGGTTACCCAATGATTCAACGGCTCCCAAAAAACATGGTCTAAATACGTAAATATGAGCATTTTACGGCTACTCTTTTTTGAATTAACAAATTCGAAGAAAGCATCGCCTTCGAAACCATAATCGGGACACGTCCAGCCTCACTGATCTTCAACGCTTCAACCTCGTAACCTTATCCAGATCCAGATGGTTCCATCAAACATACCTGAGTACTCTGGTCGACCATCCAGGAAGCTCGTTGGTGGGCGATGACGATCCCTTGTCGTTCGCCGCTGCTGCGTTTCTTTACGAATCGCGGCTCTCAGCGCCTCCTCCTCTCTTCGGACCGCCTCCTGGGAACAACAACGCGTTCACGGAAGTTAAAGCTGCAGTGGCAGCGTGGCGACTCACCCTTCGCGCCTGCTCCGGATTCAGTCCAACTTCAGCCACCATACGCACTTGACCACTTTTTCGGGTTCTCTCCGCCATATTCATTGTAACCTGATTAAACAACCGTTTAGAGTACATAAGGGAGGTCCTAAGGGCATGAAGGAGCGAGTCTAACCTTCCTGTGCGTCTCACTGTCAGTCGAGTGCGGCCGGAAGATGAGTTTCTTGTCGAAGACCTTCTGCGCCACGAGACCAGTGCCTTGCCGCACGTACAAATGCTGCATATTTCCAAGTATTGGCACGGACTCCACATCGAATACCTCCTTCCCAATCACCATGGACATCCTGGAAGCAGTCTAACGACACTAGGGGAGGCGGCATCTTTCGGGTTATTTCATTTGATCAATGGAAAACTTACGTTCCATCACTCCACCGTACGATCCTTGTGTTACTCTCCTTCACTAGATTGCCGTCCGCATCCTGAACAAACCTCCAGCGGATGGTGTTCTCGGCCTGGAATCGAATTCTGAGTAAAACTAAGGGCACCTAGTAAAGACATGGCTTCTAGGAAGAGAGCGGTGTTCAACGAAATTAGGTGTGGAACCAACTAGCATTCCTCTACGAATCTCTGGACCTAGTGGCGAATTTGAGCAGCATTGAGAGGGGACGCGCTGACCAGTCAGCCCGCGTCTAATGATAGTGCTAGTCAGAGAGGGCGCGTTTTACTGGTATCCTGATTGGCTGGCGTGCGTTTGGTCGCTGATACTGATTGGTTATGATTGTCCGATTACCCGATGGTGCCCACACTAGCGACATGGACCGAATTTTTGACATCTTTACCCTACAAGGAGTTCCATCCACAGCTCGCTTGAGCAGAATTTCAAGTCCTAGTGAAGACCTAGAGCACAGCTCTCTGTCTCTCTCTCTCTGTCTCTCTCTCTCTCTCTGTCTCTCTGACAATGAGAAACTTGTGAAGTTGACTTTAAAGCTGTGAGTAGGAACCCTGTAAAGTCTTTCTTTTGAATAAAACCCTCTAGATATACCCTAGCTATGGAGAAATAATGGTAGAGGCAAACTCTAATCGTTCGTTTCGCCACCTCCCTTCAGAGGAACCACGCTAATTTTAACACCTCCTCGGTGGCTCATCAATGAAGAAATGTGTTGTAATTTTTTTTTTAAATTTTAATTCCGTCTAAAGTCAATGATAGAACTTCCCTCTCCTCGTCAAAGTAACTTATGGCACCAACTGGGCTACTCTGGCGCGCGACAAGGACAAATGAATACGTTGCCTGCACCCGATTGAGCAATTCAACGATCCGCAGAACGACAGCTAATTCAGGTAATCGCTCGCCTTCAGCTGAAGCCGATTACGGCCCTCTTCGTCCACATGGTCATCGTCGTCGTCTTCCTCGAACGTCTCCGGATCAAACGGTTTCTGTGCCACCGAGAAGAAGTTCGGAATCTGAAAACAAAGCGCAATCCACTTACATCTACTTAGTGGTTATTCAGGAGAATATTATACACCTGCACAAACCTTCATGAATTGAATGCCGTCGCCAAAATCGCACTCCACTTTGCTAATTGTCGCCTAAAAGCAATGCTTTTTACCGGAATAGGCCAACTTTCCCTTCAAAAAAATTTACAAAGCGGTTCATAATAAAAACGTTCAGAATTGCAAATAATATCCTAGACGGAGGTCGAAAAGAAGTAAGACAACATACGAACCTCTATTATTGTCGGTGGAAGCTCTTTCTCTTGTTCTTCTTCCTGGTCCGGGTACATTCTAATACCATGAATACTATCATCACCTGAAACATGACAAAACGATGATCTGGCTAAACAATAAATAATAACAGCAATAACAATAACAATAACAGCAATAATGGAAAGTGGAGGAGAGAAGGGAAGCGTTTGACGATTCATTTGCAATACACTACACGTTTCAGTTTATGTGGTATCATGGAAGACGACAATGATGCAAAGTCTGACCTCGATTAGGGCCCCTAAGTAAGCGCAAGTTAGCCGTGTCAAGAACCGCTTGTGCACGTAAGAGCAGCTCGTGCTTTATCCAGCTGTTAGCATCCCCCGATCCGACCAAGTTCAATCCGTGAGTTCGTACCATAGCTGCCTGGGACTTACCACTGCTTTATCCCTCGACAGAGTTCTTCCGGGCGAAAATATTAGGTTGTAAGGAAAGTATGCCGCAACATGTGCAACTTTCTTCAAATTCATTTCTGTCGTTCCATACATAAAACAACAAACGGACATATGCACCATTATAATCTACAACATATTGCCATTTGTCAGGTAATTTGTAGATTTATTTATTTATTTAAAGCATGCATTAAACATGCAACAATATATTGTACAATGTACACATCCCAAACGAAATAAAGCTTGCAAAAAAAACGACAAGATCGAAGCGGATCGAATGTGACATTTCTCTTAACGAACGTTTTAAATGCATTTTTCGACAAACTAAGAAGGTTGTCACTCTTGGCTAGTAACGAGATAATCAAATTCAGACACTTGTAAGTGATGAAACATGATCTAATCCGTGTTCTAGCAACCGAGACGTACACCATCGTTTTTCCTCTCGTACTTCTTGACAGTGGATGACCAAAAACTGTTATTGGGTCTATAGACACTTGCCCTGTGAGAATTTTGTAAATCATTAAGAGGTCAGCTAGTTTCCTTCTGTTGTAAAGTGACGAGAGACCAAGAATTTTAGATCTGTCATTCCCTCCGGGTATATGAAGGTAATCCATTCCGTAGCACCTCATAACTAACTTCCGTGTAAAACTGTTTTGTACGCTTTCAAGAAGGCAAATGTCTTTTTCTTACAGGGATTGAAAACAGTTGTTCCCGACTCTACAGTTGGTCGCGCATGTGTTTTGTAGGCACGCAGAAAACTTGGGGGTGATTGGACTCCAGAATTTTGAAAAGGTTGTAGATTCGATGATTGCCTTGTTAACCAACATCTTATAATGCTTACTGAAGTTCAAATTGTAAGTTATCATAAAGCCTAAATCTCGTACATCAGCTACCAGGTTAAGCTTAGTGTGGCGAAGACTGTAAGATTGAGGCCTATTCCCTGATTTTGTTCCAATGCGAAGGTAGCAAGATTTTTCGGCATTAAGCGGTAGTCCCCACTGGTCGGCCCATTCACTTGTAAAATCGACAGCATTTTGGATTTTTTGATAATCGTCATCATTTTCAACTGTACTGTATATCTTAACATTGTCAGCATAGATATTACATCTTACTCCTAAGCTTAGATGCAGTTTCTTTAGAATTTCTGAAGAAAAAAAAAACTCAGCGAGACACTTTTCAAATTGATCCCTGTCGATTGAATCGATTCTCCTGTAAATGGTTTGACAACGAAGGAAACAAATGGTTGTATGTAGGAGCAAGGTCCGATGAATACGGTGGTTGGGCCAGAACATGCCATCCGAAACACTGGAGTTTTCCTGAGTCTCCCTTGCAACGTGTGGACGCGCGTTGTCGTGGAAGATCTTGTCTTGTTTCCCACGAAGAGTTGGTTGAACGGGATCCAACTGCCCGCAGTGGACATCGCTAGTGACAGCAGTGTTAGCAGGTAGCAGCTCCAGTGAACGACTCCTTTGCAATTCCGCCAGACACTGAGCATCACCTTTTTATGGGTGAAGTTCCGGTCTCGGCGTGGGACTCTTGCTTCGCCGCGACCGAGCCATTGACGCTTTAGCGTGTGGTCAACGTAGACCACCCACTTTTCGTCACCAGTGACCGGGTTCTCAATCCGGGAAAAATTCCACCGAAAGTCAAGAAGCTTATGCACTCATCCTGGCGCACCTGCAGCTGGTGGCCCTAAGTTCATGCTGTGTCCATGCACCATACCTCCATGTCTTCCCAAGGCCACGCAGGTGTTGACCCATGGTGGTGTGACTGCACTCGAGTTCCCCTGCCAGTTCACAGGTGCAACGCCGGAGACTGCAACTAGCCTTCCAGACGGTGATTGATCTTCCAAGCAAAAGTCTCTTGTCTTGAACTTCCGGAACCATACTTTCTCTGTGTCGTAGGAGACAGTAGAGGACCCATCGTTCTACTTATGTTATTCACCTCGACTCTTGCTCTTTGAACCCGTAAAGCAGAAGCAAATGAACTTGCTTACAGTCGAGAACGATTATCTCTGCCATAGTCGTAACGGAATAAGACGACAATAGAGGTGAGTGAAGGTCATATGTCTTATGTATTAGCATGTCCCATAAGTCCCCGCCGTTTTTTCAACGATTCATTGCGGATTTCGCCGGCGGTCTCTTTCATAGCGCTATAAGCCTTCGAAAGAGAATGATTTGCTCTATCAGAACATGTATTGCATCTCTTTTTTTCATCCTGAATTTTGTCAATTTTTAGGTCATTAAAGTGAAAAGTGAAAAAGTGGCCATCTGCGCACTTGTTCTCTCCGCTTAGGTTTGGATTTTTTTGCGCAGTTTTTCATAGCATTTGGAAGATAATGTTCTATTCTACAAGAATACATGTTGGTCCTATTTGCTCACTTGTCCTTTGTTGATTTTTAGGCCATCAAATTGGGACGTCTGGAGGAGAAGATATATTTTTATAGATAACTGCTGCTCTGTAGCAGGACTTTTTTGCTCGGCGTTATAAGTCGATCGAAGGAGAATGCCTTCCTCTATAAGAAATTGTGCCGCGTTTATTAGCTCATGCTGATTCTGTCGATTACCAACAAAATTCCAAAAAGAGAAAATTCATCTTCACCAACAACTCCTTCTCCTTGTTCAGTTGTTGATATTCGACAGAAATCAGCATGAGCCAACAAACGCGACACATATTCTTATTGGGTAAAACATCCTCTTCCGAAAGACATATAGCACCAAGCAAAAAAGTCCAACCACAGAACCGAGCTGTCGGTAAAAATTCGGACGGAAAAGTCGGACGTCCCAATTTGATTACCTAGAAATCAATAAAGGACAAATTAGCAAACAGGACCAACACGTATTCTTGTAGCGCAGAACATTGTCTTCCAAATGCTATGAAAAGCTGCGCAAAAAATTCCAAACCTAAGAGGAGAGAACAAGTGCACAGATGGTCGCTTTTTCACTTTTCACTTTAACGACCTAAAAATTGACAAAATTCAGGATGAAAAAAAATGCAATACATGTCTGATAGAGCAAATCATTCTCTTCTGAACGGTGTAGCGCTATGCTAGAGACCGCCTTCGAAATCCGCAATGAGTCGTTGAAGAAAAAAACGGCGGGGACTTATGGAACAACCTAATATATGCGCTATTGGGAGAAGGTCCCAGAACACTTTACAACAATCTGGCGGAACGCCAAAGTTAGAGGGGAAAACTTTCCATACCAGTTAGTAGCGCATAGAACTGATCACAGGTATCTATCTTCTGCTTCTAGAGGCAGGGTATGATATGCTTTCCAAAAAGACAACTTTTCACATCCACTCTCACATTTTGAAGGTTCAGTGACACACAATGAACAAATGATAAAGGTCAGCATTAGTCACAACCTTAGACGGATGCACCGTGCATTCCATTTCTACGGAATCTCGTGAAGGCTATGTGAACGCATATTTGGCCTATACAATGATTTGTTGTGGCCAATTGATGGTCAAATCAGAGTCTTGCTCTTCTCAGACAAGTCTGGCAAACCGACCCCTAATGGACAGAAGGTTAGGTTGGCCTGGGCGTTAAAACATAATCAAAAGCTGAATCGAAGTGCGCGTGACAGCGGGCGCCTCCTCTATCACCCGACCAATAACACTTTCATGAATAACATGAAACAATGAAAACATAAGTCAAAGAAACTGACTTTTTCTACTAGCGTCCGACTTGTCCCCATCCGAGTCGTCAATCCTCTTCTTTTTGACAGCATCACCTCGCTCATCATCCGAATCCGACGACAATACATCATCTCCGAATATATGAGCAGTCGATGGAGAGTTCTTCTTGGCCCTACCCTCGTTTTCCTTAAAGCAGGCAACATCAGTGTGAAAAAATACAGTACAATAGTGGAGAGCGGCCAAACCCTACGTACCTCGTCTTCGTCTGAGCTATCCGCAATCAAACTCTTCTTCACCTTTCGTGGAGACGCAGACGACCGTTCGGATCGTTCTGAATCGCTCTTGTCTGACCCTGGAGTGAGTGACACTTAACCTCCAAAATCTCTGATTGGTTGCAAAATCCCTCTAACCAGTCTACTTGGTTTTTTCTTCACTTTTACTTTTAAAGGCGTAAGCCACGCAAACGCGCTTCACAAGAACAACTAGACGGGAAATAAAACACTAGATAACTCCATCACAACTACAACATGGCATAGGAAACGCGGAAATGAAACTGCTGCTGAGGAAAGAACTCAACTGATAACTTCTAAGTGTCTACGAACGAAATCAGTCTTCAAAGGCAGAGAGCGTCAAAAAGAAAGAGTGTCTTCGTTAAGCGGCTTGTTGAACGACGGAAACATTGCCCAGATTCTACTTTCAATAAATCTTGGCACGCCTTCTATTATGGATGAAGCATTACTGAGCTGTCCATCAAGACTGTTAACGTCTTTTAGTAAGGCTCTCACGCACTTCTGCAGCAACGCCGCGGCCCTATCCTTAACCATAGGGCAGGGACGCAGAGCTCGGCGCCGGCGGCGTCTCTGTCCTATCCTTAACCACCGCGGTGAGCGGCGCTGCCGCAGGAGTGTGTGAGAGCCTTTAGGCTGACGTTTCGGCGATTTTCGCCTTCTTCTCCTGGAGGCTGGAAACGTCGGAGACATCCGCAACACTACTCGGCAAAGCACCACTTCATGGTACGGAATACTTTTCTTAAGGAAAAGTGAGACGAGACAGACATGGGAGTTGCAAAGGACGAGTCAACTGGCAAGTGGTTGCCGTAAAGGTCCACCCTTCACCCCTGTCTGGAGATAACGTGGGTGACTAAACTTCAGCCACAGGATCAACCCACTTATATATCCTTTTATGTCATATCGAATGGTGGATCAGAACCTGCACAGCTCAATGAAGAGTGCCAGTTCTTGAGTTATTGCATGACACTCTTCCTTTAGGTTGGCCCGGGAATTAGTAGCCGTGATTCAAAGTGCTTCTTAATGTTCTGCGCGCCGAGGTCCATCATTCGATTTAACCTAGAGGGGTATATAAGTCGAGTAATCCCGTGGGTTGAAGCTCATTCACCCACGTTACCTCCAGTTACTGGTGAACGGAGTTCCTTTACGGCAATTAACTGCTAGGTTGGTCGTCCTTTACAGCTCACATGCCTGACCTCGTTTCACTTTTGCTTAACAAGTGTGTTCCGTGGTATGAAATGACCTTTGAGCGAGTAGTTTTGCGAATTTTTCCGATTTTTCCAAGCTCCAAAGAAGGCGAAAATCGCCAAATCGTCGGCTTAACAAAAGACGATAACAATCTTGGTGGTCAGCTCAATAATACTCTGTCGATGGAGACACTGCTGCTAATTTATGGTAGATCTGTGACCTTGTAAATGGAACGCTCAGTTTAGCATTTGCTCCTTTTCGTTGACATTTTTAAGGATTTAAAGGGCAGAGGCAGCACACGACGCTTTGAATACGATATAAGGATCTATCCTAGTCCGGGAGGGGGCACATAACTAAAGAGTATGCAAAAAATCGACTTGGGACTTACCTAGCGACTCCTACAGAGCACGACAGAACCTAAACCAGAAAAATTCGCAGGAAAAAAACGAGAAAAAAATGTTTTCGCCGCGGTTGTAAGCGGGTGAAGTTACGTGCCCTCCTCACCATGTTAGATCCTGGTTATAACATGTCAGGTGGCGGTCAGCACGCGCTAGGTTGCTTTATGCGCCCTCCTCACCATGTTATATCTTGGTTCGAACATGTCAAGCGGTGGTCAGCACCCGGCACGACTCCATTGCGTCGCTCTTTGCCCGCCGATACGGTTGTCAAACCTCGGTGATTTTATTTTTTTTTTATTTATCCTTTCGTCTTTTCTTTGTTTTAGGTTATGTTGTGCTCTGTAGGAGTCGCTCGGTAAGTTCCAAGTCGATTTTTTACATACTTTTTAGTTATGTGCCCCCCCCCGGACTAGGATAGATCCCGATATAACATCCCTTTAACCTTAAAGTATATGTGAGCTTCGACTTCCAGCTGTTTTTTTTTTCAAAAGCAAAAAGTGAATCTGGACAGTCATATATTATAAATATTATTACTAAGGCATGTTAAAGACTATTACAGAAATCATTGCAAAAAAACATTAAAATAGGTTGTTTCAGAATCATGAACCAGAGGAAGTGATAAATGTAGAGAAGTCAATAGCAGATGTAAGGTCATTTCTCTAGAAAGCTCAATACCCACGCTCTCACACAGATCTGCTGACCTCCGTGGTCAATAACAGAGACAGCCGTGCTCGGCACTGGTTATAAAAGAAGGATCAAGTTGAACCTAGGCGGCTTGTTTTCCCGCTCCCGCTGACCCGCCTCTGGCGTTCGGCTCCAGTCTGAGTCTGGCGGCGCTAGCCGTTCGTCCCTGGGATCGCCTCAGGCGGTTCCTTCCTTCCCTTCCCCTTCTCCCCCCCCCCCCCCTTACCCATCCACCTGCCTTATCCTGTATTGTCTGATAAATAATGCTGATAAATTGTTGTCGTCAAAGTGTTTCTTGAAGCGTTCAAACGGAGAAAAATCCATTGTATAAGAACGATTTCTGCTGGTCAGATACGGGTCCGAGGGAGTGTTTAAACGTAAATCATTACGACCGTCTTTAAAAGAAGCTTTTCCGTTACATAAACATCATAAGCAATGCTCTCCGGTAGCCTTAACGGTACAATAGATAGCCACAGAACAACGACGTTTCTCTAAAAACTGATGCGAAAGCCAGTGAAACTTCACTCCTTGGCCAATAACTTCAACTATTTCATCAAAATTTTAAGTAAACACTTTCAGCCTTAATAGTACTTCAATGATCATCTCCACACCATGTTACACTATCTACTTTTCCGCTTAGCCCTCGAAGAAGGCTAACCTAACGCCGAAAGAAAAGCATGTCGAAGACTAGAAGCTACGACATATCATACCCGAACTCCGAGCAGCAAAGAAATGACCTCAATTGAAGCCATAAAATGCCGAGCAGTTCAAAATCCCGATGAATTAGAAGCTGACGTGCTTAAAAAACTTCTAAACTCCTCGAAAACCCTAATAGCCCACCTTTATCGCTTAGCATGTGCTGTGAGTTCTCATCGTGATTAGATCGATGCGACGGAGTGGAATCAGACTCACCATCACTTGAGGAATGCCTGAAACGCGTGAAGTGATAGAATTCAACGCGACAGCAGCAACTGAAATCTCCATAAGGGTAGAAGACAAACTTTGCTGGAGTTGCAGCAGAACTCGCAGCAGGAGCTCCAGCAGGGCTCGCAGCAGGACTTCCCGCAGGGCTCACAGTAGGACTTCCCGCAGGGCTCGCACCAGGACTTGCTGCCGGGCTTGCAGACGGAGTTGCGACAGGGCTTGCAGCAGAACTTGCAGCATGATTTGTGGCAGGGCTTGCAGCAGGGCTCACATTGTTACTCTTGTTTTCGTCGTCGTTACTTCCACTATCAGAGTCGGACATCTTTCTGAAATCACCTTCGAACATAAAGAGTTTCTAGGAGGAATCTTGGTTGAGCTTCGCAGGAAATTACGCCAGAAAAAACAGTTTTCAAGCAAGAATCGCATCAAGGACAATTCAATACGAAAGGGCACAGCGCTAGTTTGGCAGAACCAACGGAGTTTTAGTCTGGCACAGTCTATCATAAATCTGCTCGGAGACCTAGAGCTTGCTTTATGGTGGTAGGACGTTCATGAGGATGCAATCAAGAGATTGAAATTATTTTCTTTAATAAACCAAATTGAAAGTGAAAACACAAAATTGCAATTTTTGCCTTCTTCAAAGTGGTTCGTTTCGCCACCCAGCTCTGGATGAACCTTTTTCGATGAAAAACCTCCCCGATGGCTGGTGGCTTTAAGCCACAAGCGGTTGCTACATAGGTCATAAGCTGTTATAACGATGTCTACAAGCTCGGTAGCAACCACTTGAGCATTAAACAAAATGATTGAAATCAGTCGTTTCAAATCACCTGAACGTCCTACTACCATGAACCAATCATATGGCTCTCAGGAAACCAGGAAACCCTATGATGGTGTGACACACCGTAATTCGCTTGATTCACTTCTTTCAAAAATTTTCAATTAACCGGTTTCATGCAAATGGACGGCCTACTCCTCCAACTGCTGGTCGGTAGTGGGTGTTGCCTTCGATCAAACAACGTCGGTGGAGTAATGGCGTGGAGCGACCTCCATGGTAGGCAGGTCTGCAGGTTCGAGTCTCGCATGGAGCTCGAGATTTGATCGCAACAAAACATCGTTATAATAGCTTTTAAGTGAGTGTATAATGGTGCACATGAGAGGGACGCGACCCGTTCAACTGTGTCTGATCCTTCAAACTGAAATTACACAGACGAAAGATAAGGCTTCGATGAACACTCTTTTTTTTTCGTCAAGAAATCAATGAAAACTGCTTTGAAGTGAATACTATCGAATTATGCATACTAAACTCAGCCCCACTAGTCAATATGGTTTCTCATTTCAGGAAAAAGACCTACATCAAAATAAAGATTCAAGCTGTTGGCCTCAATTTTCATTGCCAATTCTTCTGATAATAAGGAGGAAATCCTCTCCATTGCTCAATTAACTCGTTCTGTGAGCGAAAACGTATGCAGACGATCATCCTCCAACCTTCTGCTAGACCGTCTCAAGACCATGACCTCAACCTGCTCTGTTTCTCTTAGCCAGTTTAGAGGACCATCCTATATTTTTTCTATAGCTAGCAGACTCATCCTAACTAAAGGAGGCTTAGATGTAATAAAATGAATAAAAAATAGAAACGAATAATTAAAATGCATGTGTTTAAGCCCTAAGTTGTCATTTTAAAAGCGTTTGGACAAAGCTCACGAACTTTATGGATGAAAATGAGGATGGACCCCACTTTCTAGAGTTTCACCTTTCTTTCTAGTTCCGTTCCACATGGGATAGACAATGCGCTGTGAAAAATAGTGCCTTCTTCCTTTTATTATTCTGTGTTTTTTCTTTCAAAAGCCTACGAGCGTTTAGAAAAATCTCATACTTCGCTCCAAAATTCTGAAAGTGAGTAGCACAAACTGCAAAGATGAATAGGGATGGTGGCAAAGAACCGTAAAAATGAATTCACAGCATTGAAACGCGCCTCCGTAACGGAATACGTCTACTGTGTTGTTTGCTGTGCAGTTGCGTCCAGTGCAAATCTCACGCGATAAATAACCTAGCTGAACGTATATGCAGTTGCTCGTAGTGCTTGGCACACTACTAATGGCTATTTAGCGTCAGTGCTCGAATTATGACCAAGCTTCATTACTGCCATACAAAGGTGCGTAGTAGCGCAGTCGGGAAATGCGTCAACCATCGCCAGCATCCGATTCCAGGTTCTTGGTTCGGGCTTCCGGGAGTTAGCATTCTATTCCTCCTAGATGAATTGAACTTGCACTAGACTTGTCTGGGAATGGCAAAACATTGACCTGCTTTTCGGTCGGCCACCGCAATATGAACCAAGTACGCATTCAAATTACCTCCACGACGTCTCGTAGAAGTGAAATGCATGGCGCATCCTACCAGCGGATCGATGAACGCTGAACATACTTTGCTCTAATGCTTTGACTAAAGAGACGCGCGATATAACTACTACCAGCAGTGGGGTTGTCTACAAGTGGCTGGTGATCGGTGAGCCTGGATGATTCATAAAGACGCATACATCTTTGTTGAACTCTTTGGCGCAGCAGGAACGAGAAAACGCCACTCCTTCACTAGATGGAGCATAGGTGATTCCATCGACGTCTTATTTGCTTTTCTGTTTTTGGACTGTCTTTTCCGTGTTTCTCATTTTCCTTAGCGCTTTGCTCATGCCTTTCGTGTCTATTAGCACTTTAATTAAATATTCGTGTCTACTAACTCACGAGAAGAAAACTGGGTACTTACCGGTACTCCGTCGGTACACAAGTGAGTATACAACCTCGAGTCGTCACCTAGCTGACGCACCTGGAGAGCACGGAACCCACCTAGAGAATATTAAGTACGAATACGAACTCACATATAAATAACTACAGAAGATTGTCCAGATACGCGAGCATAACAATGAATACGGCTCGTGGTAGCCTAGTCAATGGAGGCGCCGGCTGTCGCGCGCACCCGATTCCAGGTTCCTGGCTTGGGTTTCCCGCCCAGGCCAACCAAGTCTCCCATCCCTCCGGGTCGGTGAATTTGTCTTATCTGGGAAGAATAAAACACTGACTTGTCTATCGGCTCCCCACCGCAAGTCATTGTATATACCAAATATACGTTCAAATTGCCTCCACGGAACCCCGTAGAAGTAGGATGCATGGCGCAAGCCAAGAGGGAATGACTAAGCCGTCTTTTATCTTTTAAAAGTGAGTAATGGGTGTACTAATGCACTCAGAAAATTTTCGAATAATCCAATTCAAACGAAAACGAAGTTTCACTATTGACAAATTTTAGCATCAGACTGGAAGAGCAGAAAATTTTTACAAAACTTCAAACAGTGTACACACTTATTGGAGCAAATGAATCAATCTTCCGGAGAAAGTCATACAAAATTTTCGTTGAAGACGAAATTAACCTAACCGCCTCGGAGAATCTCCCGTTTAATCTGGAAGGCGCTCACCTTGATTTGGAAAGTGCTCAGGCTGATCTCAAAAGACTCTAAGCCTACTTGCCATCAGAAGAGTGTCTAACTTGACCTGAAAATGGTATATGTCCAGTAAGTTCGCCTTCAATTCCTTCACCAGGCCCAATACTAAAACCAGGAGCAAATTCAAATTCGTACAAAATCACTATTTAGGTATTGAAAGGATGTTTTGTTACGATCCAAACTCCTAGCTGGACTTGAACCTGCACGCACGGTTTCCTGGCAACGTGCTACGACATTACACCACCGGCAGTGTTTACTCTTGCGCAACATCCGGAATATCCTTGCCCCTCGAGCTATCAGCATCCACACATGGTATCGCGATCAGAGGCTAGATCCGTCAACGATACTGCCGGGATTATCTCACGCCGGACTCACCATATCGACCTACGTAGTACGTGATATAGAGATACAGACAGAGAAACAAATACGATAACCGGTATACCGTCGGCCGGTAAGTGGTTGATGAATCTGGCCTCAGGGGTGTGCGCTTCCGTTAAATTTCGGTTTAAAAAAGCATAGAGAAGTATGTATAGTGTTGTTTCAAAATCAGTAGGACCATGTACCATCTTCACGACAGACTGGGCACGTCTAAATGAAACTTCTTGAATTCCGAATGAAAACGAATGCCTTCCAAAATAAATTATTAATTTGTCAAAATTTGTTTCTACCAACCTTTCAGACCATTCTCATACTGTCATATAATGTAACCAGACGTTCAACGGCCTTCCGGCCACCAAACGTCTGGTTGAGGCTTCGCCCCCAAATCCGGAGAATAGAACGGGGTATTCTTCTCCTCTTTAGGCCTTCTCTCGTTCAATAAAAAGAAACTGGTTTTGCTATATAGAATGGTGTAGCGAAATAGGGCAAAACAGGTCCATCAGCTTCACTGGACCCCTTAACTGGCCCCTTATCACTGGTTCCCCTTTATTGTCAGCCCTTTCGGTTCACCCTTCACTGGTCCCCCCTCCCCCTTCGTCGGTCCCTACTACTGCTCCCACCTTCACTGGACCTCCCTTTACTGGTCCCCTCTTCGCTGGTGATCCTATCCTTTACCAATCCCCATTACTGGTCCCACCCTCACTGGTCCTCATTTTATTCATCAACTGTTTTCCGGTCCCCCTTCACTAGACCCCTTCCACCTATTCACTGGTCCCCTCTTCACTGATCAACCTTCTATCGCCCCCCCCCTTCACTGGTAACACGTCGTCTGGATCCGGAACCTTCGCGCGACATCGGTGACACCTCTTCTGAACCTGGACGCCTGTTGAATGACGTCGGTGACATGCGTTCTAAACCCGAACATGCTTTCCGCGACATCGGTGACACGTCGTCTGAATATGGAAGGCGTTTCGCGACATCGGTGACACCTCTTCTGAACCCAGCCACGTGATGAACGACGTCGGTGACATGTCTTCTCAAGTCGGACGTGCTTTGCGCGACATCGGTGACACGTCGTCTGAATATGGAAGAAGGCCTTTCGCGACATCGGTGACACCTGTTCTGAACCCAGCCAAGTGATGAACGACGTCGGTGACATGTCTTCTCAAGCCGGACGTGCTTTGCTGACATCGTTGACACGTCGTGTGAATCCGGAACCCTGGCGCGACATCGGTGACACGTCGTCTGAATATGGAAGGCGTTTCGCGACATCGGTGACACCTCTTCTGAACCCAGCCACGTGATGAACGACGTCGGTGACATGTCTTCTCAAGTCGGACGTGCTTTGCGCGACATCAGAGACACGTCGTCTGCATCCGAACACCTCTTGAGCATCGGTGACACCTCTCCTCAACCCGAATGTCCTTTGTGGGACATCGGTGACATGTCTTCTGAACCCAGACGCCTGTCGACAACTACAACAGTTGAGAACTGGTGACAACTACAACCCCCCCCCCCCCTTCCCCACACTTCCTCCTAACACACTCCCCCAGCACTTCTGTGCGAACAAACACACACACAAACACACTCACTCACTCATCCACAGACAAACGACCGTTCTCACTTATATATAGTAGGATAATATTGGAAAAATTTTGAGAGGATGAGAAGGAATGTTGGAAATAATTATTTGTAATTTAATTTGGAAGGCCTTCCTATTCACTTGGTTCCAGTTTGGTTTAGAAAGTTGTCAAATTAGAGAAATTTCAAAGATTTTATTTGAAATTGCCCAACCTGTCGTAAAAATGGCATATAAAACGGTTCCATGAGCATTTTTCGATTGAAACAGTACAACGCATCCATCCATACCTTCTTTAACGATTTAACGGAAACACACACCCCTTATCGGGATGCGCCACGTATTTCAGTACAACAGCAGTGAAATGCTTGGCACATCTCGACTTCATGAATGAGTATCCTTCGCTTATCTTCATGACGAAAGCCTTCAAATAGCTCAACGCCAAAACGACGTATTTGATGTCACGCGCGAACCCTGGACGAATTCTTCACTCTTTATTCACAGTAATCTTCTTCAGATGGATCAAAGACATTGGGGGTTATTGTTTCAGTTGAGATACGCATGCTGAATAACGCATTCAGCTATTAGAATAGGTCAGCAATGCTCATAGTAACACGCACACATATACACACCGATACAGTGCATTTCACCAAACACAAATGCATAAGAGAAGGGATAAAATCTTAACCAACAACAATAGCAGAAAGTCAGTATCAGCAGTGAAATCGATAAATCGATTTAATTGATTGATTGAGATTATCCACAACTTGAAGCGCACAACCCGGTAACATGTAAGGGTATATACCGAAAGATCGGTCTAAGAAGTGACAGATTGAATCAGATACAACCGAAAGGGCACACGTGGTGGGATAACTCGGCGCCCAGGAACTGGCAGTGAGGTCAGACGCGAAACTGTGGTCGAGAAATCTGCGACCCGCCAGTGTTTGACGTTGATCGTCCCTGAAACAGTCAGGAGATAGCACACACCGCACATTCACAGCCTCACCACCGTTACACTAATAAGGGAGGTGGCCTAACGATATGCTCCGAAAGCTGAAGCTAATCCTATGAGGAGATTTTCCACCCTTTAAATGGTAATCATATTCCGAAATAAACCCTAAGAACCTGCCCGCTGAACAAACCATTAACAGACTTGAGATACTACGAAGCGTATGCCCTGGCACAGCTCCAAGTGTGATGAAGGTGTTCAGTTTAAATTGAAAATGGCGAAATCGTACTACTTTCACCTTGAACTAGATGCTTTCCAGGTGAAAATGGACACCTTTCCAAACCCATTTAGCGCGTTTCAAGAGAACCATAATCAATTCGTGATTCAAGAAACGCAACTTGAAAAGCAGCCCTATTCAGGGTGCCGCCAAAAAGTGGCTGGCCATACTTTTTCAACAGTCAAATTCTTTTCTATTTTTTGCTAACTAAAGATGCTATGAGGCTTATTCTGGAGGTCGTTGCAGTGGTTAGAGTACAACGATGTCCAAGGCATTAACCCATTATTCAGCTAATGTTTCGCTTTTCGCCTTCGTCACAGCCTGAAAAATCAAAGAACAATGTGATGCGACCACTCCCAACTGCCTTTTCAGGCTACAAGGCAGGAAAAAATCATTATCAAATGCGTATAACCGTAGACGCAAGGAATGCTCACCTGATGAATTGGAAAGGAACCCATGGTAGGCTACCTCCTCGTGCTACCTACGGTGGGTAGTCTAATGGACGAACGAGGGTCTCTCCGACTTGGAGACGTTGGAATGAAGATAAGAGAAGAGGAACGCTCATTGGTGTAAGCCAGTCATTCATCCTTTCTATTCTTTTTCTAATAGAAAACATGAATGCAATGAGTTTCCATCTTCCTTGACCTCCACAGACTTTGATTCCAACGTGTTCAAGTCGGAAGGCCCCTTGTCTGACCATCAGACTACCCACTGCACGTAGCATGAGGAAATAATCCGCCATGAGGTGCTTTCCAACTCGTGGGTGATCATTTCTTGCGTATTCGGGTCACACCACACTTGGTAATGATTTTCTGCTTTTTATCTTGCCTTGTAGCCTGGAAAGGCAGCTGGGACTGGTTGGATCACATAGGTCTGCGATTTCTCAGGTTCTGACGAAGGCGAAAAGTCGGAACGTTAGCCGAATAATGTATGTATTAACTTCTTGGACTTGGCTGCACTCTAAATACTAAACGAGCTCCAAAACAAGCCTCATAGCATCTTTAGTTAGCAAAAAATAGAACAGAACCTGACTGTTAAAAAAGTATAGCCGCTTTTTGGCGGCATCCTGAATAGGATTGCTTGTCAAATTGCATTTCTTAAATGACAAATTAATTATGGTTCTCTTAAAACGCACTAAATTAAGGTGTTCATTATCATCTAGGAAGCATCTCGTTCAAAGCGAAAGTAGTGCCTTAGTATTTCGCCATTTTCAATTCAAGCAGAACATTTAGAGCTGCGCTAGCGCCTTAGCTTTGCAATCTCTCAAGTGTCCATAGGAAAGTCAAAGAAGGAAAGCGAAGCAGCGAGCAAGAGTGAAACATCTCGACCCAGACAAGGTGCTTAGAAGTGTCAAAGGGCCCATTTCCTTAATAACCAACTTCCCACAGACCTTGATCACTTTCGCTTTTGACCGCAGATTTATCTAAAAAAATCAGGGCGTTCCACTATCCATTTTAAGCGTGGTAGATCTCCTTATCAGATTTGTTCCCTGGTTTCAGCTATATCGTCAGGCACCTCCCTCGTCGAGAATTGTGGTCAATTTTTATTTAGCATGGCGGAGACTTACTCGAAACTATATCTCATAACAAGACGGATTGAAAGGATAGTTGTTCTAAACAACGAGACAACAACGCATTAGTAAAATTTCGATCGAACTGCAGTTCCTACAGTGCTCAAGGATCCGGGTCGGCTGTTGCAGTTCGATATTAATCGCTCAACCATCGTCTTCACGTATCGGAGGCGGCTTAGGAGTGCCTGCAAAGGAGCATTGTGTGAAAGTTCTTTGGTAGGCAATGCAGTAGCAGCAGATCTCACCTTTGTGCATCCGTATTTCTCCAGATGGGACAGTTTGTATACTCGGAAATTCCTGTGCTCATCAATGTAGGTGATCGCACCCATCAAGGGGCAAACGATGGCCTTTGTGTGGTCCTGCAAGACAAAACCGTTGAAGGGAGCTTTTTTTCTGTGTGAGAGGTTACTCACCTCGAAGAAATTGATCTGCAGAGTTCCATTGGATAGATGAAGCACAATAGCAGACCTTGTTCGGAACCAGTACCGTAACACGGGCAGACGTGCCAGGTCGTCACCATCCTGAAGCGCAACGCCATCACATGGTACAAAACGAATAACTCATCCGTATACCCTTTCATGCGCCTGATCAAAATTGATGTCAGCTTACGGAGTTTCTAACAGTTAAACAATATTGCACGCTGTAGCACTTAAGAAGGTGGGAGAGTTAGGGGAGGGGGGGGGGTGGAAAGATAAAAGACTCGTACCTTAAAACAGGAAAAATCAGCCAAAATGACATGGTGTCGCGCCATGCTCTTCGCGCTTTATGGTGATTTCACCCACAATGATGCCATAGGGCGGTGACCGAAGATCATCCAACCATTTATATCACAAACGAGAATGCTCATACAAAAGAAGTACTTTCAACAGAATTGTTTACCTGTTGTGAAACCTATGTATCCCCCACCATATTCGCAAGTTACCGTTTCAAATGGTGAAAAAACCAATACTATTTATCGATAGATTTCACCTATCGCTGTTGAACAGTGAAGTACAGGAAATATAAATATGTAAAAATCGATATTGTAGATCAGTATTAAACGATGTATCGATAATGTTGCTGCGAAGCGCCACCCAGTTGCCATAAAAGCCGTCCCCTCATTAAAAAAGGAGCTCAGCTCAAAAATGGCGATCAATATCAGCTGGTGGATCGATTTTATCTATTTGCTTTGAACCCATTCCGCATCAAAACTATTCGCGTCACCGCTAGAAAAGCCAGCAATATCAATCAGCTGATTTTCAGATAATTTCGTTCACATGATGCAAGCGCTGTCCAGCGGATATTAATTTTTCGCTGAAGCACGAACGAACTTATATTATGAGTGCGTGCGAAGTGGGGTCAAATTATAGTAGGCTTTTGATCGGCATCTGTGGCAAGCGGTACAGCAGTACAAGCTGCGTTGAGAAAACGAACACTGCTTGAGGTAGCGTAAGGTAGCAACCTAACCTGGGAAGGTAAAAAGATAAAAGGATAAAGGACGGCGTTACAAATTTATTTCGGGATGCGCCACGTATTCCGATTCTACGGGATGCCGTGGTGGCGACTTCAATGCATATTTAGCCATACAATGACTTCCGGTGGCCAGTCGATGAACAATTCAGCGCCTCACCGATCCCTGAGGGATGCAAAGCTTGGTTGGCCTAAGCGGTAAACCCGAACCAAGAGCCTGGTATCGGCTGCACGCGACAGCGAGCACCTCCTCCGACTACGCTACACGGGTCCATGGGAGGGTAATAGTCCTTAGTGTGGCCCATATGAAATGGAAGACAAACTAAACCGGCCTGACCCGCACTGAATGGGCGTGCTAGCCCAAAAGCACGAGTATGGACGACACTTCATTGGCCGAGGTGTGTTCGATCTCTAGCGATTGGCTGGCACGCCCGCCTTCCCATGTAGACCATATTAACGACTAGTATCGATGGCAGGAAACTCACAGCGATGATCGCCTGCTAGAGCGTACGACTTCATATTGCTCCACCTAACTAAGCATCCTCTAATGGGACTTTTCACTCCGGCTGCGACGCGGCGCAGTTGCAAAAAATCAATGATATGGATCGATGTTATTTCAGCCAGAGCCGCGTCCATTTAATCTTCGGCGCTTTTCGCATAATTCCGTCAAATTAGGTATATCACGGCCGCGAAGTATAAACAGTATGCGGTGCACATAATTGATATCTGTGTCAATCACGACTCCGCGCCGCCAAATGACGTATAAAAGTATAAACTATGTATATAAGAAAGCTATATAAGCATAAACTACGCTTAAGGCAATACAGTCGCGACTCCCTGATTGAAACGAAGAACTTTGCCAGTAATCGAGCCCAGAAACAGCGTTGAAACGAAACCGGCAACGGTCCCATGGTAGTCTTTAGTGTGCCCTACATGGACTAATGATCGATCGACATTATCGATCTCTCCCATCGATTCACAGTTTGAGAAGATACTGACGCGAATTTGAAGACCACTGGGTAGCCTTCACAGCCAGCAATTTATACCAAACGATTATAGACTGTTACAAAGATATTTGGGTGAGATCTCAAAACTCTAGCGCCAGATGGGACTCGAACCCGCTCATTCTTCTGACCGGACGGGAATACTCTACGCCAACAGCCACGTGGTGTGATGGCGTAGAGCATTTCCGCATTTCTCGATACCAGTCACTTGAGGCTTAAGGAAACTGACTTGAATCGATTATAGACTCTAGACGATGACTATAAAGTGGATAAAATGGACCATACCTTCTTCACCACATGTGCTCCAGCCTTGATGAGATGCTCATTCATATAGGCACGGAAATACTTCAGCAAGGTCACCTGGAATGAGCGCTTTTAGAACTGAACTCTTATCCACACTCTTTTGACTATGAGACTGACCTTTTTGGCTAGGCTTTCCGGGAACGACTCAATACCGTAGTAGTTCTCGGTGTCGTTCTTCTCGATGTATGTCAGTTCATTTCCAGCTTCATCTAGCACAAGCTTCGAGCTGTCATTGAACAACACTCCAACCTGCAAAACAAAGCCACTTCAGAGAACAAGAATGAAGGACAAACGGCTAAGTCCTGTTACCGAGTTATCACAGAGCTGATATCCAATTCCGTATTTATCCGAGTAGTCCACCCATTTACTGATCCAGAATATAGGCATCGCTTCAGGAGCCTCATCCTCCACTCGCAGTTCCCTCTGAAATAGTCGCCTTCTTTGTTCGTTCATCTCATCCCTCTTCTATTTTCATATTCCTAACTCTTTTCTCATATAAACAGATGGGGGGGGGGGGATTCTAAGGATATTTTAAAATATGCTCCTCTTCTTCACCTAAGAGTCATCGGCGAAGCATATCGCGAAGGTTCATCTGAAGACATTGCTGAAGCGAACCTTTTTTACATTTTTTACACCTTTACTACGTAATTATGTTTAGTTAATTGAAAAGTTACACGCTTCCTTACTTCTTTGAACTTCTATACTTTATTGTGTTTTGTATTGACCTGGATACTCGCTACATCCATACAAGAAGGACAATTTCCCTCACCTCATTAACTCTGGCGTTACAAACGGAGGTGACCTGCTCGTAGAGCTCGGATAAGTAGCCGTCTTCTGGCACCTTCGCGACACCGAGACCTCTGCATTCTCCATCGATCACCTTGTTCTCGGGAACAGCGTTGAGCGCTCGAGCATGGCAGCTCATCAAATCTTGCCTGTACATAGGAATTCCTATTGTGCGCCATCATGTCAGACCAGAAGGGAATAAACTCACTTGACCAGCTGCTTCGGACTCAGCACACCAGGTGGAACACCATCGCGATCTGGCACCGGAAGACCAATCTGAAAAGCCTCGACTTATTCGGAAACTCATCCCAAAAAAAGAGGGGGGGGGGGAATACTATGTCGAAGCTGAGAAAGAATCGCTATCGCCAACCTCGCTGTGTCGGTTGAACTTTGGCGCCATGGTGAGACAGGAGAGCGGAAGTCGAGTCGGCATAAAGCCCGTGCGGAAGAACTCATGGCCGAGCACCTGAGCAAGCGATCCTCCTGGTGAGAAAATTCGGCAGAGTAACGACTACAACACTCACCTGTTTGATGTTCGGGCGTTTAGCAGGATCAGCGGCCAGTAGGTTTTGAATTAGGTGGCTGACAGTCTGGCTAGCGGTGGACGGAACTCGGTACTGATTCATTTTGATACGACTGTACGTCTCCTGAACGAGTAATTATCGGACTGTGGTGAAATTCAATGCCTAAATGTACTCATGACAGAAAACTCATGGCTTTTTGTTTTATTTATTCATTTACCACACTTTATACCCACACTTTATTTATGTTTATCATTTATGTATTCGTTTATATTTAATTACATCCATTATTCTACTATACCTGCCATTTTCACGTCAAACTGGGCACTCTTCGAAACGAATTTTGTGCTTCTGAAATCAAACTGAATTTCCTCCAAATCAAAACGAGCTTTTTACGGGTTCAACCACAGGCTCTCCAAGATGGTCACAATAATTTTTTATTCAAGGAAAATTTAGCTTCCCTGCTGCTCTAATTAATCCTGCTTTAATTCTCTAGTTCAGCTGCCCAAATGAGTGTAGTAATTTCATAGTTTTTTTTCAAGAGAATAAATGATTCAATTCAGTTTCTTTAAGCATCAGTTGGCTGGTACCGAGGATGTAAGCTGTTACAACGATGTTTTGTTGCGATCAAAACTTCTAGCGCAGGGCGGGACCTGAAACCGTACCTCCCTCTGACCGGGCGGGAATGCTCTACGCCATTAGACCACCGGCGCTGTTTGATCGAACGCAACATCTACACCTCTTAGGTTAAGCTGTAGGCGTAGAGCATTCCCGCCCGGTTAGAGGGAGGTGCGGGTTCGAGTCCCGCCTGGCGCTAGAAGTTTTGATCGCAACAAGACATCGTTGTAACAGCTTACATCATCGGTACCAGCCAACTGAGGCTTAAAGAAACTGAATTGAATCATTTCTATCAAGACCTGCAGCTTAAGTGGTTCCATGCTGATATCAGCGGCCGGCTCATCCCGATATACGGGTGAGTGCTGATGGGTCCCACGAGGTGTGGATGTTGCGTTCGATCAAACAGCGCCGGTGGTGTAACGGCGTCGAGCATTCCCGCCCGGTTAGAAGGTGTGGGTTCGAGTCCCGCCTGGCGCAAGAAGTTTTGATCGCAACGAAACATCGTTATAACAGAATAAATAAACTTTGTTTTAAAACACAAGAAGGCAGCAATCATTGGGCACAATAAAAAAACGAAATCGCGACATGCCCTCGAAAAGCTCGTTGCGATTTTTATTTGACTCATAGTGTAAATTCTGCTTACATAAAAGCATGCTGTAGCGTTCACACGTGTGAAACTCTGTGGGAACTAGAATTTTGCTATGAAGCGAATAAACATCGCGATATAGACGATAGCATGGCGCAATCGTTTCTTTCACACTGAAAAATGTCCGTCGTCATGGTCTTTAAAACATGCTCTAAACCATTAATTTACCTCAAAAAATGGGAACTTTATAAAAAATTCAAAAATTATGTTCACTTGTTGGGTAGCTGAACTATACTAAAATTTCTGTGAACAAAAACACATTCTAACCTTCTCGGAGAATTTCTATTTTAATGTGGAAAGAACTCTTCTTAATTTGAAAGATGTTCAATTTCATTTTGAATCATTAGGCTTGTTTAGACAGGTGCTTAATTTGACGTGAAAATGCTATTAAAAAGTTAGTTGGTCTTTGTCGGTGCGTGTCACAAACCTGTGTGAACCAGTAAGACGTGTTCAACGTCTGGAGGTGATCTACGCGTACACGTATTAAAGTGATACCCATGCTAAACGCGAAAAGTAGATGAAAATTGTCAGAAAATTGCAATTCAAGAACCGGGTGATTCGATCGGACGACAAATATCGATCGATATTATCGATTTTCAGCCTCCGTCATCAGTGTTCTTCAGGGGTCGGATTCATCAACGACTTGCATAACTTTAACGGAGAATTCACAGCGGAAAACTCAGATAACGCGGCTTATCGTATTGCTATCGCTTGATAAGCCGCGTTATCTATGTTTTCCGCTGTGAGTTCTCAGTTAAAGTTATGTAAGTCGTTGATGAATCCAACCGCAGGACTTGATCCATCGGATGGACTGCGTCTTCTTTAACCCTGTCCTTGCGTCCCTCACACCTACTGAGGTCAACGGCCTCTGAGAGAACTTCAGATGCGGGTCGAAATCGGCAGTGATGAGCGAGACATGAAACCTTTTTTACGGGCGATGTGCGAATTGACGGATACACAGACAGACAAAGGGACACACAGCACGGAATATCTCCTTTATATTGCTGGTAAAACTCACCTTTAAGGATTTCGTCTCGAACGGAGGTCGTCCGAAGAGCAGTGTGTACAGAATGCATCCTATGGCCCAAATGTCGACTTCAAACGAATGTCCTTTCTTGTCAAGCACTTCGGCTGAAAAGGAACACGATACGTCATTTAGGACGAATACACACATAAAAATCATACAGAAAATGGAGACTCACGAGCAATGTAGTTGGGCGTACCGCACAAGGTTTTCTTCCGCTCGCCCTCCATATCTACAGTGGTGGCTAGACCAAAGTCGCCAATTTTCACCTTAAATAGTCACGAAGTGATATCAGTTACGATTAACGAAGAAGCCATTTTTCATGAGCCTGAACCGAAATCAATGCAAGAGAAGTATAACTGACCTGAAGTTCTGCGTTAAGGAATAGATTTCCGAGCTTTAAATCGCGATGAATAACTTTCTGTTCATGGAGGTAATCGACAGCTAGGCACACCTGAACAAGAACGAGTACAAGATGATTGACAGTTTAAGTCTCAGTTAGTAGTTTGAGCACTAGTTTATAGTTGCGCCGCTATGTGGTGCGGCACCATAGTCGGAATAGATATCGATCGGACAACGCGAAAAATCGATATCTACGACGAGCGTGGTGTCGCGTCACGTGGCGGCATAAGTATAAATCAGGACCTGGTCATTTGTTTAAGCCTGGAGCAGCTATTATAGGATAGAATTTATTACAAATTCGCTTTGTTACCATGAAACTCCTACTCCAGGCGGGAATCGAATTCACACCCTATGCTTTCCGGGCAAGATGCTTGTCCATTACATCGCTGGCACCGCTTGATCGAACCCATTATCCTAGCGCTAGTACCCGGCCCGGAAAGCAGAGGGTTCGGGTTCGAGTCCCGCCTGGCGCAGTTTTGGGCGCAACAAAAAAAAACCTTGGTCCATAAAATGCCCACCCACCTGATGTGTGAAATAGCGAGCTTCGGGCTCGGTGACGGACCGTCTTCTCTTATGCAGCTCCATTAGCGATCGCCTAGCACACAACTCCAACGTGATGTAGACATTGTCGCTGTCTTCGAAGAAATTGAACAACTTCACCACATGCGGATGATTCAAACTGCGGTGGATGCGAACCTCCTGGGCCATCTGTGGAGCACAACAGTCAGCTAATCTTCAGCCACCGTTAACAGCATAGAAGAACGGACCTTTTCGCGCTGATACGGCTTGACTAGCAACGTCTTCGAGACGATTTTACCGGCGAATAGCTCATTTGTGGCCGTGTTCGTTAGTTCGTAACATCGGGCGAATCCACCTTTGCCGAGGAATTTACCCCTCAGATAGGTAATACCTCGTTCTTTGTCATACATCTTTTCGGGGACATCTTTCAGCGGAACTTTATCCATTGTTGCCTCTCCACTTCTCTGAAAAATTTCTGAATTTTCAAAAACTATATCACATATGACGAGAGACGACGTATGGACCGGAGCGAAATTTTCGGCACTATTGTATTTACCTTCGGGATTCGAGAGGTCGAAAAAATCTCCCGAACTTCGCCTAGGAAGGTTATTTTGGAATCTGAGATCCGTTTTTGAAAACTCGGCCGATTACGGTACGGGTGACCAAGGCTGTCGAAGTCATAACATCGATTTCGCACAAAATTCGCGTACGGGGTTATTTGAGATGTGCTGAACATGAATCTGACGTCCGTTTTTCGTTTTACGCTGGAGTACGGTAGATTACGGTAGATACCGGTGACTAAGATATGGCCACCAATTTCGCCCCGTAAGGAACGCTTTAGAATATCTGGAAAAACTATCTTTCATGCGATCGCTACGGGACCGTTTGCATCCTATGCCACTATCGTAGCGCCCCAGATAACCCCTGTAGCCAAAGTTTGGGCGGTCATATTCGTGATCAGCACCCCAAACCCAGGCAAAGCTTGGGCGAATTTTTTTAATCTCTCCTCGACCTCTGGGGCCGGATTCATCAACGACTTACGCGTGGGTAAAGGGGTAGAGATACCCACGATGAAGCCTGCGTCTCTGACTCTCGTATGATCTCTATCTGACTCTTATCTTATCTCTACCCCCCTATACCCCGCATACGCAGGTTTAAATGTTGGTGAATCCGGCCCCTGGAGACCCAAAAGTACAATAGTGCTATATGGTAGTTTCACGGCCAAGAGCTTACGGATTCCTACTGCTACATATACACTATTATATCTTCAAGTCAAATTGGACACTTCGAAGGAAACTTAAAGCTTTCGAAATCCAGCTGTTCACACTTTCCAGATCAGAACAAGCTTTTTTCACATTAAAATATAGGCGCAAAAAGGTCGGGGGGGGGGGGGGCGAGGGTCACCCTCTACTCTGTTCTTGTACGCCTTGGTAATAAGGAACATGTTAGAATTACATCAGAAATGGCCTACCTCAGTTCACTGTAGGGGTAGAATACACCACTGCTGCAAAAACAAAACCGGTTTCAAAAAGCACATAGGGTGTCCTACATGCTACCCCCCCCCCCCCCCCCACCTCGACACTATTTGTGTCACGGTTGAATATTTTTCTGCTCAAGAAAAGTTGGGTGTGATTTTCTTCAACATTTATTAATTCACCTGTCCCAATAGGTGAAGGCACAATTTGAAATTTTATAAAAGAAAATTAAGCAAAAATTGTTAATTAATTTTGTTTTAAACCACATAAAGACAACAATCATTTGTTGTACTAAAAGATCGCACCATGCAATCACCGAGATTTCTATTTGGTTGATAGCAAAAATTCTGTTCGCTTGGAGTAACACAGATGTAAATGGTACAGCAAGTAGTTACAAAAAGACATATCCAAGCAGCATTTTCACCATTAATCAAATAAAAATCACGACCATACAGTCGAACGCATAGCACCACCTCTTCTTTTAATACACTGAACGATTTCTGCCTTCTGGCACTGTAAAACAATATCTAACTCATTATTTTTCCTCAAAATAATAACTATAAAATTTTAACAGGGTGTTCACTAGTGTAAATTTAAAAATTCACACTAAACTTCCCTTGAATAGAAATTATCGCAACCGTCTCGGAGAGTCCCGATTTCAATTTGATTTCAAAAAGCGCAGATCTTCCTTTAATAAGTATCCAGTTTGGCTCAAAAAGTGTTCATTTGACGTGAAAATGGTAAACATTGAGGGCATCCACGACTTGGAGGGAGTGCGACGACAAAATTCACATAAATGTACAGTGCATGGAGTCGCTCGCCAGACATGACAAATCCATGTCCCATGCACTCTCATCATACTTGAAGTCAAAGTCGTAGGGTCTGCTCATACTCCGCGATGGGAGGGACGGCAGCGACAGGGCGAAGCACACGTATCGATTAATGCCGAGCGATCGCCCGGGAAAAATCGATACGCATGCTCTGCCCTGTCGCTTCAATCGCGGAGTGTGAACAGGTCCGTAGTGGTAATGAAAACTTAAGTTGCCGGTGGATCGCACCGGCACAGTGCGACTCGTGACTTCGAGTTTATGCCTCAGGATGTGTGCTGAACGTGGATTGAGCATAATATGCGAGTGGTCCCGTCCACAGAATGTCTAAAGGATTTAGCAAACACCCTCATTCCAACCAAAGACGCCAAAACAGCTGATGCCCCATGTAAATATTGATAAGTCCAACAGATCAACAACAAAAAATGTTCGCTGCACCGCTGAGGACAATCCCTGTGCGTTGTTGGCAGTATCTACGACGAAGTTTCTGCAAAATTTGTGATCACGACTCCGCTAACCTTAATCATCCACAACTTCCCCCTATCGCAATAGACCGAAATTTTAAAAACGAATATGCTACCCGTCATCGGCACTATCATACTTTCACGACTCCGGAGGTCGAGGAGAGGTCGCCTAAACTTGGCCCAGGACGTTATTTGGCGCAAATAGGGTCCGGGGGGGGGGGGGTCACCACAGCATGGCGCGGCGGGCCGGCGTGGCAAGTAGCTACATACGGTGAATGTAAATGCGGTCTTATCTCTTGGTTTCGATTATAGATCCGCGTCTTATGCGTCTTCTAATTGGACAAGGGAGGGAACTCCAGGATTGCGATTCTAACACGGACGCGTCTTGAGCCACACCCTGGTGTCCCTTCCCCAGCCTAAATCTAGAACACAGCTACAGCATTATTTGTTTTACTATCAGTGTGCCTTGTCTCGTTTTCTGGGTGTTGGTGACACTTTTTATAAGGTGACCCCCCTCCCCCCCCCCCCCCCCCGAACCCTATTTGCGCCCGTTATTTGGGGTGCTGATCACGAATCTAGCATCCGCTTTTCGTATTACGCTGGATTATGGTAGCTTACGGTAGACACGAGTGACTAAGGTCAGGTCACCGATTTCGCTCAAACTTCGTCTGCGGGGGTTATCTGGGATGCAGACCACAATCTGGAATATTACAGAATGGACAAATACGGTAGTGGCACAGCGTTCAAGCGGTCCCGCGGCGATTGCCTCATAGGGTGCGGGAACTCTTCGACAGGTAGAGGCCGAATTGCTAGACAGCAATATAAGCATCGTTATGCTCCAGGCACTGTTCCTAAACCACCGCCTAAGAGAGCTTAGCGCGACTTCAACTTGAAGGACGTCTTTGGGGAGCAGAACATTGTTGCGGCCGATTTCGAAGAATGGCTTAGAAGGATGGGCTTGCTTGCAACGCCTCTATGTCCTAGTTGTAATGACTCCTCCGTAAACCAACCTGTAGGTATGTGGAAATGCCACAAAAGGACATACCGACTGAGCCTCCGATATTCAGTGTACCTCCAGGAGTCCATTCTGAAGCGTTCCTTACCCATACCTTCCGTAACCTACCATATTCCAGCGTAATACGAGAAACGGACGTCAGGTTCATAGTCAGCGCCTCAAATAATCCCCCGGGCGAAATTTTTTCTCTCCTCTCCTCGACCTCTAGAGTTGTGAAAGTACAATAATGCCGAAAAACGTTCAGCGACAAACGACTTATAGTAATCTCGTACTTGTAGCCTACAGTGGCCAACGCTCGAAATATGTTCCTTACGCAAACAAATGTTTTCTTCTTTTCGATGTATTTACCTCGAATTGCCTTCTGGATAGCTGATGGTAAATAGTTCTGTCTACGTGGATATCCACGTACAACAAATGAATAACTAAATATGTGTGGAAGCCGGACACTTTCAAAAACCAATCCAGCAGTGAAAACGGAAAGCCGATATCGTAAGCGAGAATAGATCTTACAACGTTCTCCGCTTGTGAAACTATGACACTATCCATTGCACTAGTAAACTACACTACCACGTTGCTATGTATGCCCGTGTGCTAGAAGTTACTGTCACGATCCCATAGTAAACTTCGAAGGCTCCTTACATTGCTCAGCTTAGAGACTCAACAAAAACAAAACACACTTATACTAGTTGAGGGACGGAGGAAATTTCGGTGCAGTCCCAAAAGGGCTGAGGTGTCCATCTTATACACACATTTAAATGATCGTTGAAATGGAAATACTTAAAAAATCAGCTGAAAATTAGGAAGGTATGAGAAATAGCCCATGGATTGACCCAGAGAACGACCTCGTCTCAATATCAAGGGGTCAATCAATATCAATGCTTGGATATTGATTGACCCAACAAGTTACCCTCTTCATAGGTGATGAACGCGTTACCCAGTGCCCACTTTACGTATTTTCTAAATAAAAGGATAAAGGATAAAGGACGGCGTTACTCAATCCCTTCTGGGATGCGCCAGCGCATTCTACTTCTACGGGATGTCGTGGAGGCGACATGAATACGTATTTGGCCATACAATGACTTGCGGTGGCCAGCCGATGAACAAGTCAGCGCTTTATCCTTCCCAGACAAGTCTGGAACCAATTCACCGACCCCGGAGGGATGGAAGGCTTGGTTCAAATCAGTTTCCTTAAGCCTCAAGTGGCTGGTATCGAAGTTGTAAGCTGTCACAACGATGTCTTGTTGCGATCAAAACTTCTAGCGCCAGGCGGCACTCGAACCCGCACCTCCCTCTGACCGGGCGGGAATGCTCTACGCCACTCCTGGAAGGCTTGGTTGGCCTGGGCGGGAAATCCGAACCAGAAACCTGGTATCGGGTGCAAGCGACAGTCGCGCCTCCTCCGACTGCGCTACACGCGCCCATTTTCTAAATACTTGAATAATTTTGAAAATAGAGCCTAATTTTTCGATCAGCCCGCACTCGACAAGCATAATGATATAAGCGGCCGTATAGTGAAATTTAAGAGATTGGCTGCAAATACAGGAAACGTCAACTAACCGAGGCTAAGAGCAGAGATAACCAAAGGCCGACCAGTGCGATAGGACCTGCGCAGATATTCCAGGAGTAGAAAGGACCCTGCGCGGGGTTTATTCATAGCAATAGCAGTGGAAACGAAACACTGGATCCCATAACGATTCGGATAATTCGGATATGTCAATTTTTCAAGCCCTTGGTAAATGGATTGTACTGACAATGAGATTTTTGAAAAGCCCAGATCTGAGAGCGATTCGGGCAGGGTGATTTTCATCAGACCTGGTTTTCGGATAATTCGAACAAGCGATTTTGTTCAGAAACCTGGAGTCGGATTCATCAACGACTTACATAGCTTTAACAGAGAATTCACAGCGGAAAGCTCAGATAACGCGTCTCATCGCTAACCATATCGCTTGACAAGCCGCGCTATCAGGGATTTCGGCAGTAATTTGCTCTGTTAGATTTCTGTAAGTCATTAATGAATCCGGCCCCTGGTGTTCATTCCGATATGACATCCGGTATTCCATATATTTGGATTATCCGAAAATTCGTTCTTATTAAAGCGACCTTTCCTTGAATCTTCCCAAGATCCGAGGCTGTTCAGACATGCCTTTATTCCCATAATCTTTTTAATCGGATTTGAAGGAAAAAAATGCTGGATCCGAATTCTCCGAATCGACATCGAATCCGATATGTAGTGGAGACGATCTGTGTCTCGCTCCGCGTGACCTCCATTGTATTTCCCGGCCGATGCACCAAATGTACCTGTGGTAGGGCTCTGCTCTTTGAACCTATGGTGGGGTTCTGAACCTGTGGCGGGGTTCTGCTTTAGGGCTTGGTTATCGCCCGTGGTTTACACACTCTTGAAGTCCAGTAGTTTATTATCGGACAAAGTATGTGCACCCCATTTCTTCGTGCTCCGGCTATTTATGCCGAGAGCCGTATCACACCCGTCTCAATCATGCAGGCCCTTCTTTGGAACCCTGCGTTTGATACGGGCACTTTTTCTGCTATCTCAGACATCAATGTACATGGGAAATACAATGGAGGTCACGCGGAGCGAGACAATCAGAGCGAATACCATCTTGACATCATATGGTGAGATTGAAAAGGAGACGGGATTAGATTACAGCACTATGTACGCACGAATCTACTATGTTTACACAGGTATGCTTGAACTTTTTCTGCCCAAGGAACCGTTGGAGATGGCAGTAACCATCAGTGGCGAGGCGACGGACAAGGAAGACGCCGATTGAACGTATACAAGTAAAATCAAGTGTGCAGGTCTGCAAAGGGCTGCGCTCTCATTCAAAATATGGTGAATCTGTTCCAAAAATTAAAATAAAGAGGCTGACCAAGGAAACGTTCAGTATCACTGCAGGAGAATGTCTAAGCCTCCTTTGGTTATGACAAAGTGGCAGATAGGGAATAGATATATAGTCAACCCCTCTATGCGCTTGAGGTAAGCAACATAATGAATAGCCGGCAGGAGATCAACAGTGAGAAAAGTTTGGACCGAACCTGTGGATGGTTCAAACATTCGACAGCTCCCGCCGTGCACGTGTTTAAAGGGAGAGGCCGATCGCGATTAGGGCGCGAGTGTTGCCAAGGTAATGCGACGTTATTCGTGGACGAATGGTCGGAGTAAAGCAATGGTACAAGAGTCCAGTATGTTGGTGTTATGAGAAAACAGATGCTTTGACCGTGAATGAGTGCTACTTTTGCGGGAGTGAAGGAATTCGGCCAGAATTGAGTGGTAATCACAACCAGATCACTGTTCAGGCGGCTAGAGGAGGAGTGCTGATTGAAGGAAATGTTCTGAGTGATGCTTACTTCTTTACATTTTCTATAAAATTTTTTGAGGTTATGTTAAGACGAGTTTTGATGCAAGTCTAGAGATAGAAGTCCACTTTGTATTATTTATTTATTCATTCATTCATTCAAAGCGTAGGAATGATACTCACGCATGAAACAAATGACAAAATGAACAGGTTCTACTAAAAAGCCACAAAACATCAAGCACATCTAGATAAGAGGCATTTGCAATTCTAAAAGCAGCTCTAAGCAGAACTTACAAGGAAAGGTTCCCAACTCAAGGTAAGCTTTTGCGATGCTGTTTTGGCAGGATGTAGTGCCCTGTGATCGGAGTTCAGAACCACAGTTAGTTTTTGCTGAACGCTTTCTGAAGACCTGAAAAGGAAGAGGGACGCCCCATAGGAAAACATCGGGGTTTTAAGTTCGAGTCCCTGGACCTTTCTGCACATATTAGTTTGTTGTTATTACGCTTTCTCATGCTCACAGGAGTCAATTTTAGACCATCAGTGCTTACAACAAACCGAGGCTGCCTATTTGCGCCTTCATATGCGCCTAATTTTTCAATTTTTTCAATGCCTATCTGCACCACCACCATATCATACCATATCGCCAATAATACCGTAACTGCACACAAATACGCATACCTTACGGTTGAATATTATGGATCCGGGCATATCGGTACATAAGTGCGCTAAAAATGTTCGTCTTCACCTGAACGTGTTGTCGGCCGACTACTTTCCACCTTCACACTGGATTTCACTTTTCCGACAAACAAAGAGATTGCGATTGTGGATAAATGCCATAAAGGACTCATGAAGCATCTATGAAGGCGGAAATAGGCAGCCCTGGTTTGTTGTAAGCATTGATGATCAAAATTGACTTCTGTGAGCATGAGAAAGTGTAATAACAACAAACAAATATGTGCAAAAAAGTTCGGCAGTACGCGGACCCGAACTTAAAACCCCTCCCGTGTGCTCCTATGAGGCGTCCTCCGACCAACTACGCCACCCAAGCACAGCTGGTGGGGTGTCGTAGGGGTTGATGATAGTTACGCGCACGCTTTCAGGCCTTCTTTTCAGGTCTTCAAAAAAGCGTTCAGCAAAAACTAACTAGGGTTCTGGACTCCGCTCACAGGGCACTACACCCCGCCAAAATTGCATCACCAAAGCTCACCCTTGTTAGTCAACAGCAATTTTTTAAAAACATGCATGGAGAAGAACCGGAGATTTTCGTTTTCCGCAAGCAAAGGGTTGAGCTCCCGCTGCCTTCTATATGCCAGAAATGAAGATCTCTGATCGTGGTTATTGCAATGGGAACCTGTAGACGGAGTCTACTTCTTGTTCTTACTACTTGATCACCAAAAAAATGTGAAGGATTATTATTATTATTATTATTATTATTATTATTATTATTATTATTATTATTATTAATTACATGAACAGCATAACTAGACACCGCATGTGAACGGAAACGCGAACACCAATAACAGCAATAAACTCAATAAAAAAGACTGAAAACACAACTTGTGTTAAGAACAACTATGCCTCGATCGGAAGCTGGTTCACTAGTCTCTTAAATCGTCGGAGTGTATCGGGAATGGTTAAGCATTTTGAGATACTGCATTCTGAAGCGGCTCGACGACAAAAGAAATACAATCTGAAGTTTGATCTAAGCCTAGTCAGGACAAATTCTCCCACAACTAGCTAACTAGCTGCTTCAGTGCAGCTTCGACAATCAGATCCTTCTTCAGTTACACAGTTAAAATATCTATATTTTGTTTTCTATTTTTTAAAGTTTTAATAAAGATCCACATGGGACGAAAGGGATGGAATTCCGCTATGGACACGAGTCAAAGTTTTTGTTAAAATGTGCCAGAATGTTCACCAAAGTTTGCCTAAAGGTGCTTCTACAGTTTTCGCGCCAAACTGGTCACTTTTCGAATTCAGTTGGACACTTTTCTAAGCAAGCTCGACTCCTTTGAAATCAATGCGAACATTTTCCAAATCAAAATGACCATCTACTAGATCAAACTTGAAGTTCTTCGAGAGGTTCTTCGGCTAGAATAATTTTTTATCCTAGGAAAATTTGGTTCGACTTTCTTTGTGAATTTTTAATTTGCCTTCCCCAGTAAAGGCCTCCGCACACTTTTGCGTCAAAGTGGTGGCCCTATTCTTTACCATAGGTCGCAGAGCTTGCCGCCGACGACGAGCGGTGCCGTGCCGCAGCCGTACGCTTTTTCGGCAAGATGTTGGGCAGCGGCGGCAGCAGCGGCGCCGCAGGTGGGGCAACGGCAATAGTGATGTGAATCCCTCTGTCTGCGCTCTGTTCCGACTGCGTTAAAGGTCGGCTAGAATGCAAACACTTACTTACTTACTTTGATACGTTGATGGTCCTTTTGTCGGCTGGAGCTCTTCTCAGCGGGGACCACAACTCTTCCAGACCGCCCGATCTCTGGTTGCTTGCATCCAGTGAGGCAGACTCCGCTCTCTGAAAGATCTTGAGAATGAGTCTGCCTATCGCGTTGGCGGTCGTCCCAGTGGTCTCTTATGGTCTCTCGGGAGCCATTCTGTGACACGGAGACTCCATCTATGGTCCTTTCGTCGAAGCAGGTGTCCGGCCCAGCGATATTTGGACTTCTTCATGTTCTGCAGCGGGTCTGCTAATTGCGACTTCTCCCGTAGCTCCGAGCTTCGTAGGGCTTCTTGCCATTGCTGACGAAGGCTTGTCCTCAGAAGACATCTCTCCAGTGCACGATGCGTAGTTTGCATCGCTCTGGCGATTGTCTTGTTGTCGGGCCAGGTTTGCGTCGCGTAACACATCGCAGGCAGTACAGAGGCGTTGAATATCGAGGCCCTGAGGCCGGCATTCTTGGCCTGATCGGTGACTTCGCGAATCGAACTATAGGCTGCCCATGCTGCGCGTCTCCTGCGGGCGATTTCAGGAGCGAGGTCGTTATCCATGTTCAGCTCTCTTCCCAGATAGACGTAGGAGTCGCCTGTTATAGAGCGACACCACTCAACCTTACGGGTCCCGAGTCACACCACTGCTTGACCATAAACTGCGTTTTGGACATATTCATGTCCAATCCCGAGGGTGCGTGAGCGGCGCGCTTCACAAGTCTTGCCGCTTGCTGCCTGCGGCTTGCAGCAGAAGTGTGCGGAGGCTTTAAGTGAACAAACACGCTTTAAAATCTTGTAAAATTGTATTCTTTAATAAAAATAATGAACTAAAGTTTGTTTTAAGGTGCAGTAAGGTGACAATCATTTGGTATATTGAAGAAAGAGATCGCGCCAGACCTCGACTAGATCGCCATTCTGTAAATGCTGCTAAATTGAAACACGGCTGTATGGAAATGTGTGTTTTTAGAATAGTTTTTACCGTGCCGTTTACATTTCTGCCATTCCACAAAAACAGATTTTTTTCTTTTCTTTTCTTTCTTTTTTTTTTGGCTACATCCTGGAGTTCCTTCCCTAGAAGATCGCAGAACCCAACTAAAGGCTTTTATTTCTTCGTGTAAGGTTCCGCTTCCCTGTAAGGACCAGGTTTATTTCTTTTGCATTTTGACGGTGGTGATCCACCAATATCAATGTGATATTTGGAGAGATATCGATGAATATTGAGGAGAGCTTAAAATGCACCCCTGAAACTTCTTATCGCCGCGGGGTGCACAATCAAAACTTGGGCAGTCCGTTGAATGAGCCTTCTTGACTTACATGATTTCCGTCCTTCATCGAAATTACGCACGATTGTACCGATGCAGGCTTTTTGGTTAGTCCAAGTGAGAACCTTCTTGGTTCGAATTGACAGTTGGTGAGTAGCTTCTTCTGAATAAAGCATTTCAAATACCCGTCCAGCGATCTCCTGTACCATCTATGTTGATAGATTCTCATCAGTTGCAATAGCATGATGTTCATCACCAATTTATTATACATCTAGTGAAATTACTATGTTTGCATGGCATCGGTCTGAGGAGTCATGGGTGGCTACACCACATTTGTGATCCATGACGGTTTGATTACCCAACCTTGAGGTAACTCTTCGGGTGTCATGTCGAAGATCTGCCACACCTAGAACTCTGATGGTGGCTCAAACGCACGTCGGCCTGACCTTTGTGCGCACTTCAAGAACATGCAGAGACGTCGATCAAGCATCGCAATATGTAACTCAACACGGATCCATCCTAGTCGGGGGGGGGGGGGAGCACATGACTATAGCAAAAATTATCGAACAAATTGGCTTCGGATTTACGGTGCGGCTTCTAGAGAACAAAACCTAAACTGACAAAATTTGCAGAAAGCAATAAAAACTATTAGATTCGGTTTCTCCGCAGTTGTAAACAGACAAAGTTATTTGCCCCCCTCTCCCTCACTATGATGGATCCGAGTTATAACATATCAGGCCGTATACGTCTTTACAGCAGCTGCTATTTGTTTGTTTGTTTGTTTGTTTGCTTGTTTTTGGGTTCTATTTTGTCCTCTTGAAGCCGCACCGTAAGTCTCAGGTCGATCCCTCAACACTTCCTGAAGAACGTGAAGGAGCAGAGGGAGAGATTGTTCCCTTGGTCTGTTTCAGCGTTGGAGTCGGACCTAAGATTCAATGCAAGCAGAGCAACACCATGCAGGGTCGATGACCGAAGAAGTTCGCCGAGATCCTCCTCGACCTGCTCAGAATATGCCGAAAGTAGTGCTGAAACACAACGGCTTGGATGGATGTCGATCAGCCTGTTGTCGACCATACTGTGGACTAACGTGCAGCCAGGAGCCGGATTCATCAACGACTTACAGCAATTTAACAGAGAAATTACAGCCGAAGTTTCTGATAGCGCGGCTTATTGCTCAACGTATCGCTTCATAAGCCGCGCTATCAGTGATTTTGGCTGTAATGTTCTCTGTTAAATTGCTGTAGTCGTTGATGAATCCGGCTAAGAATGCGCCCTCGAACCTATCGAACGTAAACTCCCTTATGGAACGGGACCCTTCGGTTGATTGAATTTTGGTGAATACAGTCACCTACCGTGAGTTCCTTCTGTAGGCAATTGCCCTCCGTTGAGTACTGACTTTGAAGCAAGTGCGGTGCCTGAAAGACGTACTGGATTTAGAACTACACTGCTCAGAAGGTAGAAAAACTGAAGGGAACTAAATTTTGCTTACAAATCGTTTCACCACAAATTTTCGCGAAGAACTTGCTTTACGCTGTTATGAGCTATGTACCACAGATCTTGGATGCGTGGAAACGCAATCGGAGGAGCTGTCGCGTGCACCCGATTCTAGGTTCATGCTTCACCCATGCGCACAGAGTCTTCTATCGCTATGGGGTACCAGACTTGCCTGCGAAGGATAAAGCACCGACTCGCACATTAGGTGGCCATTGCAAGTTATTGTGTAGGTCTTTTTTGTGCAAATAGGCTTGGGAAAGGGTCACCATGTACTACTCAGTGGATATTAAATAGCTCTGGTTGTGTCGTGACTTTCGCCACGACCCTTGAAGGACGCAGAGTCTCTGCGCCCTCTTGGTCCCGCCGCGCAAACCGTCTGATACGCAGCATCGATTCGCTGCAACAAAGTATGAACGCGCGCGCGGGCCAGTTCTCCTGCTACCGCCGCCCCGGACGGTCGTGTCCGTCCACCGTCTTCTCGTCAACATCCGCTGGACACCGCAGATGTCGAAGCGAGCCGAGTTAACCGCAGCAACGTCATGGAGGAGCGCAGTCACAACGAGGTGGAGGAAGATCGTCCCAAGCATGGACGCCAGGAAGAGATCACCGCAGGTGCGAGGCGAGGAGCACCGCCACGTGGTCACATGCCCCAGGCAGGACGTCGCCGGACCTTAGCGGGCTGTTGTGTGGGATCCTCTTAGTGAGCGTAGATGGGCAGGTTGCGCAACACGTAGTCGTGTGTATTCATAAGAAGTAGTAGCATGTGTAGTATATTAAATCTGTGTCTGCTAGAGTTACGAGAAGACTGGTGGAGACTTTATTACTCGCAATACTATGAGAAGAAGGGAAGGAGCAGAGACGTGCAGAGAATTAGGCGCAGAGTCGCAAACCGGTAAGGAGACTAAGAGTCATCCCAGTTCCGTCCATCTGGTTCGGCTGGAGCAGCAGGGCCCTACGTAATTGGTGCCGCGTGGCTGGGAAGGAAAAAGCATAAGCGTGCTGTAAGTCCCCACCGATACTACCGCACACGTGGCCTCTGGTCTGGCCGATGCCGGTGGCAGCCAGCCCAGGGCACGACAGGTAGTAAAGGACATATATGTTCAATGAAATCAGAAAAAATCAGAAATAGGGGTAGAACACACCACTGTTGCATGAATGTTTTAATTTCGGACAAAACGTTGTATAGGGCTGTCCTACATGGTGAAACCGTCCGAGCCTATTTGCGCCGCGTTTTTAGGCCTCGAGGAGAATTTCCACTATCCACAAGCAGCTCAACTAATTGGAATCACACATGGGACGGTGACCGAGAGCGAGGCGGTTGCGATTTGATGACGTCTGTTTTGCAAACAATGGAGAGTTCCGTTGTGCAGGTTTCGGCCGTCGTAAAGTCGCCCGAATCGCCTGGTTCAACAGAAGCCACGCTGAGCGTATAAAGCGCTGCCGTGGGACAATGCCCGAGCAAAAAGAAGCAGCCCCGATGCTTCCGACGGTGCTGCTCCTGCTCGTCCTGCAGCGACCAGCAGCACCTCTGCCGCAGTCATGGCAGATCAACGAGAACTCAGCGGCTAAGCCGCTCTACGGAGACATGAGTGAGTCGACCGTACCTTGTCTGAAACGCTAACGGCTCCTGTTTCACTTCTCCGATCCATTCGTCGTCGTGTTCCTTGGGAATGATTCGCTCAAGCGATCAGCGTCCGTTGGCGATCAGCGCCGGCTGGTAACTGAGTCAGACCTCTAACTATGAATCGCTGCTTCTAGCGATACGGTGCTTATCAGACATTAGGATGCTCGCTGTCCAAACACCAGTTTAGATGCTCCGATTTACGTGGCATAGTTCTTGAAGTTTAGTTCTGACTCCTCTGCAACGGCGTCGTTACGGAGCGCAGATGAATCTGTTGCGAGGAGTGTCGAGGAAGGAGAGCTCCGTGAATCGCTGGACCGACAATGTCATACCGTACACATTGTCGAGCCAGTACTCAGACGAGCAGTAGGTGCACTTTTCACGTTTTCTTTCGATTGACTTCTTTGAATTCGTTAAATGTTAGGAAACTCGGCTCAATCCGCGTTATGTGTATGCACCGTTAAAATAAAGGTTTAATTACCCAAGTTTGGGGTCTCCGCGTTGCAGCAGTACGACAAATGCCTTGACACATTCTTTCGACGTCTTTCTTAGAACGAATTTTGGATCTATCCTAATTGGAGGGGCAGATGGTGATTTTCGTCTCCAACCTCTTGCTTAAGTCTCTACGAGAGCTTCAGCCGCTGTCTCATGATACGAAGATTTTCCTTTAAATTTACGGTATATGATGGTTGTGTGGCATGGGATGACGTCTGCAACTGACAGTTTACGTTAGTCCCCTCCCGATTAGGATAGATCCCTAATTTTTCTATCTGTATTTTCATGTTCCAATGGGTTCTTAGACCTGGTTTAGTCTACGCCAAGAAAAGCGCGACGTGCAGTCCTATCGTGGTGGTACCACACCTAGGAGGGGTGTCCACCCCTAACCCACGTAGCTCCGAATACTCTTTAAAGGCTTTTTTAAGAACTAGAGGTCAGTTATTATAGTGTGAACAAAAACAAAATGAGTTAAGCCTGCAGCTAATATCTTGCCATGCGAAGTTACCTTTCAAGGGAAAAAATGTGTCAAGGCGTTTGTCGTACACGGGAACCCTAAACTTGGGTAATTAAACCTTTATTTTAATTATTATTCAATTCAACCAATATAGAGCATAATACAGAAATAGAGAAGAAGAAAGATTTTGAATGAAAGAAACACATGTATTTCTAGAAGGATTACAGCACGGTTGAATCCTTTTTATACTCAGCGGGGTCAGCTTATCATATCACTTCTGATCCTACTACAGGATACCTAAAAATTCTTTGAAAAGTATAGCTTTTTCCTTTACATCTTCTACGAGATACCCTAAAAAGAGGTTACTGGGTCGCCTATAATAGAGATGTCTTCTCTGTATGCATGATGTCGCACTATTTCAATCTACAAGCACCAATTTTGTTCAAGGTTATCTTCTAGTTGAAGCAGCAGAACCTTTAAGGAGAAATATGAAGCCATGGGCGTATGTAGCGCAGTCGGAGAAGGCGTCGGCTGTCGCGTGCACCCGATACCAGGTTTCTGGTTCGGATTTCCCTCTCAGACCAATCAAGCCTTCCATCCCTCCGAAAGTCGGTGAATTGGTACCAGACTCGTCTGGGAAGGAAAAAGCGCTGACTTATTCATCGGCTGGTCACCGCAGGTCGCTCTATGACCAAATACGCATTCAAATCGCGCCGACGACATCCCGTAGAAGTAGAATGTGTGGCGCATCTCAAAAAGGGATTGAGTAACCCCGTTCTTTACGAAGCCAGCTGCATTATAAAAGGGATCCGATCCCAATATAACCACTATCATTAGTTACTACATCGTGCCACCTAAAGGGAGGTCAGCGACTCCTTTGTCCCAGAATTGGGAAAACTGAGAGTCGAAGAATTCGCTGACTGCCCAGGTTCGACTTTCAATGAATCTTGGCATGACGTTCCTGATTCTCATTCCCATATCTTATCTTGTTTCACTTTTCCTTAAGAAAAGTATTCTGTAGAATGAAATGATGTTTGAGCGAGTAGTTCTACGAATGTTTCCGACTTTTCCAGGCTCCGAAGAAGGCGAAACTCGCCGAAACGTCAGCCTAATAAAAGACGTTAACAATCATGGTGAACAGCTCAAGAACACTGCATCGAGAATTCGCTGACTGCCCTTTCAACATCTTTAATTTTAGTGATTTTTTCCTCCGCCAGGAATACCTGAAGAATACGAAATAAGTGATTGTCAGGGGGCAATATCAGGGAAACAGGGTGGTCCTCATCGGACTGCGCATGTTGGCGCAGTCCGATGAGGAACACCCAATTCCTGGTTCTTGTTTCGGGTCTCGCTCCCAGGCCAGCCAAATCTTGCACCCGTTGGTGAATTGGTACAAGACTTGTCTGGGGGAGTTAAGACTTTGACGTGTCTGCGAATGGCCACCGAACACAAATACGAATTCAAACTGCGTATACGACATTCCGTAGAAGTAAAATGCGAGGCGCATTTCTGCGAAGGGATTGACTAGCGCCGCCCGTTTATCCTTGATTGTTAATGTAACAGACGAAAACGATTTCAGGAAGAAGACACTTCGTGAAGCTCTGGACGGCCTGCAGAGGCTGGCATGTTTTCGTTTCGTCGAACGAACGAACGAGAAAGATTTCCTCTCGTTCGTGCCTTTGGACGGATGCTACTCTTACGTGGGGAAGATTGGTATGAGCTGCGGTCTGCATATGTTCTTCAGCGTTGCCCAGCTTCTGATAGATTCCGGCGTCTTCAGGAGGAACACAGGTGATCTCGCTAGCTCGAGACTGCATAGCCGAGTACATCATCTGGCACGAGGTGATGCACGCCATCGGATTCGAGCACGAACACCAGCGTCCCGATCGGGATAAGTTCATCCGGGTCGAGTACAGCAATGTGCAGCCGGGTCAAATGGGTTAGTCGGGGATGGGGTGAGGCTTAGCTAACCGAGGGCTATCGTTATGGTTTCAGGGAACTTTGAGAAGCTGTCGCCGTACGAGGTCGACTATCCGGACACCTATGACTACAAGTCCATAATGCACTACGATTCGCATGCGTTTGGACGTCGCGATTCCTCAAGAAGCCTGATTCTGGCCACGATGATCCCACTGAAAGAGGGCGTGAAGCTCAACGACAATCTGAAGATGTCACCGACGGACATTCGGAAGCTAAGGCGGCTTGGGAATTGCGATGACTCTGAAGGTCCCCGTTGATTCTCTCCCTAGCCATCTGAGCATACTACACTTTCATTCAGAATCTGAGAGCTCAACCCAAAAGGCTCAGGACAAGGACACCTGTGTGGATGTGGGTGCGGACTGCGAACGCATGAAGAAGGTACACCCGGAACATATCGCGGCGACAAACCGTGAGAGGGCGGAAACGCGCCGTTGTTCCTACCGTAAAAGCTGCAGCCGCATGCACCTTCCTGCTCAGCTGCACAGGTAGAGCACATGATTGGCTGCCGCGATTACGGTAGGAGCAACGGCGCGTTCCCGCACCCCCTCTGTACGCACCCTTTTTCCTCTCAGGAATCATCAGCTAATGACGGCCTTGCGGCGGACCTCTGTTCATTTAGAACGGCCTCTGCATGATGCCATTCTATCGTCGGCTCATGCTCAAGAACTGCGCCAAGACGTGCCATCTCTGTGCGGCTAGGTCTCCAGATGCTTCCGAAAATGTTTCCTTGCCTGTGGAAGTAATATCACTTGAAGAAACTACAGCCGTATCTCCTCCATTCACGTCTGAATGCAAAGATGAGGTGCATTATTCACGAGATCATCTGAGGTCCGCCACACTAGTCTAATCTTCGCTCTTTAAGGACCATCGCTGCGCTTCCTATGCACGAAACAGCTTCTGCATAAACCCTTTCTACAAACGACTACGAGCTGTGAAGTGTGCCAAAACTTGTGGTCTCTGTTGAACGTCAGCCATGCTAAGAAAAGACAGCAGCTGCCGCATCCCTAGGAGGAGTCAGAAAGCCGAGTCTGTATACACAGTAGGACTACAGTGCCTAGGTGGTGAAATTTACGCGTAGGATTCAATAAAATGAGTGCATGAATGAAGATTCTGTAAACTAGTTTATGCGCTGTTATCACTTGTTTATTTTATAGCGCCGTCACATTGCTTCATACAGTTTCAGGTTCTTAAAATCAGTTCAAATTCCGTAGCTGCGTACGGAGGGCGGACGCAGTATGCACTATTCTCACGCCAAATTGGACAGCTGTGAAATAAAATTGGACAATTTTCAAGTCAAATTGGACACTTTTGTCTCAAGCAAGCTTGAAGCTTTGAAGATTTTGAAAACTTGAACATCTTCCAAATCAAAGCGAACTTTCTCCACATGAAAACAAAGATTCTGCGAGGCTCGGAAATCAGTAAAACTTGCTTTTGCGTTAATTAACACAAATGTAAACGCTACAACAACAGCAAAATAGAGACATCTCCTCACATTGCTGTTCCAAGTAGGCAGCGTTTTCACTATTAATCGACTGCAAACTGCGACGGTAAAAACGACGACATGGCGCAATCTCTTTTATAATGCTCTAGGTAATTTTTTACGTTTTAAAACAGAGTTTAATTTATTATTTTTAGTTGAAAAGTTTTTAGAATAGAATTTCAAACAATGTGTTCACTTATTGGGGCAGCAGAATTTTAAAAAATCTAAAAACGACACTGAATTTTCCCTCATTAAAAGTTATCTCAACTTTCTTTAAAAGTGCCTAGATCAATTTGGAAGAAACTCGTTTATAGTTGTTTTCGAATGACTTATTAGGTATTTGAATCATTGTCATTCGAGTTTGAGCAATCGAATTCAAATAGTCGAACTTTGTGAGCATTCGAAAGCATTCGAATATTCGAAGAAACTTCGGGAGCATAATAATAGACTCATTTTGATTTGGAAGGCGCTCGAGTTGCTTTCAAAACCGTCAAGCCTGCTTAGAAGAATGTCCAATTCGATGTAGAAAGTGTCGAATTTTACTTAAGATGTGTCCAGTTTGACTTCTAAAGTGTCTAATTTCTGTCTTTTTAAAATGCGACCGATTTCAAATGAGAAGTGGCTAATTTGAAAAAAATTCTAAAAAAACAGACAGAATAGTACATTATAGTGCCGATGGAATGCACTACGCTGTCCATTTCCGTGAGGTCTGATTGGTTCCTGAAAGCTTTCATAGCCTTTGGAATGACTTGAAACAATGGAAAGAAAGCTTTGCATGATTTTAAAGCACCCTCTACCTTGTCGAGTTTTAAAGTTCAAGATTGGTCTCCAGCGAACTGCTCGTGAACATCTAAAAACATCCAGACAGGTTGCTTTAGCGATATGAATCAGGGGTGCACATTTAATTGTTAACGGTTTAACGAATTTAACGAATTAACGGCATTTCTCGTTAAAGTCTGGCTTAACGACTTAACGAAAATTTTTAGAAATTTAACGAAATTTTTAACGGGCTTTCTACCCAGTGATTTTATCACATTTACCCTTAGTTTTCACGACTGTTGCTGGTCTCACCCTCCCGATTAGGATTGTTCCTGAAAAACTATTGAAATTGGCAAGAACATTTTGATGTTTTCATGAATTTGGTTTGCATTGTTGGAAATAACGCATTTTGGGGCGTGGGTAGCGCAGTCGGAGGAGGTGCCGGCTGTCACCCAATACCAGGTTCCTGGTTTGGATTTTCCGCCCCAGCCAACCAAGCCTTCCATACAGACTTGTCTGGGAGGATAAAGCGCTGACTTGTTCATCGGCTCGCCACCGCAAGTAGGTATAGGCCAAACACGCATTCAAATCGCCTCCGCATCTCAGAGAAGTAGAACGCGTGGCGCATCCCAAAAGGGATTGAGTAACGCCGTCCTTTATCCTTACCCTTTAATGGAGCTAGAAATTTCTTCGCCGAGCCCCCAAGTACGTCAACGAATCGACAAAATTATACTGGTCTAGCCTCCTCGTAAGATATGCCTATCCTCACCTGGCGCTGCTTATCCCAGAATACTTTTGCCCGCCACCTGGAACAGCCGAGACGGGGAGAATATTTTCCAGGCCGCTGGACGTATTTCAAACGATTTTAGAAAAGCTCTAATAACAAAAATTTGGGAGGCTACTTTTCCTGAACGTTAACACATTAACGATGTGTCACACCTATTCAGCAGTGTGGGACGTGTGACACGATGCCGTGTCATGGTCGCGACGTTGCAAAAAAAAATGGATGGTCCCACGCACCGAGCACTCGAAAATCGTGCGTCCGATACGTGGAGACATTCCACTGACTGGCTTCTAACTGTGTCTTTATTTGATTTTTTGTACTTAGTGGCCTGTGCCGGCATCGAAATTGTATATGGTCGTAGAGCAGTCAGACAAAACGGTTTCGCAAAAAACTAGGGAAGGAGGGAACTCCGGATTCTGCCTGATCGTACATTTTCAGATGCCTTATCGGTGATCACCTTCCATGATAATTCCATAGCTGTTCTTATTCCACACCCTGTAGATAATTTGTTACTGAAGGCTTGTTTATTTTTCTACGTTTGTTGATCTTGAATTGTTTGTATTATATTACAATGTTGCAGTCCATTACTTGAACTTTAGCTGTTGAACTCTTGAAGTGGAGACCTATACGATTTGCTTGATTTCTTCACTTGAAATAAGGATTTGCATCTATTTTGTATTTGTAACGAAATTTAACGATTTACCGGAAATTTAACGAAAATTTTCCGTTAAAAAATTTCGTTCAAAAAATTTAACGCACAGAATTTTGTGTGCACCCCTGGTATGAATGAAGGAGAGAAGGGAGAAGAAAACATGGCGGTAGTCAACCTCTGAGTGGAATGCGACAAACATTCTTTCTCAGTGTTGTAGATTCCAAAACAAGGAATAGTGGAACTATAAAAGATGGTGGACAAAATTAGGTGCCGATTTTTTTTTTAATTTTTTAGACATGTCATGTATTCTGCCATTAACGACGAATGAAACCGTAGAGGCAGTTTAAACACTGCCTTCACGGTTTGGCCAATCCAATGCCTTGTATTGGGCAGCCGATACAAGTTAGCATTCTCTCCGTCCCAGGGAGCTCTGGTATCGAATCACCTATCCCGGAGGGATGCAACACTTCGTTGGCCTTAGCCCGAACAAACATCCTTGAATCGGCATATCCGTGACTGCCAAGACCTACTCCGACTGCGCTACTACGCGCATTATGAAACTTCTTGGTGAGAAAAAGTGTCAAGAACATCACGTTGAGAAACCAAGACTTCTATGAGGCCTAAGAAAAAGGCAAAACTTAAGGCTTCCGCTAGTCAGTTTGTTGTGGTGTTTGTTGGTTGCAATGATGTCGCTCAAGCTTTCCATCGCTTAGGGTCAGTGAATTAGCAGGAAATTTCTCTAGCAAAAATAGATCGCGCTTATCTCGCAAAGCGAAGGAATAACGTCGACTTTATCCTTCTATCTAGTTTAGCAAGAAGATAGTAGAAGCAATAGAGTATTTTTCGAACTGTCGTTCTTTAAGGATAAAGGCAGGCCCTGTCGTCACTATGGATAGGTTTTCGGAAAAAATGAGGAAAAATTTGAATAATAGCTATTTCTACTTCTATCTACGTGCATCGTAATCTGATTTTCAAGCTCCTCCATTCAAACCTCCTTCTCCCACCTTTTGCAAGGAGACTTCAGGAGATCGCTGCTTGCAGATCACCGAAGAAAGGTGGTAGAACAACCGTTACTTGAGGGCCTTTCTGACTAGTCAGACACCCGCCTCCCCATGTGGAGCATATTGATGAGTAGCACGGCAAAATTAATATTCACCCTCTAAGCAAAACAGGCAAGTAATCGTAAGCCATTGACCTCTATGGCCGTGAACAAAGCGGTCAAGTAACCGGAGTTTTACTGATTTTCTTTGGTGATATAGAGAAAAGACTCGCTCGAATTTTCTTGCAAAAATGTAAGAGACGGGACAACATCCAATCAGAGTACCGACCGGACGTGCTCCAGCCAATCAGGACACCAACCGTGCACGTTCCCTTTGAGCCGTACGCCTTACCACCTGAGTGGTTTGATGCGGTGGTGGTCCGGATCTATCCTAGTCGGGGGGGGGGGGGGAAGGGGACAACACAGCTAAAAAATATGTAAAAAATCGGCTTGGGACTTACCGAGCGACTCCTACAGAGCACGATAGAGCCTAAAACAAAGAAAAAACGAACGGATTAATAAAAAATAAAATCGCATCGGTTTGACAACCGTATCGGCAAGCAAAGAGCGACGCAATGGAGTCGTGCCGCGTGCTGACCACCGCTTGACATGTTGGAACCAGGATCTAACATGGTGAGGAGGGCACATTACTTCACCCGCTTACAGCCGCGGCGAAAACATTTATTTTTTTCGTTTTTTTTTGCTCGTGAATTTTTCTGGTTTAGGTTCTATTGTGCTCTGTAGGAGTCGCTCGGTAAGTCCCAAATCGATCTTTTACATACGTTTTAGTTATGTGCCCCCCCCCCCCCCGGACTAGGATAGATCCTGGTGGTCCTCCCCTTGCCACGTAGGCCACATTAACAATTAGTAACAATTTTGCCGTTTTTATTGTAATTATTTTTGTTTTTTTCTCGCTTTCAGAATTGGGCTTTTTAAGTTGTATTCTAGACCTATGAAAAACACCGAGGCTCATGGCGAAACTCGTTGACGAAGTGGGTTATTTTCTGAACACCTCGAAGCTCTCTAGATCAAATTTATTTTTAAGGCGTAGGTGGCTGGTAATGAGGTTGTAACCTCTACTAATGCTGTTCTGACGGGATCAAAACTGTAGCGTCAGGCGGGACTCGAACCCACATCTCCTGCTGAGAGGACGGGAATGTTCTAAGCCACTACACTTCATGACAGTAGCACTAAGTGTACATCTTCACGACGACTCTTCCAGGACTCGTAATTCTCTGTGAAATAAGCTGACTGGACCTCTCTGAAATTGAAAAGAATCACAGAATCACATAAAACGTTCTATCGGACACTGTGACAGAGTTGTACTGAGAATAGAGTCATAATCCCTAAACAGTACGAACCCACGGCGTATTGATTGTGATATTTATCGCATTAATAACATAATAATATTATAATACATAGACTACCAGCTTCCTGTCAACGCCAACTGAAAACGCCTGAAAGAACAGTGACGACTGCCAGAGAAGCTAAGGAAGTCGTTGGCGCCGTGTTGCAGAACTGCTTGTTACGGCAGTAGCACTGCGTGTACTTGTTCCGCACGGCGACTCCTCCGGGATTCGTGACGACGTCGTAACTCGCACAGCCATTGTCCACTCCGATCACGTTGATGTTCGAGCACGATTTGACCACTTGATAACCTCCTGAAAGGGCTCGAATTCCTTCGCGTAAGTCCACTGGGGTTCGCTAGAGAGGAGACTCACCGCCGAGTCGCACGGTCTGTTTCGAGCAGTACTTCTTCGACGAGCACTTGCGCTCCTTGTCGTTGCAGTTCTTGCCCTCGGCCGGCGTGCACTCGTAGCAGCTCAGTACCTCACCGTTGAGCACTGAAACGAAGGTGTTCAGGAGCATGTGGGGAAGGGACATGCTTAACCATAGAAGTAGCTTACGCATGTCGACCGTTTGCTGGTTGCAGTCGCCAAAGACGTTTGCCGTACTGGTCTGGCGAATGTTACAGTTCGCCGAGCTGGAAGTAGGGGTAGAAGGATCAGGGTGAAGACGTCATCTAGCCTGAACGAACCCGCAGAATTCAGTAAGTGCTCGCACGGACACTTGCTCGCCCTTGCTGTTCGACATCGTATGCGTGGCGTCGTACTCACAGTACGAGTTGCCGCCCAGCGATGTTGTTCGGTTCGAGACAACCTGAAGAATGGACGCTTGCATCAGAATTACTGAGCTTTCTTTTATCTAGAGGGTCAAGAGCTCACCGTGGTGATGGCTGTGTGACAGCCTCGCACGACCAGAAGGACGTTGGCTGCTCCTTGATCTGTAAGAAGTTGTCTGGTTGGTTATGACTGGCCGGCGTGTTCCCACCTCCCAGGTTGCCCACATCAACAACTAGGACCCAAAAGAGTATAGCAAAGCTGTCCATTACGCCTCTCACTAGAAAGAACGCATCTGGGGCCGGATTCATCAACGACTAACTCGCGGGTATAGGGGGTAGAGATACCCACGATGAAGCCTGCGCCTCTGGCTCTTGCTTTATCTCTACATGACTCGTATCTTACCTCTACCCCTTATGCCCCGCATACCTATGGGTTTAATTGTTGATGAATACGGCCCCTGGCCGTAGAATTCTGGGTACAGCAATGACGTCGCTCCCGTCTTACGCTTCAACTCGTCAGAATAAAGGACAAGAACCGGGTTTATCCTGTTCGGGGAGGTGAAAGGTCTCTCTGAGTGCTTTCGAGGGCAGTTGATGAAGAATTATCTTTTAACAGTTTCCAGCCACGTCGTCTGCCCCCTCATGGTTTTCTGCCAGCAACGTCATACACCTTGAAATTGCGGAGCTGGTGATTGCAACAATCCTGCTCTGAACGATGTGGGAAACCTGACTTTTCAGGGTTTAGCAATACCCATTCTTGGTTTGATTGGGAACTTGGCCAGTGTACAAAAGGCATAATTCCCAGCGCTCTATGCTTCGTGGTATTCGTGAATAGAAATGCAGTAATAATCCATACACCCGCTTAGCTGATGCCATAATATGGCCTAGAAGAGCGATGCATGGCGCATCTCCGAGCAATTGGTTAAGCAGTTGATTTGCTAGACAAGAGGAGCCTTACAGTGCCTTCCTGCAGGCTTCCATACAGCCAAAAGGGAGTACCAGCCCTTTCCGGAAGGAGAGGCCCAAAAAGGAGTCCTAGTCGCGAACGCGAGCAGCATTGGGAGGAGGGAACACACCAGCCAATCAGGCCGTATCGAATGGGCGAACTAATCAGAGAGGACGTATACCAAATCATTTTAAGCCTCCCTGGCTGGTAATGAGGATGTAGACTTTGATTAAGTGAGTACTGATGGGTCTCACAAGGTTTGGGTGCTGCGTTCAATCAAACAGCGTCGGTGGGGTAAAAGCGTACAGTATTCCCGCCCAGTCAGCAGGAGGTGCCGGTTCAAGTCCCGCCTGGCGATAGGGTTTTGATAGCAACGCAAAATAGTTCAAAGGATCCATAGCGTCGCTACCCTGATTGATTGATGAGTGCTCGGTCAGTGCCCTTATTGGTTATGATTAGGTGGCGCGTTTCCACTCAAAATGCTGCCCACGAACGCGACATGGACTCAAGAAGGTCAAGAGGAAATTAGATCCCCCTCAGAGAACTTAACGAATGTATAGAAATTTGTCATATTTGCCCTTTTGGGGTGAGTCATCTAACTCGCTACCGTACTCTTACTATTAGTCAACATCTCACTGTTCCCCATGGCTATACGGTGTTAGACGCTCTCACTTGTTGGAATGTCCGGGTCGTCGAATATGTAGGTGAAGCATCCGCCGGCGCAGCTCTCCACCTGGAGTCGGCCTACATTCTGACCCGAGCAATCGGTGAAGTAGCTGTCCTGAACTCGTGGCAGACCGGTGAGCTGCCATCGTGTCGACAGACTCTCGGAGGCGCACTGAAAACCACAGAATCAGGTGTTCTCTTCATAGGAATGGGTTTGAACCTGCAGGTTTCGTTCCAAGATTAGGAGATGGCTAATAGTCTAAATGCCGGCTCAAAAGCAGCGTAAACCCGTACGGTCTCCATTAAAGGACTAGAAGTAGGCTAAGTTCTGTACTTACGGCATAACAGGACTGGGTGTCCTGATGAGAGAGCCGGATGAGAACAGCCGCAGCGAGGAGGAGACGAAGCATTGGCACTGGGTACACAGCCGCGAGTGGTGACGGGGATTCGTGGCGAGGCGACGGCTTATAAGCTGGGTGTCATCAGGCTCAGATCACAATGATTCACTCCGAATGTGCAAGGTACGAGCGTCGGCGATCAGCAACGGTCGTCCACGAATTCATGACGAGCGAGCGTACGTCGAAAACAGACAGGGCTTAGGTGGGAGGAGGAAGTGCACCAGGGAATTGGAAGCCAACACATAGACGACGAAAGCACTGTATATTGCACAGGGATTCCGCAACTGGCGCAACAGCAACATAGAGATGTTTAGAAGGGGTATATCGGAGAAGCGGAATGGTACGATTCAGTATAGCTCCTTTTTGTCTCAACAACAGCTTTTAAACCTGAGATAAGCCCCGCCCTGCACCTCGCAGTTTTTCTAGTTCTTCCGATGTTTTCTTCACCACAGTGCACTTATTGTTAGTGGGCCATCCTAGAATTTACTTACTTTAATACTTTGATGGTCCTTTTGTCGGCTGGAGGTCTTCTCAGCGGGGACCACAACTCTTTCAGAGCGCTCGATCTCTGGCTGCTTACATCCAGTGAGGCAGACTCCGCTCTCTGAAAGATCTTGAGAATGAGTCTGCACATCGCGTTGGCGGTCGTCCCAGTGGTCTCTTATGGTATCTTGGGAGCCATTCTGTGACACGGAGACTCCAACTATCGTCCTTTCGTCGAAACAGGTGTCCGGCCCAGCGATATTTGGACTTCTTCATGTACTGCAGCGGTCTGCTAATTGCGACTTCTCCCGTAGCTCCGAGCTTCGTAGGCCTTCTTGCCATTGCTGACGAAGGCTTGTCCTTAGAAGACATCTCTCCAGTGCACGATGCGTAGTTTGCATCGCTCTGGCGATTGTCTTGTTGTCGGGCCAGGTTTCCGTCGCGTAACACATCGCTGGCAGCACAGAGGCGTTGGATATCGAGGCCCTGAGGCCGGCATCCTTGACCTGATCGGTGACTTCGCGAATCGAACTGAAGGCTGCCCATGCTGCGCGTCTCCTGCGGGCGATTTCAGGAGCGAGGTCGTTATCCATGTTCAGCTCTCTTCTCAGATAGACGTAGGAGTCGACCTGTTGTAGAGCGACTCCATTTAACCTTACCAGTCCCGTGTCACACCACTGGTTGACCATAAATTGCGTTTTGGACAGATTCATGTCCAATCCTATCTTCATACCTGTCACATTGAGCTCGTTCAGCATTTCCCCGATTTCATTTCCTTCATCCTAGAATTAGATGGTATAAAGCCTCTAGCTTCTCATTGCGACCACCATACTTGTTCTGAAGAAGAAAATACGAACATATTTTAAACGGTAAATATTGCTTATCATGAGTCTGTGACGATGACAATCACTGAGATTTGGTATTTATTTATTTATATATTTACCAGAGTTTGTGCACAACTTTCGCAAAAAAATGACAATTGAGGGGACAAGCCTATAACATTGTAGTTGGAAAAGAAAAAGAGGGTTTCTCATTTGAATTAATTTTTTGAATATTCTTCTATTGTTTTTGACGGCTAATTTGCCTTTCGGTTTTATAATTTTAAACACTGAACACTGGTGATCTCACTGACGTTGTAGTGCACACCTGAGCGCAATTATATTAGGTTGTCCCATAAGTCCTTGCAGTTTTTTTTCAACGATTCACTGCAGATTTCGCCGGCGGTCTCTTGCATAGCGCTGCATAACTTTCGAATGAGAATGATTTGCTCTATCAGAGCATGTATTGCATTTCTCTTTTCATCCTGAATTTTGTCAATTTTTGGGTCGTTGAAAAGTGAAAAGTGAAAAAGTAGCCATTTGCGCACTTGTTCTCTCCGCTTAGGTTTGTAATTTATTGCGCAGCTTCTTATAGCATTTGGAAGACAATGTTCTGTACACAAGAATATGTGTTGGTCCTATTTTCTCACTTGTCCTTTATTGATTTTTAGGCCATCAAATTGGGAATTCCAACTTTTCCGTCCGAATTTTTACCAAAACTCCGGTTCTGTGGTTGGACTTTTTGCTTGGTGTTATATGTCGCTTAGAAGAAGATGTCTTGCTCAGTAAGAATTTGTGTCGCGTTTATTGGCTCACGCTGATTTCTGTCGAATATCAACAACTGAACCAGGAGAAGGAGTTGTTGGTGAAGACGATTTTTCTATTTTGGCATTTTGTTGATGTTCAATAGAAATCAATAAACGCGACACATATTCTTATAGAGCAAGACATTCTCTTTCGAATGACATATAACACCAACCCAAAAAGTCCAACCACAGAGCAGGAGCTGTCGGCAAAAATAATCATCCTCCTTCGGACGTCCCAATTTGATGACCTAAAAATCAATAAAGGACAAATGAGCAAAAAGCACTAACACATATTCTTGTAGTACAGAACATTGTCTCCCAAATGCTTGAAAAAATTGCGCAAAAAAATACAAACCTAGGCGGAGAGAACAAGTGCGCAAATGGCTACTTTTTCACTTTTTCACTTTTCACTTCAACGACCTAAAGATTGACAAAGTTCAGGATGAAAAAAGAAATGCAATATATGTTCTGATAGGGTAAATCATTCTCTTTCGAAAGCCATGCAGCGCTGTGCAAGAGACCGCCAGCGAAATCCGCAGTGAATCGTTGAAAAAAAGTGCAAGGACTTATGGGACAACCTAATACTATTTTCACGTCGAATTGGGCACTTTTCGAATCAATCTGAGCAATCTTCTCAGTCAGCCGAAAGCTTTTGAAACCAAATTGAGTGTATTCCGGATCGAAATGACCTTCAGTGAGGTTAAACTGCAGTCTCTTCAAGATATTTAGAATTTATTTATTTATTTATTTATTCAAAGACTTGTCATACAATACATGTGGATAAAAAGTAGAAATGGAAATGAAATTAAACCAGGACGTTTCAGATTCAACAAGCAAATAGTTGAACTCCCGTAGATTCCTATAGTCCAGCAAGCGTGATCTAGCCTGTGTCCCTGCAACAGAGACATAGATTCCGAGTTGCCCTTTTCTATTTCTAGGCAGCGGAGACATGAAGAATAACAGTGGGTCAACTGCAACGGTTTGGTTAGAATTTTAAAATTTTGAAAGAAGAAATAATTTTTTTTCGAGGAAAATATTTTTATAACTTTTTTAGAAATCTTTTAGTTGAGCTGCCCAAAATGAGTGTAAAAATTTTAATTTTTAAGGGAAAAAAGTTCATTAAATTTTGTTCTAAAGCGTAACAAAGCAGCAATCATGTAATGCATTAAAAGATCGGATCGCGGGACGCTGTCTAAAGGCTCACCGCGATTTTTTGTTTTTGATTAGTGTAAATGCTGCCTACCTGAAGCATAAAAGTGAGGACATTTGTGCTCTCTACATTTACAATTTTGAAGGAAAGAATAATTTTTTGCTCAAAAAAATATTTTTAAAAATTTCTTAGAAATCTTTCAAATGAGCAGCTCAAATGAGTGTAAAAATTTTAATTTTTGAAGTAAAACGTTTACTAAGCCTTGTTCTAACAAAGCCGCAATCAGTTAGTGCATTGAAATACCAAATCGTGCCATGCACTGTAGAAGCTCGTCGCGATTTTTTATCTTTGACAGTGTAAATGCTGCCTACGTGAAGCATAAACATTGAATTTGTTACATTGTTTTTGTTGTATTGTTCAAAGTGTAAACTCCATGCCAACACTTTTGTCATCAATCGAATAAAAATGGCTGTGACCAGGGCATGGCGCAATCTCTTTTTGACACTAAAGAATGGCCGTCTTTCTGCGCTTTGAAACAAGCTTTAAACCCTCATTTTACCTTAAAATACTGGAATTTTATAAAATTTCAAACAATGGGTTCACTTATTGGGTAGCTGAGTTGAAACTTCACAGAAACAGTACCAAACTTTTTTCTTGGAGAAACAAAATTATTCTAACCCTTTTGGAGAGTGTCTAGTTTAATGCAGAAGAAGCTCATTTTGATTTGAAAGAGCTCGATTTGGTTCCAAGAGTTTTAGGCTTGCTTGAAACAGGGTCAAATTTGACGTTAAAATAGTATAAAAAATAAGCAAGAAATAGAAAGGATGGCGTTAAAATCAGTCCTTTTGGAACTCACGACGCATCTCACTACTACGGGATATCATGGAGACAATTTGAGTGTGTATCTGGCCTATATAGCCGCCTCAGTGTTAAGAAGGCGAAGATGCTAATGTGAACGGCCGGAGTAACGTGAATGAACCGCGTTCGCAACCATACCATACGACAGAGGTTCAGTGTCACGGATCTCCCTCGATAGAGAGCCTTCGGGCTCTCTTGTTAAGAGGGATCTCGGGCCGCTTGTCGCAGGGCCATGTGGCGCGTCCCCGGGTGGTGGACAGGGGAATTAAACGCGAACCAAATGCGACCGTGTACTGCCCAGAGACGCAGGTGGGATGCAGGGGATGGACTCCTTGCTCCTGCTGTGTCGGGTCGATGCGTTCCTTGTGCGTGGGAGCGGCATGTTCGTGCACTGTGTGCGTGGATGTGTCCGTGACTGTGCGGATTGTAACTGTGTCGGCTCGGCCAAAAGCTTGCACTCGGTAGACTGGGAGTACATGTAAGGCGATTCGAGGCCGCCTTAAGTCTCGCCCCGTCCCTTCGGGCAGTCTGGCTGGCTGCCCGGAGTACCCCGCCCGCACGACAGAGCCTGACTAGCTACCCGTGTTGTATTCCAGTCAAACACAGCAGCACTAAAGGGCCTCAGTGTCGCCCCAATTGCCGACAAACTGCGCGAAGTTCGTCTTCGAGCTACGGCCACGTCCTTTGCTCTGACGACGACACCGTCTGGAAGATCGGCCTGAACCTTGAGGTCCCGTGAAGGCTGCCCAGGGGACACCCGAAGCAACGTTGGCTAAATACGTTGCATATGGACTTTAAAATACAGGGTGCGGCAAAATTACCCGCGACCTTAACATTTTAAATTTTTTCACTTTTTTTCCGAAATTTTTCTGCTTTACTCGCCTGAGATATGTTGACTGAACATTGTGGAATTCATACGTATTTGAGTGCAAAATGGTTAGGCATCGGCGGATGAGGAAGAAGGGAATGGGGAGATGTAAAAGGTTGCTTCAAGGATTCACGGTGGCACGCGCCCGAAATATCCTCTTTAGAGATGAAAAGATTCTCACGTTGAATCCAGTCTTAAACTCCCAAAATGAGAAGATTATTGGGGACTCGCTTGCTGATGCTACCGCCAAAGGACGACTTCAGGAAAGTGCGAAAAAGCCTCACTCCATTGTGGTTTGGGGAGGAGTCACATCTTCAGGAAAACTCCACTTGTTTTTGTCGAAGCTGGCGTGAAAATCAACGAAGCGGAAGGATATCCTGAAAAAAGTTTCTAAGCCGTGGGCCGATTTCCACTTCGGAGAAGCCTACTGACGCTTTCAACAAAATTCTGCTCAAGCACACAAAAAGCGAAGGTAGTCCAGGACTGGTGTGCCGAGCAGCTGCCTGACTTCATCACACACGATGAATGACCCTTCAGTTCTCCAGACCTTAACCCGATGGATTATTCTGTGTGGGCCGTCTTAGAGGAAGAAGTCTGCTCTACCGGGTACTCAAATTTGGATTCTCGTAAAGAAGCGCTTTTAAAATCCTGGGACAAAGTTGATGAGCCGTACCTGCGTGCCACATGTGAAGCCTTTGTCGAACGTCTGAGGAACTGTGTGGAGGCTGAAGGCGATCATTTCGAAAATTGTTAGCATGCTTTGAATTGCCATGATTGTAGTAGATAAATATGAAAGTCAGAATTGATCTGCGAAGTTTGGTTTCAAAATGCCATGGAATTTTCAGTGGTAATTTTGCCACACCCCGTAGCTGATGTGCATCCGAGCAAGCGTTTGATCGGGAGAAATGATGTCACCACACCAGAACAGCGGTCCACGCCACCAAGCGGGAGAAATATTGAAGATGATGATCCGGCCTATATCATGACTTATGGTGGTCCGCCGATGGAAAGGTTAGTACCAATTCACAAGCCCTTGAGAAGGAAGGCTTGGTTGGCCTGGACGGGACCAGAACCAAGAACCTCGAATCGGCTGCACGCGACATCAGGCACCTCCCTCAAGTGCGTTATCACGCGCCTACTGAGTGTAAGCAGAGGCCCTCTCATGACCTCCCATCAGGATAACCTCGGGTGCGTACAAGTTTAAAGAGGCCTTTGAGACACAAGGCCCGCCCGTTATGGTTAATGCTAACGTTATGGTTAATGCTAGGTCGTAGTATCATAGCTGCCTGCTTAATAATTGACTCAATCTCGTCGAATAGTTCGATTGCTAACTGTCTGCGTATCAGAAGAAGATATTTCCCTTTCCAGCATAGACTCATCAAATTTAGCCATGAAAGCACTCTAATCTCTTTTCTCCTTTTTCGTCCTCTCGCTACCACATTTTTGTTTTTCTCTTATTTTTAAGCATGTTTCTGGATTTGTCTTGTAAGCCAGCCACCTTTACTCTTTTGATAGTCACTTTTGTTCAATGGTAGCACTGGCACGAATAAATGAATGAATGAATAACTTAGTTACAGGAATATGGCACCCCTATAAATTGTGCGAACAAAATCAAATCCAAGAAACTTCTAGAAAGGGTGCAAAACAGTTATACCAGGAAAATGTTCCTGCATTCATGAGCATTCAATTACAGTACCATTCCTAGTAGCGCTGAATGCCACTCCCATCTTGAGATTGAAGCATTAGACTTCAGAAGGAGAGAGTTTGTTTTGGTCTTGGGTTAGAAAATTCTGCATGGACTAATACACATTGAGCGGCAGCAATTCTTTCCAGTCAAGCTGTCCAATACTAGAGGACGTAAACTTAAAGAGCGTCTCCCTAGGGCTATGGCCTCAGTTCGTTCAAACTACTTCATCTGCAGGACGGGGAGCGAATATGTCAAGCTCTGCAAGCGTTTTCAGATACCTTTTAAACCTTCGGCTTATAAAACAATCATAAATAAGTTTTTCAAAAGTTCTTAGTTTCCCGCATTCTACTCTGAGGCAGAGCCATTTGACAGCATTATTTGCTTTCTTCCATTTAGTTTTCCTTATAATTGCTCCATTTTCATTGTTTTTATATTAATTGGATTAGTTCTGCTCAACTTGTAGTCGAGCCTATCTAAGGTCGCCTCGAGGTTGTTAAACGGCTTTGTTAGCGTTTCGGCTGGATTGCCTTTTTCAGAGCCTGAAAGGGTCAAATCAATAAGGAGTTAGCCCGACAAACATCTCCTCAACCTTACCAATTTTTAAAAGTTTGAAAGCCGGGTGCGTTACGTTAGATGTCTCCCACTACTGTAGAAGGCGGAGCGACACGCCTGATTACCGTACGCTGACCAGGTGCCGCATCCGCTTCGGACGAGATTTCGCTACGAAATGAGGCGCAGAACACGCAATTTCTCATTTCTTTTGTGCACGTTTTGGTCCGACCACATGCCGCCTCTGAGATTACGAAGAAGAAATGGAGAAAGAAGCAACACGTGAAGTTCCTTGATCTTCTACACTTCCTTAGTCTTCAACAGGTTCATAGGTTTCGCCCAGACCATGCTTTCTTTTCAAGTTTCCTACGTGCTTTCCTTTGTTTCTTTTATAGTTTGTCAGTTGAGTGCAGTCTTTACCAAATAGCGTGTGGATGTGGTTAGTTCGATGTCTAATGCCTTCGCCAAGGTGTGTTATAAAGGCGAACCAGCACCAGCAGTCACTCCTCAGTCAAATTTTGGTTAGTAACCCACCATTAACTGGTTTGAAACCCGTTGGTTAGTAACCGACCATGGAAGCTATTGGAACAGAAAACGGCCACGTCCCCCTCAGCACGTGTTTCTGTTGCGCAGCGAGGGGCGTGGGCCGCACAAACGTGGCACGGCATATCGTGACCCAAACTTCGCCTAAGGATAAATTTGGGATGCCAAACACTATGCTAATGTTCCTGTTAACAGTTACGGCCGGTTACCCCCCCCCCCCCACGTCGTTAACTAGGGTGGTCTTATCAGGATATAAAAGGGAAGGAATTGGTCCGATGTAGACAAAACTTCGTCTAGGAGGTTATTTTGGTGCTCATAACAAATCGGACGTCCGTTTTTAAAATTTCAGCCAACTAGCGAGGGTACGTTGCGATAGGTATGGGTAACGCTCACCAGCGCATACCTACTGTCACATACCCTGGGGACGACGGTTCTGCCTTGTAGAGGAACGCAGCTATAGATTGAAATTCGTGATTCATTGCACATTTATTACCCACAAGGCATGTAAAAAATTCCCTTCAAACTTCACCAATTACCTTTCAACTGTGTCATCAAAGCAGAGAAAGTAGGGAGAATTCAAAGGGGAAAAAGGGAGCGAATGAGGATGCTAAGGAGAAAAGCAATAATAGGAGGCTAATACGAAAGTGGAGTTGAACGCATTTCTAAACAGCAGAGGTAAGATTTTTTTTCAATCTTCTCACATAACTCCTACACAGAGTTTGGGGAAGTCGGTGGTCCTGACACGACTACCGATTAAGAGGGAAATCGGCCGTAATTGTCGAAATGAACATCGGCATAGTGTTCAGCATCCTGAATAAGGTATTTGGACGAAGTTTGGATGGGCCGGATATCTTCTTGTTATTGCGCGACATCGTCCCACGGGACAGACTGGCTGTCGCGCACCATTGCGCGACAGTGTCGTCCACGTGTTAATAACCAACGAGTTTCAAACCAGTTCCTGGTCGGTTACTAACAAAAATTTGTCTGAGTCAGCGTCCCAAAGCATATGAAAACTAGAAGAACAAAAGAAGAGCAAAAAGGAGTAACCTCTTCACTCCCCACCCACAGAAAGTCAGTTTCGAGGCGCATGGTCTACTCTGTTCATCCGCCATACCATACCATATTCGTTCGAGGCGGCTCAACAATCCGCCAAGCTACCGTAATCGCGTGTAGTGGCAGCACGCTACCATAACTCAGGGAGACACCTAACGTACGAACCCAGAACAGCCAAGTCGATTAGGTTTGCTCGAAGGTCCGAGTCGTCAGATGGTCCGCAGCCTTCTTCTGAAGTTCGATAACGGCCCATGCAGCTCTTCGCCTTCTGTTCAGCTCGCCTTCCATGCCGGTCTCCATGCTCATCGAACATCCGCGATACACACAGACCGACGTCTCAGTGAGTTGAGAGCCATCCGGTTGAAATGCTTTTCGCTCGCACCAACACAAGCAATAGCTGGCTTCCCAGGAATCGTGCAATATCCCCCTTGAGACCTTATTCTCTTGTTCGCTCGCCTTGGAATTGCAAACAATGCCAAGGAAGCAGAAGGAAAAATCGATAAACATTCATTTCTTGATAAGCTACAAAGAAAGAAGTACGATCAATGCAAGCCGCCCTTCAATAAAAGCCAACACCTGTGAATGCATAACAAACCAAAACTCTTAAAGGCATCAACACAACGAAAACCAATAAATATTCCTATCAATTCAACAATTCGCAAAAACATCATTTTCTAAGATTTTTTTTTGAACAATTTACTCCAAACCTTTAAATCCATCAACAACAAAAAAAACAAGAACAACGGAACAGTGGACTAGTCTAATCTTTTTCGAAGCATAGCGTACTTTTCGACAGAAACTGCCTTAGTAGCTCTGTTCTCGAAGGACCCCAGGATCATAAAGCCGAAAGATGAAGAAGAAAACTCGACACAGGACACTAAGAATGCTCGGAACGTAGCTCTTAAGCTCTAAAGAAAATAGAGAGTAGGCTTCAAGAGAGTCAATTTCAGTTAAGAACGGAGAGAGTGAAAAGAATTCTGAATGAATGGACGAAATTCACTGTAAACACCCTAATTTTCAGTGGCCGTAGCTTGCTGATAGTTCTTCTTCTGCGTCTCCCATAGTTTCTCCAGCTTCTTCCGTTGTTTCTTTGAAATCTAAACAGAGTACGTGAAGAAACAACTTCGTAGAGCCTCACCTAACGCCTAGTTTATACATAACTCGCAAGACGCAGCGCTGCATTAGCCCATCAATATCGATTAGTTCGCGCAGAGAATCGATATCCACATATTTTCTACCGTGCTCCCCTAGCGGCTGAAGTATAGCACATATTCGAACAGATCAAATGAGGTGATGCGAGCATGTATTACTCAACTAGAAGGCTTTGTCGGGTGTTCAAGCTCGTCAGACTTGCTCCTACGTCGCGGGAGGCGTCTTTCCTTCAAAATATACAGCAAAACGACGTCTCAGGCGTTCTCATAACGGTGTTTTGCTGCAATCAAAGCTCTAGCTCTACTCGAACCCGCACGTCCCTGACCGGGCAGGTGCGCTCTACGCCATTACACCACCGGAGCTGTTTGATCGAACGCAACATCCGCACCTCGTGGGTGCGATCAGCACCTACCCGGGTATCGCGATGAACCGGCCGCTGATATCAGCATAGAACCAGTTAAGCTGAAGGTCTTGATGGAAATGATTCAATTCATTCGATGCGGGTTCAAGTCCCATCTGCGGCCAAAACTTTGCTCATAACCCGCGCTTTACGTGAGAGCTATGCAGACACTAACCTCCTCTCCTTCGGCCGTATGCGTCGGAATGCCGTTCTCATCCCATTTGCTGTACTTTGACGCCTCATCACCTCTAGAGAACATCTCCTGAGGTGGAATTCGCTTCAACGCGTCCTTCTCTGCCTTCTCGGCCGCCTTTCGCTCCTTCTCCTGTACAATCAGCGTTAGAAAAGCGACTCCAGAAGAAAAATACTGGTAACCAGAAGACTCACGGCCAGTCTCGCCGCCTCGACTGCTTGCTTCTGCTCACGTTCACGCAGCAAGATGTCTCGGTCACAGAGCTTTACAGTGGTCTCTTGAAGGCGATCCTCTAACCGTACACCCAGCTCAGGAAGGATATCATCACGAAGCCTATCACACTCCTAAACAACGATTCAATGGTAGACAATGGGAGCATCTTCACAGTCCACGACAAAAGTGACCGGTCGCGAGGGCAAAGTACACATGTCGACTTCTGCTAAGCGATCGCTTGGCAAATACCGCTATGTACGCATTGCGAGGGTGAAAAGTCGCTGACGTCGCGGACTATGAACAGGCGTTAACGATATCCACCTCCAATATGGCGACCACTTTGTTGTCTTTGGCGATGTTCCTCACTCTCTCACGGAAGTTGGCCAGAGCGGTCAGATAGGGCATCAGCATCTCCTCGGTTCCCATACCTGCTTCCCTGAAGGTAGAAGATCAAACTCTGGACCTGCTGGACACCGGCCTATGGCGCCAAAACGACAGTGGTGCCTTAGGTACAATGAGATGGCAGGAGCGGCTTTCATGCTTTAACCATGTGGGTTCGATGTCACTCCAGGGTCAACATAACCTTTTACCCTCGCAGTCGACTTGATCAGGGAAAGGCCACTGACTTGTTCACCGGCTGGCCACCGCAAGCTATACATTTTCGCGTAAAATTGGACAATTTTCAAACAAAATTGGACGGTCTTCTAGTAATTCTCTTTTCTAATGCTTCTGATATCCAGCGAAGTGAGCGTCTTCCAAATCGAAGCGAGATTCTCAAAGGTTGAACTACAAACTCTCCGAGATGGTTAGAATAATTTTTTGTTCAAGGAAAAATCGGTATTCTTTGAAATTTTCTGGTTTAGCTGCACGAATGAACGTAATAAATTTATAAAAATTTTTATTCCCTAAGAAAATAATTTTTGTTTTACTTTAAAGCGCAACAAAACAGCAATCAGATAGAGTTCGAGATCGCGCCATGCACTCGAAAACGCGGTCTTTATTTATGGGACACCAAGGACGGTGTTATAATGAACTTTGTTCGTCTGACGGGGATGGCGAAACGAACCATTAGAGTTTACTTTCACTATTACTTCTCCATATTATTCAAGAATATTTATTTTGTTCATAGTGTAAATACTGCTTACATAAAGCATCAAAGTGAGGATATGTGTGTTCTTTACAAATGTTTTTGTGTCGCTTGAAACTCCATGCAAGCAGAAACTAGATCAATCCTAGTCCGGGGGGGGGGCACATTACTAAAAAATAGGTAACAAAATAAATTGAAACTTACCGTGCGGCTCCTAGAGGACGAAATGGAACCTAAAAGGGACTAAAAAGCGAACGAACAAACACAAAAATAAAAAATCGCCCCGGCTTACAACCGTCTCGGTGGGCAAAGAGCGACGGAATGGAGGCATGCCGCGTGCTGACCGCCGGCTAACATGTTATAACCAGGGTCTACCATGGTGAGGAGGGCGCATGAAGCCGCATGCCGCGTGCTGACCACCGCCTGACATGTTATAACCAGGATCTAACATGGTAAGGAGGGCACACAACTATGCCTGCTTACAAATGTAATTTTTCCTTTTTTCTTCTTCATGACTTTTCTTGTTTAGGTCTCACGTTGTTCTGTAGGAGCCGCTCGGTAAGTCTCAAACGGATTCGTTACATATAATACTTTTTATTTATGTGGCCCCCCGCACTAGGATAGATCCCAGAAACTTTGCTATCAATCGAATAATAATTGCGACATTTTCGGTGAGGGCACGTCGCAATTTTTCTTTTGGAACTAAAAAAGGCCGCCTTCCCGCTCTTTGAAACAAGATTTAAACCGTTATTTTTCCTCAAAAAATAAAAATTTTATAAAATCTTGACAGTGTGCTCACTTATTGGATAATTGAATTGAAACTTCAAAGAAAGTTTTACTAAAATTTTCCTTGAACAAAAAAAAGATTCTAATCTTTTTGGGAATTTTAGTTTAATGCGGAAAGGAGCTAGTTTTGACTCAGCAAATGTTCAGTTAGAGTTCAAAAGCGTTAGGCTTGTTTATAAGAGTGCCCGATTTGACGTGAACAGTGTCCAATTCGATTTGAAAAGTGTCTAATTTGATTTGAAAATGGTATATTAGGGCGAGTACGCATTTAAACATCCTCCACAAAATCGGGTCGAAAGAGAGAGGATGGCGATCGAGATAGAAGTTTTCGATTTTTGCCCAACATGAGGAGGAAGAAAAACGTCAGCTGGTCAAGAATCCATGTATAGCTCAGACAGACAAGCAGAAAATCCAACCATAGCGACAGACGGTAGCGGTTGTCGGGCACAAAGTGCACTTTTACCACGAGAAGGCAATTTACACATGTAAGCTGTTACAACGATGTTTTGTTGCGATCAAAACTTCGTGTAATGGCGTAGAGCATTTCCGCCCGGTCAGAGGGAGGTGCGGGTTCGAGTCTCGCCTGGCACTAGAAGTTTTGATCGCAACAAAACATCGTTGTAACAGCTTACATCCTCGGCACCAGCCAATTGAGGCTTAAAGAAACTGATTTGAATTTACACATGTATTTGGCCCATACGGACGCGGCCTAGCGCAGTCGGAGAAGGCGCCGGCTATCGTATGCACCCAATTCCAGGCTGACGCCGATCTTTATCCTTAACCTCGGCGACAGCGACTCGGTGTGCATGCGACAAGCGTAGACGCTTCCACTGTTCTTTCTCTCAATTTAAAAAGAACGAAATAAAGCAGCACCTCTCCATTGGAAATCCGATTTCCCCCGCTTTGGGAATAACTCCGAACACCGCGAAGAGATCCGTCATGTACGCAGCGATGTTTCGAAGCAGAAGACTGTTGGGAATCTGTCCTTCTTTCTCCTGAAAACTGTTATATTATAGAAAATACTACAAACCGCAGAATGTAACAGAAGTCTGTACGTCAGTCCGCGCGAAATTAATGGCCACCGGTCAAGTTTCACAAAGAAAGCCTGTGATCAGTGTCGATTAGTATTCCGTTTCAGATCACGACGTGAGTATAGCGAATATAGGACACACTTTTGGTCGATAATATTGATTTTTGCTCATGGTTAACGCACTGAAGTCGAAAGAATGGCACGACTGAGAACCTGATCGTAGTCAACGTCAAATGCGACGGCATCGACTGACAATAAATCGATTCGGTTATTGATTTTTACGCGCAATAAACATTAATCAATTCGTATTATCTAGACGGGCGACTCAATCGCTCCCATCGCTTCCGTCGCCGGCTGTGGTCTTTAGAAAGCCGTTAGGTATTTCGGTACTAGTCGCGAAGCACTGGGAGGCGTGAACGCTCCGCCCAGTCAGATCGCACCAAGTTGGCGTGCCATTCAAAGAGGACGGTCAGTATTCTGATTGGTTGACGTGTTCTCGGCAGGTGCTCTACTTGGCTATGATTGGCTGGCTCGGCACCACCTCCCAATGCTGCCCATTTTCGCGACATGAACCGGTATTTCTCACACGCGTAGACAAAATCGACCAATACTGATTCCTTATTACTAATTCCAGAACGAGGTCATCATTACAAAAAGAATGTTTGACAGCTATCTTTGTAGATTTTACCTTATCGTTTATGTAGGCGTTTCCGACCCCAATTAGTTCTCGGAGCTTTTCGATGACCGTCCGCGTGTCGACAGAATCACACATAGCTTCGTGAACCTATAGAGGAAAAGGATTAGTGAGGAGAATGTGCGCAAAGTGAATAGAAAGTTCTCACCTCCCTCTTGATCTTCAAAAACTCGTCAACAACCCTTAGCTCTCGCGCCGTGTACTTGACGTAGCCCTGAAAGAAATAGCTACAGAGCTAAGAAGCAACTTTAAGACCAACGGTTCAACAGTATGGAAAGCAAGAGCAACCTGTGGACAATCTGGCTTATAGTGCTTTCTCAACAGATCCTTCACAAGCAGGAAGAACTCGTTCGTAATCTTCTCGAATTGCAGCGCTCGTTCCATTGTGGCTGTGCTGAATACGCAGAATAACTTCATGAGCAGTTAGATCTGAAAGCCACTAGGAAAGCACCTGTAATCAAGGACGTCATTCCAGTTGTGCATGAGAAACAGTAGCCGAAGCTGTCTGGCCGAGTATGTTCGAAGCGCTTCTCGAATGGTGATGAAGTTCTTGAGCGACTTGCTCATCTTCATGCCTGCTATCCGAAGCGTGCCGCAGTGAATGAAGTAGTTCACCCAGTGAGGTTTATCGTAGTACGCTTCAACCTAAATATACCATTGAACTTCTAACGAAATGATGTGCTGGCGGTAGGTCACGTAACAAAACATAGACCACTGCTGCATGCCATATATACCATTTCTACGTCAAATTGGACACTTTTCGGATCTGTCTTAATCGTGAGGGGGGGGGGGCACATAACTGAACGTTACGTAATAAGTTGACTTGAGGCTCAAGTAGCGGCTTTTAGAGGACAAAATAGGCCCTAAGCTGACGAAATTCACAAAAAAATTACATTCGGTTTCGCCATGGTTGTAAACAGACGAAGTTATGTTCCCCTCGCACCATGACAGATCCGAGTTATAACATGTCGAGCGCGTGTAGCGCAGTCGCAGGAGGCGCAGACTGTCGCGTGCACCCGATACCAGGTTCCTATTCGGATTTCCTGCCCAGGCCAACCAAGCCTTCCATCGCTCGGGGGTCGGTGAATTGGCACCAAACGTGTCTGGGAAACTTTTCATCGGCTGGCCACCGCAAGTCATTGTATGGCCAAATACGCATTCATGTCGCCTCCACGACATCCTGTAGAAGTAGAGTGCGCTGGCGCATCCCAAAAGGGATTGAGTAACGCCGTCCTATATCCTTATCCTTTATAACATTTCAGGCGGCGGTCAGCTGTGTGCTGTGCTTGATTACGCTTTGCCCGTTGAAACGTCCTTACAACCGCGGCGATTTGTTTGTTTTTGGATGTTCTTGAAGCCGCTCTGGTAGGTCTCAAATCAATTGGTTACATAATTTTTGGTTATGTGCTCCCCCCCCCATGACTACGATAGATCTCACTTTTCCTAGCCAAACTGGACTACTTTCAAGTCAAATTGGACACTTCTAAGCAAATTCACCCCTTTGATATGGAATTGAACATCTTCCAAATAAATTAAAATAAACGTGGTCCAGATTCAAGATTCTCCAATATGGATAGAATATTTTTTGTTTAACGAAAAATTAGTATAATTTTCTTGAAAATCTGAGGTGATTTTCATCTAACAAGGGAGGCCCATGAACTTCCCTAGAAGATTCTCAACGTGAACTATATAGTCTTGTAGAGCATCGGACGAGGATCACACAACTGTGCTTCGTTTTTGCTGCGGGCCACTGTGTGGTCCGGAAATGGCAAAATTGGTATCACTTCAGAGCGGGTTGATAAGGGATAAGTGACACCTGGAATGGACCTATCGTGCTCTGAACTTAACTTACAAAAGGTTTAGAGCTCAAATTGAAGTTTGATTATAGTAATTTCCTACGTTTCCCAGACGAGGCTGCAATGTACATTCAAGTAATTCATCTGCAACGATATGGTCAGTGATAGGATGGCCGAATGGATAGCGTGGCGGACCTGCAGGAGGGGGTTGAGTGTTCAATTCCGGGGATGGGGGTTCTGCGTCCCTAGGTGGACTGTTAGCGTTTTTGCAAATGAAGATTATATTTTGGCTCCGGTAGGGTATCATCTCCGCGTCCTAACCACGCTTTCAACCTGTTGTCAGATGTGGAAGAAGCTGGTTTTGTTGCGTGGAGCGATATCGCGTATCCACTAAACGATGCTTGTCTCGTTGAGGAAGGTTCCCTTTGAAGCTATCCCCATAAAACCTCTTTGGTATGTTCTCAATTACTTTTGGCTGTCTTTCTCACTGTCATCTCCATGAACAAGCATTGATTTGACCCATCAACAAGACAAGCTCATTGTTCTTCGGATTCCCTCATAGACTGCTTTTTATTCTCCCCGCAACTTTCACTATTTCAGCCAACTGTTCCCAAGTATGGCGTATTTTATCCACCTCGTGAGATTAGTCGCCTTGCTGTGGGTTCTTTGCTGACCGTTCTCCTATACACTTACAAGAGACGGGTCGAGGCATTGCAGATAGGAGCAAGCACTTGTACTCACTCCCTCAACTCTGGAGATCGAAAAAGATTTTTCGTCGCAAATTCATCTATAGGGTTATTTGGGATGCAGAGCACCAATTTTGCAACCAATTTCGGTGAAACGATAGATTACAGAAGGTTACTATGGATATGTGTAAGTTAAAGGAGTATACGCAGAATAACCGGCTCTGTTGCCTTTCACGACACCAGAGGCCGAGGAGAGGTCGAAAGAAAAATTTTCGCTCAAACATAGCTCAGGGGTTACGTGGGACGCTGATCACGGGTATGACATCTATGTTTAAAATTTCGGTCGATTACAGTAGGTTACGGTAGATACGGATGACTAAAGCTGTGCACGTTAGCGGGATCGCTTCCTTCTCCAATGATGTCAGACACTTATTTTCCAACCTTCGACTTCAACCCTTGATGGAAAGTAGTACAAGCGAAGTGATAATTTCGAAAAAGAGTGGCAGATTCGTGGCCAGCAGCTTAAATAGTTCCTGACAGGTGCATTCCAGGTGTCACTTATCCCTTATCAACCCGCTCTGAAGTGATACCGATTTTGCCATTTCCGGACCACCCAGTGGCAGCAAAAACGAAGCATAGTTCTGTGGTCCTCGTCCGATGTCCTACAAGGCCATATAGGTCTCGCTGAGAACCTTTGAGGGGAGTTCATGGGCTTCCCTTGTAAGGCCAGCGAAGAAATAAATTCGCGCAAAATCGTCGCATACAACACTGCACTGAACACACGCTAGTCACAGTATCCAGGAGCTTCGTGGCTTTACGATTTTCTTAAACATGTGGCTACCACTGTATCCACGTAAGAGCCTCACCTGTGCTATCTCGTTGTCATGATGAGGGAACTTCAGATCAAATCCTCCAGCATGAATGTCCAGCTTGTCGCCGCAGATTGCTGTCGACATTACAGAGCATTCAATGTGCCAGCCAGGACGACCTATAGTAAGGATGTTAAGAATAGGCTAGACCACTACGCAGAACCTGCTGCAAATGAACCACTAAGAGCACGCCTTTGAATGAATAGGATTCTTTCTCCGTTCGGTGGAGGTAGTACAAATGAGTACAGTAGCGCGCACAATTGCATTCGAGCTCCTCGCTCCTCTTCCAACTACCCCCTCCCCCCACCCACCCCTTCTCCAGAGCTGTCACCACGACTAGGAGTGCACACAGAGGTTTGGGCGTTAAATTTTTTCGAACAGATTTTTTAACGGAAATTTTTTCGTAAATTGTTAAGTTTCGTTAAAAAACAATAAGCTGCGAACTACTATTTCAAATGAAACAAAAGTCAGGAAGAACGTTTTATGTTCCAACTTGAACAGGTCAGCGACAAGTTATCTTCAGAATATAGAAGAAGAACAGGTACGGAATCAGCGTCCAAGAGAACGGTACTTTGTGGGCTAGTGACCGCATAGAGATTGCACATGTTCGTAAAACAGCCACACAACACGGGTTCTGTACTCTCTTTCGCGCCAAAAGAGTAAGAGAGCACAGAGAACAGGTTTTCAGGAGTACTCCTAATCGAGTCGTGGTGGTGGTGGGGGGGGGGGTGCGTGAGCCATTAGTGACGGCTAAAGGGAAAAATGATACTTTTATTGAGGGAAAGTTCGTTGAAAATTACCTTTAAATTTCTAGAAATTTCCGTTAAATCGTTAAGCCAGCAGATTTTAACGAATAAATGCGGTTAATTCGTTAGATCGATAACCGTCAAATGTGAACCATTGACCACGACATTATTCCAACCCCACGAATAGTGGAGCCTCGCGGAAAGAGAGGAAAGAAAAGCCGGTTTCGGGATTTAGGCCGGGGGCATACTTCCATCGCCGCGATGCCATCGCGGCGCTCAGTTCATGACCATTCCGCCGCACGCGGTCGAATAGTCAAAGGAAACCTCGCCGCGGCCGCCGCAACAGTAACGGTCGGCATGCGCGATGGCTTCCCGCGCCCATCGCGGGCATGGCATACTTTTTCGCGCCGCGCGCGGTGTTTAGCGTTTGGTCCTGGACGGATCGCCGTCGCGCCCCATTGCAGAGCGATGGGCGATGCGCCGAGCACAGAGAAATTCAAATTCTTTCGCGTCGCTCTGCAAAACTCATCGCCGCGATTCCATCGCAGCGACGGGAAGTATGCACGGGGCCTTACTCATCGCCGCATGCGATGTTGAACGAGGCAAGAACGCGATGTCGCAATGTCTGCACCCTCCAAATGAGATTGTATAAAGTTCACGACCAAGCATTATATTTACATGCAACGGGACTCTTGAACATTCATGAGAAGCGATGACACTGTAAAACACCTTTAACAGACGCCACGAAAAGAGCGACGCGGTATTACACACATCCGCACTGATCCCACCCAATTAGTAAAGCACCATAGGAATGCAACCCGGAAAATTTTCACATCCTGCAATTTTTAAGTCGAAAAACTATGTGTAGCAACGAAAAAAAGGCGTTCCTCGAGAGATGATCTACCAAAAACTGCCTTACCTTTACCCCACGGACTGTCCCAGTACGGCTCCCCTTGCTTGGAGGATTTCCACAATGCGAAATCAGACGCGTTCCGCTTTTGCTGGAATTACGATATACCGCTAACGACAGCAAGTACCACGACAATTATCCCAGTTCTCATACCATAAGCCTGTCAGCGGTCATACTGAGCTCTCCCTCCCCCTCTCGCATATTCTTCTCGAGCAGCTCCGTATCACCGTAAGCTTCAGGGACCAGTTTCGCATAGAAGTGCTTCGGATTTCCTTCGAACGCTTTGGTATCGAAGTAGACCTGCAAGGGAGTTGATTTGATGGCTCCCTCCTTGAATGAGCTAGAGAGTTAGGTATCATGCTAGACACTCACAGAGCCATCACTCGTAGTGTAGGCATATCCATTGTCGATGATCTTCTCCACGTAGGCGACAATCTCCGGCACATATTCAGAGACCCTCGTGACAATATCAGCCGGCAAAACGTTTAGACGGGCCATATCAGACAGGAATTCGCTCTCGTATCTGAAGAACTGCTCTGCCAGCAAGTACAATGTGACGGTAAAGGACTGCGGAAACGGAGCGAATAATGCACGTATCCTTACGTCTTGGCGAGATTGTCAAACACACTGTGGTCATTCACCTCGCCACCGAACTGCGCGTCTAGCCATTCCGAAAGCACATCACGCGCCTCATTCAGAAGTTGTACCTAAAAATTAGGCTAACCGATGGTCTTGAACTGGAAGTTGTTATAGAGAAATGAATTATTAGCATCAGCCCACCTTAGCCTTCTCAACACCTTCCTTGTTATGGCTTCGTAGGGCCGTTTCGAGAAGGTTCGCTGACTCGTCTACTTTCCCAATCTGAAATAGGAATTTTCAGCTGTAATGGGATAGCATTAACCACTAAATACCCCTTACCAATGTCTCATACATCTTCTTCTTGTCCATATCCGTCTCATTGCTGTACTTTTTCTGCAAAACATATTAGGGCTACTTCACTTAAAGCCTAAGGTAAACATCGTGCAACCAGAAAACAACACTGGAACATAACTCAATAAGTTTCATGAAAAAAGCTTGGTGCTAATCTGCTTGGTGGTGGCCGCTCTTAATCAATTCCCCGACATAACGAAACACAAATGGATAAATGGACAGCAACATATAGAAAATACCAAACTGTACCTAGTGAGAGTTGCTAGTCGGGAGGGGAAAAATAACTAAATATGACCGCCTCCGATGCGAATCTGGTAGAAGAGGACACTCTTATTCCATTTGCACCGAGAACGAATCATCAAGGAGATCAGACATAAAGGAAAATGAAGGATAAAGGACGGCGTTACTCAATCCCTTTTGGGATGCGCCACGCATTCTGCTTTTATGGGATGTCATGGAGGCGATTTGAATGCGTATTTGGACATACAATGACTTGCGGTAGCCAAGTCATTGTACGTCCAAATACAGTGCTCTATCGGTAGCCAAGTCAGCGCTTTATCCTTCCAAGACCAGTCTGGTACCAATCCACCGACCACGAAAGGATAGAAGGCTTGGTTGGCCTAGGCAGGAAATACGAACCAGGAACTTAACATCGGGTTCACGCGACAGTCGGCACCTCCTCCGACTCCGCTACACGCGCTTAGATAAAACATAAAATCAGTAAAATGAATACTTTAAATCTAAGACACCATTAATCATTTAACCCTTTGGGCACAGACAAGGCAACGCACTTCACGTCCTGAAAATACAAACGTCCCCACCTAGCTTTCTGTAATGAGCGTGGGCATCTACTCGGGGTCAACTCTCAAGTGTCTTCAGCATGTTGTAACAGTGACAGCCGTTGTTTCATCCCACTGGCTGAAGGATATAAAAGAACCTCTACGAATGCTGCGGGGTTCGTCCTAGTCTGATCGCCGGTCCTGTAGTGTCGGCTCCGGCGCCTCCCCGCCCTTGAGGAGTTCCTTCTCTCCACCCCTCCCCCGGCCTTACATCCGTAGCCCCTTGTTACCGTTCATATGTGCCTTTATTGTTAATAAAATTGTCATGTTACCTGTGTTTTGTTAGGTAAGGACCCAAGAGGCCGTGTGATATACACGTGAATAAACCTGGGGGGGGGGAAGGCAAGTTTATTACATTTCAAATGTTATGTATTGTTATTATATTATTATTATTATTATTATTATTATTATTATTATTATTATACTTCGCTCTCGCAAATTTGCTCGAAAGTGATTTCTTCACTCAGTCGGAATCACACCATAGCTATACTGAACTTCAAGCTTCTCACTTCTGACGCTTATGATAAACTGTTTGCCTAAACATTTTTTAAGTATTTTGACATAATTCTACTTCGTTCAGCCATATTTTTAAAATTTGCGCTAGTACTTTGATCTGAAACTCCAAATGCTTAGCAAAGATTAGATCTACCCTAGCGTATTCAGTGATGTCCCACGATCTAACTTTGTTAATGTTGTTGTTACTAACGCCGGACAAGGCATGATATGTGGTTACTGCGTTTTTTTATTTTTAGTTTGTTGTGTTCAGGCGCACTTTGGTGCATATTAAATAAATAAATAAATAAATATTCTCACGTTTTCTGTTATTTATTTTGACTTCGTTAGTGCAGTTGTTTTCTATGGGATGAGCGAGTTCAACATATACCAATATTGAACGCATCCAGTTCTTATGAAATCGTTTAAGAGCGGCCACCTCCAAGTAGGATTGCACCAAAACCTTACACCCTATACCCTATATTGTCTAAAAACGACAGGTCGTGCCCAAAACCAAAACTTTTGGGCTTGTCAACGCAGATGGAAGATTCGCCGACTGTCGCATGCTACCTCAATCGAGGTTCGAATCCACACCGAGGTCGGTAAGCTGCTATCAAACTTGTACGGAAACAATGTACCACAGGCTTTTCATTAATAGACCGCCCTAAATTCAATGTGAAAACCACATAAGGGACAAAGGACGGCGTTAATCAATCCGCCTTTGGGATTCGCTACGCATTTTACTTCTACGTCATATCGTGGAGTCGACTTGGATGGGTGTTTGGCCTATATAGCGACTTATGTAGCGAGCCGGAGCAGTCAGCGCTTTACCCTTTCCGGACAAGCATGGTACCAGTTCGCCAACCCCGGAGGGATGGAAGGCTTGGTTGGCCTGGGAAGGAAATCTAAACCAGGCACGTTTCAGCCAGCATTTCCTTCGACTGCGCCCCACAATGTTGTATACCCAAGAAAAGGTGAATCAAACTCTACGTAGCTTTAAAAAACTAGACAGTGAAACAGACCAATATAAATATAAAAAAATAAAAACAGCCGGGACAATCTCACAGCGCCATCACGGCTCAGATGGTCACAACAGTACGACTACGTGCTCGACTTAGCTACTGATAAGGACGTAGAAACGGAATGTGGGATTGTTCGCTGAGGAACGTATCTACCTCCCGGCGGCACTGTGAGCTCACCAGGGGCCGGATTCATCAACGATTTACAGAGATTTGACAGAGAAAACTACAGCGGAAAATCTCGATAACGCCAACATTTCACCATATCGCTTACTGATAATTCGCGTTTTTTTTTCAGGAGTTTCCGCTGCAATTTCTGTCAAATCTCTGTAAGCCGTTGACGAATCCGGCTCCACGGGACTATCTCAACGGTAGGTCGGAACGGCCCAAGTGCTTTACATGGGCAGAATCGCCTCCCTCTGGAAAACAACAAAATGCAAATATCTCGACATCAATACAATTGTTAGGGAAGACGGAAGATGGGCCGTTGGCGACGTTAGCCCTCTGCCTGTACGAGGAGGGCAGGCTCCAATTGGCCGGTAACAGCGATCATGGGGATTACGCCGCTCTCTACCCATTGCGCCGCCACCACTCGCTCGCCATCGCTGTTTCCAGCCAACTTAAGCCCGCCCTTCGCGTGCAAGCAGGGGGTTAACGCCGCCAACGGCTTAGCTTCGGTCGTCCCTAACTCTGCGCAGAGTTGTACTGGGGTCGAGATATTGGCATTTTGTTGTTTCCCAGAGAGAAGCGATTCTGCCCATACACAACACTTGGGCCGTTCCGACTCAGCGATAGTCTCCTGGTCAGAGCGTAAAGTGGTGAGAAAGACGAGTGACGATGGCAAGAAAATGGAAATTGAAAATGGGCTGACCCTGAAGTGTTCCAGCGCCGCGACGACATCCTTAACGATGACCTCGACTGGTGCTTTCTGCATGTCTATTTCGAGGTACCGAGTTAGCAGGTGATGCTGGCGAGCTCTGCAGTGGGAAATAAGAACCTCGAAAACTACTGAGCTAAAGCTTTGGTGAAGAAGTGGAGACGAAAGGTGGAAGGGCACCTTTTGATGATTTTGTCGTCAATGTCGGTGATGTTCATGATAAATTGGACATCGTAGCCGAAATACGACGTCATCACCCTTCGCAGAATGTCCATGGACAGATAGGCTCGAGCATGCCCCATATGTGAACTGTCGTAGACTGTAGGTCCGCAAATATACCATTTCACCTAAAAAAAAACGGTGTTGGAAAGGCCTATAACACGGCAGATGGCTTGGAATGATCCAGAAAGAGGCTTACCACATTGCCCTGGTTGGGAACGAACAGATCTTTTCGTCGAGTTAAGCTATTGTAGAGGTAGAGCTGCGGATTTGGTTGCGAGTTGGTCGGCACAGTCCACTCTTTTTGAGACCGTTTAGTCACAACTGAAATAGTAATGCTGGAAGAGAATGTGACGCGAGGAGACAAACTGCTCAAAAAGTGGAAGTAAAGGTGCAATCCTGGTTCGGAGGATCAGGAGTTGAATTTTCGCCCACCATTCATACCCAGAATCTCCTCGAAAACTTACAATTAGTGGCACTTCATTGTTCCAGGTAAAGCATCTGAAGGAGGGACTAAGTACGCATCTGCGGCTGCCGTCCCCTCTCCCAAAATACAATATAAATAGCACTAGCGGAGCCGTCTAACATCACCAAATCTTAAGAAGCTATAAAATCCAGGACATGTGGTTGGAACTGCGATTCAATAAGAACACACATATCGTGGATAAAAGAGCGTTCGCCCAATGACTATTGGGGGTGTAATGTCATTTTCTTTGTAATGGAGTAACGGCGTGGCATCCTTCCCGGTGTCAGAGGGGGGGGGGGGTTCAAATTCCGCCTGACGAAAGAGTTTTGATCGTAACCAAACGTATCTCTAACAGCTCCAATCTTCTACCAGACATTCGATATCGATATCTGTTTATCGACGTAGGTGACACGTCTTCTGAGTACAAATGCACGTGAGACAACGTTGGCACCACGTCTACGTCACATTTCCTAAGTCCTGACACACGTGGCACGACGTCTATGACACGTCTTCTGAATCCTGACGCAGTGGGATGACGCTGCCACGACCGGCGTCTGCGACATGACATCTTCGTCCTGATGCCACAACGTCCGTGACGCGTTTCCTCAAACTCAACGCACGTGACATGATGGTGGCACATCTGTGATAGGTCTTCGAAATCTTAACGCATGTGGTACGACGGCTGTGACTCTTCTGAATTCGGATACCCATTGTACGGCACTAATGACACTCTCTTCACGTCTGAGGGCAAGCGACATCTTAGAAACGCCTCGAAGAGAAGGACAGACAGAGGTGCAGATGTATACACGTAGATTTATATAGAGCAAGAATATAGATAATCATTTCTACGAAGGTGCTTAGCTTAAAGGGCGCATGTAGCGCGGTCGGTGGAGATGCTGGCTGTGTCGCGCACCCGATGCCAGGTTCCTGGTTCGGAATTTCCGCCCAGACCAACCAAGTCTTACATCACTCCGTTGTCGGTGAATTAGAATCTGGTTTGTCCGGGAAGAGTAAAGCGCTAATTTTTTGGCCAGAGCAAGTCATTGTATGGCCAAATGTGCGTCAAACCGCTTCCACGACGCCCGTAGAAGTAGAATGCGTGGCGCATCCCAAAAAGGATTAAGTATCGCCTTCTTTTATCCTTTTTTAGCCTAACAGGTTTCACCGTGATATCACAGGTGAGCCTCGATAGGTCGTTTTGCTAGGAAGATCTCATGGCTGGTGTTGTGATGGGTTAGCATCCTGCCCGGAAAGCAGAGGGTGTGAGTTCGAGTCCCTCCTGGCACTAGAGTCTTGATCGCAACTAAACATCCTTCTAACAACTTTTATCTTCTACACTAGTCACTCCAGGCTGAAGCAAAAAAGTAAAACATCAGCTCCCTCAGTTCAATCGGTTTCAAGCTGATACCAGTGGCCGGTTCGCCCCGATATCACGGGTGAGTTTTATACTGAATTATAGACATCTGAATGTTCCGTGCAGTCAAACATCGCTCTGGTGTTGTTAGCAATCAGCCCGGAAAGCAGAGTTGCGGGCTCGAATCCCGATTAGCGCAAGAGTTTCGACCGCAATTGATCGACCTTCTAACAAAGCAAACAAATTTTCGAAAGACGACGAACCTGACGAAGAAACAGAATTCGAAGCCATCGAGGAGAGTGACCTAGCCGCACTACGGACGGTGACACAAACTCCAGATACGAGCAGAATGGCGAATCGGGGCCTGAAAAAGACTACTCATGTCGACGGCGGTGATCGATCAAGAACTCGCACCACTACACGCAATGGACCGAAATACGTACAGGTGTAATACACCGAACCGCACAGATTCCGAAGCGGAACACTTGTAAAAGAGGCCGACGAATGCGCCTTCCAGGGGAAACCTGGACCAACGATTTAGTACAACTTTCATTCAAATGTTCAACACATTCAAAAATGTTATAGGACCTTCCTCTTTACTGATGCCACCGGAAAGGTGCTTTAACAAAAAAAGATTCGACTGGAAAGAGGTAGCGAAACCTACCACTCTGGAGAAAGTAAAATTTATAATTTTATGCTTCCGCTCATTTTTCTTTATTATTCAAAATAAGTGGAACCTCTCCGCTCCTAAATAGTACGTTATAACAAAATTCACTGCGAATAACAAAAAAATCGAAAGCTGGAAAACATTCAGCAAACACATCCCAATAGGGAAAAATGAAGCGGAACCAAAAAGTTCTAACTTTTTAGCCGTATCACTTCTTCGTCATCCGTGTCTCATGTGCAATTGCGACGAATGTGCTGTTAGGCGTAAATTATTGTTAACAGGACGAAGGACCGCGGCATACGAAGTGGCCCCACAAGTTCATTCTCCATTATAGGACAGGTTAAAACGATAAGACGATAAACGTCGTCGGTGGTCGATCCCTTCGCGGGCTGCGCCACGCATTCTACTTCTACGGAGTATCGTGGAGGCAGGTTGAATGCGGCACTGGCCTATACAACCGCCTGACCTGTGGTGGTCTACCCTTTGAACAAGTCAGCGCTTTATTTCGTCCCAGAGAAGTCTGCTACCAATTCGCCACCCCAGGGTGATGAAAATCTTAGTTGGACCGTGCGAGAGATCCGAACCAAGAACCTGGTACCGGGTGCACGCGACAGCCGGCACCTTCTCCGACTGCGCTACTACACCCCTAAATACAGTATAAGCGTTCACTTATGCATTAAATAACAGCAAAACCTAGTAATTCAAATGTTAATTTTCGACAACGAATTTTAATTTTAAACATTTCTTTGGCGACATCACACATTATAGAATTTCTGAAAAATGTTTCCCTCTTTACTGAAGAGCGAACGAGAAAATATTAAAGTCCTGCGATTTGCTTGAAAGAAGGTGGCGAAACCATTAATTATACCATTTTCACGTCGAATTGGACACTTTTCAAATCAAATTCGATTCGACTCACACAATCAATCATCAATTGAGTTGATTCACACACATATGTAGCCTCATTTAGATGCTTCATGTAAGTAACATTTACACTATCAATCAAATAAAAAACGGACGAACTTTTCAAGTGCATGAGGCGATCTTATCTCTACATGATTGGTTTTCTGCTGTGCTTTAAGACACATTTTAATTTCTTATTTTTCTCTAAAGCCGAAAATTTTATAAAATTATTAAGTTATTTTAACAGGTAAACTAAAAAATTTCAAAGAAAGTCATACCAAATTTTCCTTGAACAAAAGAATATTCTAGCCAACTTATTGATTCTGTAGTTTAACCTGCCTAAAGGTGATTTCGATTTCGAAGAGGTCGCTTTAATTTCAAAAGTTCTAGGCTTAGGCTTAGAATAGTGTCCAATTTGGTCTGAAAAGTGCCCAATTCGATGAAAGGTATATTTCATCGAGTTTTTCATTTTAATTTTTACTCTATTTTGTGTTCATTTTTGCTTAAGCCTAGAGCGGCCGTTATAGAAGACAGAAGCTATTTGGAGGATGTTCAGTTGCGATCAACACTCTTGCGCCAGGCGGGACTCGAACCCGCACCTTCCGCTTTCCGGGCAGCGATGCTACGCCTTACACCACCAGCGCTGTTGACCGAACAAAACATCCACGGTATCTTCTTAGTAGCAATCATTCTGCTCGGTCAAACAGCTCTGGTGGTGTAAGGCGTAGCTCTGCTGCCCGGAAAGCAGAAGATGTGGGTTCGAATCCCGCCTGGCGAAAGAGCTTTTACTTTATTATTACGCAAACATTGAGTGGTTTTTTAGTACGCTATGCATCCCATAGCTAGCACAATCTTTTCACCATCACGCTCGAACATCAACATTTTTTTCTTTATAACCATCCTGAGGTGAGGACAACAAGTAATGCTTTTGGGAGGAAAGGCTCTTTCACAAATGGAACGAGACATGTGATTTTTGTAAAATTTAAAAAATGAAATGCTCAGCATAACTCTACTATGTACACAGTAATGAACGATGGCCATTTCCGATCCGCCTTCCGATCTAAAAGGGCGAAACTCGAAACACACGGCAAGGGGACTAGAAACGGCAGGAAACCGAGCACGGGAACGGACATTCGCTTCATGGTCCATGGGCCTTCACTCCGTTCGGGGCTTAACGAGGGGTCAGGTCGAGGGACGGACATTGGTCCAAGGTGATGCACGCCATCATCGTGTTCAACGTCGCACACGATGATGGAAAGACACAGAATTCCTGGGCTCTACTCTCTTCCCGTTGGACCAATGTCTTCATGGCATTATCGCTCACGATCAGGGAATGCGGAAATGTTTCTGAAGAAAGCGGAAGTCGAAAGACGGGAGGGAAACGTTCAAAAATGGCTGAAACCGGAATACGAAACGCGGAAACGGAAATGACACATGTTCGCCATTTTTTCAAAAATGACATCTGAAACGGCGTCAGAAGCGGCTTCTATTGAACTTTTTGAACTTTGCGAGCAGCACAATCCTTCACAGATTGATGCTCATCCTCATCATAACATGATATAACGAAGCATGAATTCATTATATTGCTATAATAACTTTCAGCTGGCTAGAACAATGAACGAAAACAAATTCAGGATCCTGCCTCACTATTTCTATTTTAGCATGCAGTCTTTCCATACCTAGTTCCTGCGACGGGTTTTTGGCTGACTTTTTTGATGCTGATATTTTTCAGACTAACCGACCTAATCACTTGAGGTTACTTACAGACCCCTTTCCCCCAGAAAAAAAAACTGACTCGGGTGAAGTCTAAAACTGGAGTAGCCACCTAGACCATTTTTCGACCAGGAAAGAGATTCCTCTCAACACTTTTAGAACCCAGTGACATCATGGATGACGTGAAGACTGCACAGATATACTCAACATTAGCAGTTACATTGTAATCACCAAAACTAGTACTCAGAATTCATTCTGGGATCTAAGATGACAACTGGATGACCGATTAGTCGTGGTGGGCCCATACTTCCACAGGAATATTCAGTGAATCGCATAACTCCATTTGGATGAATAGCACGCCTGACGAAATTAAAAATTGAAATTTTCACTTTGGTCAGGAACACAGATGTCATCTTAGAGCAGACTAGCGCATGGCACAACCTTCACTGAACCTGAACCCTTTGATCATGATACTGGGCTAAATGTTTACAAAGTTTTTGTAGCTATTTGTAACTAGTGGATCAAGAATTCTATGACTATTCAAATGTTGAGTGCATTTTCTTAGCATACAATGCATACATAGCCTTTGTGGCACATTAGTTTTGCCCTGCAGCCAGCCGTTGTCATTTTTGAGTGCTTTTTTGGCAGTCTAACCAATTTCAAGATTATTAATACTAGAGTTGTCACACAATATTTCTCTCATAATTATATGAAGGAGAAATCTTTTTAACTGATAGCTGATTGTGTGCTATAAAAAATTAATGTGGAACAGTGCCCATTTCCGCTTCCGCCTTTCGGCGCAAAAACAGGCGGAACACGGAATGGAACGGAAGAGCTCAAAATGGCCGGAAACCGGAATTCGAAGCACGGAAACGGAAATTCCGCACATCCCTGCTCATGACTGAAAGTCACTCGATGTTCCACCGCGACATCCCGAAGAAGTATAAGGTGCGGCATATTCCAGACAGCACGAACAGTGCTTTGATAATGATGAGCAGCATTCGCATGCCACATTGTTTAAGAGATGGGAAAATCCTTACAAGAATTTCTTCGAGAGCTGTGTTGAAGACGACAGTGCAGCCAAAATTGAAATCCTTTCTTGGAGGAGGCAAAAAATATGGAATGAGAGTAAAGGTCTTAATCAAGGCGACCATGTGTTCGCCAGATGCATCAGAGTGACGACACTCTTTTAATGGCTACAGATAAGCACAACGACTCCCACTGCTCAGAACAAGGAAGGAAGGGCGGCTGATATGCAGTTATGGTTAAATAGATACAATAGATAGTACAACAACTAATGGGCATGGGTAGCACATTCTGTGGAGGCGCCGACTCTCTTGAGAACCCCGGAAAAATCCAAGTTACGGGTCCGTCCAGGCTAACCAAGACGTCCACATTTCTGTGGTCGGCGAACATACATTCGTCTCTGAATGAATTTTGGCATTTTGAAATTGCATTTAAATGGAGTGGTTAATCAGCTGAACCAAAATTGTTACAAATTTTATTTATTGCGACTAACGCTTCGCATTGGGCGCGTGTAGCGCAGTCGGAGGAGGCGCAACTGCCGCGTGCACCCGATACCAGGTTTCTGGTTCGGGTTTCCCGCCCAGGCCAACCAAGCCTTCCATCCCTCCGGGGTCGGTGAATTGGTACCAGACTTGTCTGGGAAGGATAAAGCGCTGACTTGTACATCGGCTGGCCACCGCAAGTCATTGTATGGCCAAATACGCATTCATGTCGCCTCCACGACATCCTGTAGAAGTAGAATGCGCTGGCGCATCCCAGAAGGGATTGAGTAACGCCGTCCTTTATCCTTTATCCTTTATCCTAACGCTTCGCATACGCGCATTTAGCGCATTCGCAGGAAGTATCGGCCGTCGCGTGAATCCGATACCGGGTTCTTGGTTCGGATTTCCCGCCAGGCCAACCAAGCCTTCCATCCCTCTGGGGCTGGTGAATTGGTAAAGGACTTGTCTAGGAAGAATAAAGCGCTCACTTGTTCATCTGCCGGTCACCGCAAGTCATTGTAAGACCAAATTCGCGTCCAAATCATCTCCACGGCATCTCATACAATTGGAATGCGTGGCGCATCCCGCAAACGAATTGGGTAATAACGAGCTTTGTCCTTTCATCCTTTTAATCATACAGAAATTCACCGACCCCTATTAGACTGTTATCGAATTCACGTCGATTCGTTTGCGCACAAACCAGCTAACCTTATCACTGTTCTCCCTGATTTGTGCACGGAATTAAGAATTGTAAAAGTCCCCTTCCAATTCTAGGATGCTAAAAATGATGAAAAGATGTATTCGCAAAATGAAGGAGAAAGCGAAAGGAAAATGTGAAGTTATACATCGGGAAGGTAGAAGAGAATTGTGGGTCTTTCTGTAAATGATTTCTATTCAATATCTCATTCCAACACCAGGGGTGGTCCATGGAAAATCCAAATTCTTATATCTACTAGCAATATCAAATCTACTTCCTTCAAATCAAATTGGACACTCTTCAAACCAAATTGTACACTTTTCAAATCAATAGGACATTTTTCAAATCAATAGGACACTTTTCAAATCAAATTGGACACTTTTCCCGTCAAATTTCTTTTAAGTTTTTTTTTAAGTTTCTTGGAATGACTCGTGAACTGCACCGCCTCACCAACGTGAATTGGTTTCAGTTACACTTCGAATTGGCCTGCCACCGATTTGACTGCTGCCAAGATGGGTAACCCTCGAGTGCTATGGGATCATACGATGCTATAGGATAGACGACTGATAAATGCATCTGTATGGCTGATAATGATATCATGATCTTTTCGCCTCTTGGAGCAATGCTGCACTAGCTGGTTAAGGATCCTGTGGTTCTGGAGAACCCCTAGCTTGAGGTCCCCCTCGGCCTGTCCGCCTGGGGTCTCAGTCGAATGCGTTCGTCTCGAGTTAAGTTGTCATCAAGCCCCAGTACTTCTATCAGATTGCGTTCTGGGTCAGGACAAGGATCTCGCTGGGGACACCTTCTCTCGTTCCAAGGGGAAAGCAGCGTTACTGGTGTAATTGCCCAAGCTATATCCGTAGTGTCCTTACTCTGAGCTGATTCATACTTCATACGACTCATAGCTCATTCATACTCTGAGCTAGCGAAGTTCTCGTCATGTACGTAGTTGTTTGTCTCTGTTAACACAACATTACTTCGCGTAAATGAATAAATGAATAAATAAATGAATAAATTGGAGACTCTTCTAAGCCCACCTAAGACTTTTTAAGAAGAGAACTCTTCCGAATTGCAACAACCTTTATACAGGTTGAACTACAGACTCAATAAAATGGTTAGAAAAAATTGTTGTTCAAGAAAAATTTAGAATAACTTTTTTTTGATTTTTTTAAAATTTAGCTGCCCGAATGACTGTAAAAATTTACAAAATTTTTAATTTTGGAGAAAGAATAACACATTGTATTTTATTTTAAAGCGCTGCAAAGCAGCAACCATGAGGTATACTGAAAGACCGGATTGCGCCATGCACTCGAAAAGCTCGGCACGATTTTTATTTGATTGAAAGTGTAAATGCTGCTTACATGGAATTACGAGGTATGCGCGTTCTTAACAGTTGTACTTGTTGCATTGTCTACAGTTTTTTTTGTTTGAGAAAACTTCAGTATGTTTTCTTTAAACCTTTAATTCACTTATCCAATAAGTGAACACTTTATTTGAAATTTTATAAAATTCTAGTTCTTCGTAAAAATATAATGCTTGATAGCATGTTTTAAAGAACAGAAAGCCAGAAATTTTTTGTGCCAAGAGATGAGATTACGCCATGCACTCGTCCAAGGCGATTGATTTATAGTGTAAATGGGATTTATAGGGTAAATGCGGCTTACATGAAACAACAAGGTGGGGATATGCGCGTTCTTCACAATTGTGATTGTCTACAGATATGTATAAATCAACATATACATAACATAAATCTACGCAAGCTGTATTCTCCTCATCCATTTCATGTCTCAACTAGACAAAAAAACCTACATACCATAAGACGTTACTCAAATAAAGGTGGTTATGACATTAAAAAGAGTACATCAACAATGACAGTCAATACAAGATAACATTCTAGTCTACATCCAAAAACCTTTATCTATTAACCAACAAACTACTATTGTAAGTAAAAGTGAGTGCAGTTACACAACAAAGCAAAATAAAACGACCTTTGTTGACCTCAAGAAAACCTGCAAGAAGTTCCTTAGAAATTACTTTGTTTTCTTTGATCACATCGTTTAACTAACTTCATGCTAACACTGGTTCTGTTCTTGATGTTCTCAGTGTTCTGATTAGTTTTTTTTCGTATTGTGTTGTTGTTGTTTTTTGCGTGGATTTCCAGGTATACATACATAAATAAATAAAAACTATAGAAACGATAGAGCAGCGGAAGAAGAATGAGGAAAACAAGAGGAGAGAGAACGGATCTATCCTAGTCAGGAGGGGCCAGCCGTAAAATGCCATTCTCGTACATCTCAACATGCAACTCTACGACATCCACTGAATTGAAATAAAAGCCTTCGCATAATGGGAACACAGCTGAAGTTCTCGCTCATAGAAGCTCATAGATCGGATTGGAGATACAAAACACTATACCCAATCCCTCCGATTAGGATAGATCCGAGAGAACTGTGGAAAGCCGCGAATCGTGGGGGACCACTGCAAAGGACTTCAGACGAACCATTGTTGTGCTCCAGATGAAGAAAACCTGAACACGACGTCGTTCGAGGTCTAAGTGCCGGTCTCCTATGCTTCCGAGGCGAGTCAGAGCTGTGCTGTGCAAATTTCCTAAGCATGACGCAACAAGGGTGCCGATACGGACCAGCTGGGAATGACGGGGACGAATGCGGGCTCGAATGTATGCGAATGCCGGTCGATAGACGAAGAAGAAACGTGCGAGTGAATGGTCGGTGCGGTGGCGGAGAGATCGAAGCTTCGAGCTGGCAATCGGAGGTCTCTTTGCTCCGCTTAATCGCAGCTTTTGGAGTCATGAATGCGTGTGCGCACAGCGAAGTCGATACCAGTTCTCGCATGCACTCCGAATAGATCCAAGGTTCGTATCCTGCCCCTTCCAACGAGGAATCGGTAGAGGTCTCCTCTGGGACGGGGTAAGGCGCCTTTTATACTTGCGCCGCCCCGCGGCGCGGCGTGATGGTCGGCATGGCTATCGATTTTTCGCGCCGCGAGGCGGCGTCGCATCGCTTCTATACTCCGCCGCCGCAAAACACCACACTTGACGGAATTTTGGGTTACGGTATTCGGCGAATCGCGCCGCTGAGGGGAAGGGCGCGGCGCGGCGCGATCAGCCGCGGCAGACTCGGTGTAGGGTGGGAGATTTCACCTTTTCGACCAAACTTCTATTGAAGGAGGGGGTACTTAGGGAAGCGCCGAATCGTTTATCGGCATTCCACCTCAAGTTGCTGCACTGCCGATTTTCGACCTTCTACAAATCTTGGATGGCTGCTTCTCATGACATGAGGTTGCTACGAGATGTTTTACAAGAGCGGTGCAATATGTAGTTTTATTTCCTTTTATGTTCCGATGTCTCAAACACCATTTCTTCACTTTGCATCGGGGGAACTAAAAGAGAAAAAGCGGACGAAAGCTGATGTCAGAAACAACGATTATTGCCAACTTTTCAGCAACCAGAATTTAGAACAGAACATTTATTGAGCCAAAAGTGACAGAAAATCAGTTCCACACGAAAGATTACAATACATGTTGGCATTTAGAATTTAGAATTGGCAATAGTGATTTCTTGTAAAGGAAGATTTGCATAATGTGCTGGGAAGTACTCATTTTTCAAGGCGATTTAGTGTTTCATTCACTGAAAAAGTTACCACATATTCGAAAAAATATTGTTTTCTCTTACAAATAACTATTTTGTAGTTAAACTGTTCAAGAAAAATTTCTATTAGGTTGTAACGAAATAAATGGCACCGAACCACTGTAAATTTAAACAGTTAATATCTCGGTTTGTAGGCAAGTTTATTAATCGAAATAAAAACCTTCTGATTCTACACATCTTTGCCAGCGTGACACAAGCTTTTTTATCCCAGTAGCATAACAATCAGAAGTTCTGGAATTGACGAAATCTTCGAAGGCACTTTCGGCATCCTGTTGGTATTTGAATATTTTCCCTACCAAGAAGTCGCCAAGATGCTTGAAGAAATGGTAGTCTGTTGGGGAGAGGTCGGGAGAAAACGGAGGATGTGGTAGAGTTCCAATGCTCAGCTCATTCAAATTCTGCAACGTCATTCGTGCTACATGGGGGCGAGCATTGTCGTGCAGGGGGAGAACTCGCCTTCGGTTTACCAAGGCCGGCCGGATATCCTTCAACTTTTTCATCATTTCTTCAATTTCAATGCAGTACTTCTCTGCCGTGATGGATTCACCGGGAGGGAGGAAGCTGTGGTGAATAATTCCCAGCGAACACCACCATACTGTCACCATCACTCTCTTTTGGTGCAATTCCGGCTTCGCAAAAACCTTGGGGCTCTCATCGCTGTCCACCCACTGTGCCGATCGTCGCCTGTTGTCGTACATTATCCATTTCTCGTCACAGGTTACGATGCGATCAAGGAATGGGTCCGTTTCGTTCCGTAGAAGCAGTGCGGACGAGATCTCATATCGTCGGTTTCTTTGCTCCTCAGACAGCTCGTGAGGCACCCATCTTTCCAGCTTTTTGGTCTTTCCAATTTCCTTCAGATGCCGGGCAGCTGTGTTGTGACTGACGCCAAGAACCTTCGCTATCTCCGTGGTACCTTTGTGTGGATCCTCCTCTACCACATCTCTCAGCTTGTCCTCATCAACGTCACTATGCCTCCCACGACCTTCATGTTCTTCCAAGCTCTCATCTCCATTCCGGAACTCTGATACCAACGATACGCCGTCCGAATTGTGGAACATCCTTGACCGAATGCGGCGTTGATCTTCTCGTCCGCCTCCTTAGCTGTAGTGCCCAGCTTGAATTCATACAAGTAAATGCCTCGGATTACCCTTTTGTCCATCTGCAAAAAAGTCAATAAAACTCTAAAGTTTTCCCACTTTTACATAGAAAATTTGGTACGCACCGGTAGAGCAAAGTTTGCGCTTCTAAATGATGTGCCACATGCTACGGTTTGTTCTTGATCAAACGCGTAAAGGCGCGCCAAAAAATGGCGCGAGCCAGTGCCATTTAATTCGTTACAACCTAATAGGTTGTGGTTGAATGTCCAATTTTTCAAGTTCTGGAAAATTAACAGGTCACTCCTATCTGGTTGCGAGCCGAAAGAATGTAAGGCGCCACTCTTGGTGCATAGCTCTGGCAATCTTACCTTAACTCAAGTAATTGCACAGGCCAAACACAGATTCAAGTTACAGGGTGCGGCAAAATTACCCGTTCACTAAAAATTCCATGGCATTTTAAAATCAAACATCGCGGATCAATTCTAACTATCAAATCTATCTACTACAATCATGGCAATTGAAAGCATGCTAACAGTTTTCCAAATGATCGCCGTCCGCCTCCACACAGTCCTTCAGACGTTCGACAAGCGCTTGGTATGTGGCACGCAGGTACGGTTCATCAATTTCGTCCCTGGATTTCTACGCCTACACTGAATAATCCATCGGGTTATGGTCCGGAGGACTGGAGGGCTTCATCGTGTGTGATGAAGTCAGGCAGTTGCTCGACGCACCGGTCCTGGACCACCTTCGCCTTGCGTGCTGGAGCGAATCTTGTTGAAAGCACCAGTAGGCTTCTCCGAAGTGGGAATTGACGCACTTCTTGAGAGCTTTTTCCAGGACATCCTTGTAAACCGTTGTGTCGATTTTCACGCCAGCTTCGACGGAAACTAGTGGAGTTTTTCCTGAAGATGTGACTCCTCTCCAAACCACAATGGAGTGAGACTTTTTCGCACTTTCCTGAAGTCGTCTTTTAGCGGTAACATTAGCAAACGAGTTCCCAGTAATCCTCTCATTTTGGGAGTTGAAGACTGGATTCAACGTGAGAATCTTTTCATCGCTTAAGAGGATGTCTCGAGCGCGTGCCTCCATGAATCCTTGCAGCATCCTTTTACATCTCCCCATTCCCCTCTTCTTGCCTAACCCTTTTGTACTCAAATACGTGTGGAGTCCACAATGTTCAGTTAACATATCTCGGGCGAGTAAAGCAGAAAAATTCCGAAAAAAAACGAAAAAATTTAAAATGTTTAGGTGCACGGGTAATTTTGCCGCATCCTGTAGATGTTATGCAAGAGTAGGGTACGTGGAACATTCCAAAAAAAAGCTTGACTCTTGCGCAACATTATGTGGAAGTGAAGCGCGTGGCGCATTCTAAAAAAGTTGCATGAATTGAGGGTTACTTCTATTCTCCAACCGTTTAATTTGACAACTTGATGAAAGACATGAGTGCATGTGGTGCAATGGCAGCAGGTGCTATATCTACCATTTTTACGTCCAATCGGGCACTTTTTGAATCAAACTGGATATTTTTTAATATCAAATCAGACACTCTTCTAAGCAACATAAGACTTTTGAAACCAAAGCTAATTCTTCCAAATCAAAATGACCTCAAGGGCGCGTGTAGCGCAGTCGGAGGAGGCGCGACTGTCGCGTGCACCTGATACCAGGTTCCTGGTTCGGATTTCCCGCCCAGGCCTACCAACCCTTCCATCCCTCCGGGGTCGATGAATTAGTACCAGACTTGTCTGGGAAGGATACGCGCTGACTTGTTCATCGGCTGGCCACCGGAAGTCATTGTATGGCCAAATACGCATTCATGTCGCCTCCACGACATCCCGTAGAAGTAGAATGCGCTGGCGCATCCCAGAAGGGATTGAGTAACGCCGTCCTTTATCTTTTATCTTTTTATCCAAAATGACCTCCACGTAGGTTAAGCAGACTGTATAAGATGGTTAGAATGATTGTTTGTTGAACGAAAATTTGGTATAACTTTCCTTTATGTTTTTTTTTAAAGTTCAGATGCCGTAATGAGTACAATAATTTTATAAAAATTTTATTTTTAGAAAAAACAATTAATTAAAATTTGTCTTAAAGCTCAGAAAAGAATAAGCATATAGTGCATTAAAAGTTCAGAACGCGCTGTGCACTTGAAAAGTTCGTCGCAGCTTTTGTTTGAATGGTATGTAGGTCAGATACTGCTTACATAAACCATCATAGTGAGGATATGTGCGTTTTTCTAAATATATTTAATTGCACCATTTGCAGGTGTGAAACTCCATGCGAAGAAAAATTTTGCTATCAATCGAATAAAAATCGCGACGTTTCGGACGAGGGCATGGCGCGGCGCACATTAGAAGTGGCCGTCTTCTTGCTCTTTAAAACAAGCGTAAGACAATTGTTTTTGCTCAGAAAATAAAAGTTTTATAATATTCCAAACTATGTGTTCTCTCACTGGGTAGTGAATTAAAACATCAAAGACAAAAAATTATTCTGGTGTTCTTTTAAGGAGCCTTTGTGTAGTTTAATGCAGAAGTTCATTTCGATTTGGAAAAGTTCCTGTTGATTTCGAAAGTCTTAGGCTAGCTTAAGAGTGTCCAATCAATTTGAGGTGAAGTGTCCAATTTAATTTGAAAAGTGCCCAATTCGACGTGAAAATCCAACCGGTTCAATTTTGCGCGGCGGCGAATATATTAGGTTGCAACGAATTAAATGGCACTGGCTTGCGCCATTTTTTGGCGCGTCTTTACGCGTTTGATCAAGAACAAACCGTAATATGTGGCATATCATTTAGAAGCGCAAACTTTGCTCTACCGGCGAGTACCAAATTTTCTATGTAAAAGTGGGAAAACTTTAGAGTTTTATTGACTTTTTTGCAGATGGACAAAAGGGTAATCCGAGGCATTTGCTTGTATGAATTCAAGCTGAGCACTACAGCTAAGGAGGCGGACGAGAAGATCAACGCCGCATTCGGTCAAGGATGTTCCACAATTCGGACGGCGTTTCGTTGGTATCAGAAGTTGCGGAATGGAGATGAGAGCTTGGAAGAACATGAAGGTCGTGGGAGGCATAGTGATGTTGATGAGGACAAGCTGAGAGATGTGGTAGAGGAGGATCCACACAAGGGTACCAGGGAGATAGCGAAGGTTCTTGGCGTCAGTCACAACACAGCTGCCCGGCATCTGAAGGAAATTGGAAAGACCAAAAAGCTGGAAAGATGGGTGCCTCACGAGCTGTCTGAGGAGCAAAGAAACCGACGATATGAGATCTCGACCGCACTGCTTCTACGGAACGAAACGGACCCATTCCTTGATCGCATCGTAACCTGTGACGAGAAATGGATAATGCACGACAACAGGCGACGATCGGCACAGTGGGTGGACAGCGATGAGAGCCCCAAGGCTTTTGCGAAGCCGTAATTGCACCAAAAGAAAGTAATGGTGACAGTATGGTGGTGTTCGCTGGGAATTATTCACCACAGCTTCCTCCCTCCCGGTGAATCCATCACGGCAGAGAAGTACTGCATTGAAATTGAAGAAATGATGAAAAAGTTGAAGGATATCCGGCCGGCCTTGGTAAACCGAAGGCGAGTTCTCCTTCTGCACGACAATGCTCGCCCCCGTGTAGCACGAATGACGTTGCAGAAATTGAATGAGCTGAGCATTGAAACTCTACCACATGCTCCGTTTTCCCCCCACCTCTCCCCAACAGACTACCATTTCTTCAAGCATCTTGGCGACTTCTTGGTAGGGAAAATATTCAAATACCACCAGGATGCCGAAAGTGCCTTCGAAGATTTCGTCAATTCCAGAACTTCTGATTTTTATGCTACTGGGATAAGAAAGCTTGTGTCACGTTGGCAAAGATGTGTGGAATCAGAAGGTTTTTATTTCGATTAATAACCTTGCCTACAAGCCGAGATATTAACTGTTTAATTTACAGTGGTTCAGTGCCATTTATTTCGTTACAACCTAATATGTAGGCTTCTACATGTAGGGCTCATAAAATAAAAATTCCATGTGTTTCGTCTTTACCCATGCTTCGATCACATTAAGCAAAAAATGACTGGTCGAGATTGTTGGGAATAAAGGCTCCGGATAAAGTATACAGTATCTACGGATAAATTCCTAGAAATGGCCTCGAAAACCACTTTAAACGCTCTGTGAACAGCAAAGGATCCTGTGTTACTTCCGCTTCCTGTTTCGTTTTATGATTTCCGACTATTTTTTTGGTTCCTCTCTTTATACCGTTTGCTGTCTACTTTCAGCAAAAAATTACACATCTTACAAATAGTCAACAGATTCGTTTGTTGTGAGGATTCTATTTATTTATTTAATTTAATTTATAGCACGATGAACGGGCGATCATCGTCGCGCAGCGGGGAATCAAGAGGACGATGCCCGGTGTGACTCTTCTCGCAATTTAGAGCAGGCCTTCGGAGTTCCGAGCTTCGTCGACGTGCGACGATCAGAGACGCTGTAGCATGAGCATGAGTCAATTCGTCGAAAATTAGGTGGGCCGGCCACGCAACGCGTCAGCGCGCACACCAGCTGTACAAGAGACGTCATCGATTGGATTCAGAAGGATGTCAAAAGCACACCAGGACGCCCACCAACGGACTTCTTCGTTAAAGCCTTGAACGAACGATATGGCGCTCTTCGCGTCCTCGAGCGAGGAGGATCCATTGGACCACTCTGGCACGCGACAGGGACGAATGGAGACGTTGCTGGCGCCCGCTTAGCATCTTGATGATCAGCGCGGCAACAGTAGATGGACAAAAACAAGTCCAACACTGACTGGACATCTGAACTCTGTCTGTGAAGGAAGTTTTACATAGAGTTTAACGTGCCTATATCCTCACAATGAAACCATGTCTTAATTTTTTTTTAAACCTTCTTTACTCCTTTCTTTACTTCTTTAAGCTACCACTTCTTCCTTTGTTTTATATTTTATATTGCGCCTACATGTCGTTTGCACCAAATTTAATACTCCCAGAGATGTACATGGCGCATCACGGAAAGGAACCATTTTTGTCGCTGTACATACTCTGCTTTTTTCTTCATTTTGATAACCTTCACTGAAAAAATCCCTAAATTTTTTTTCCAAGGAAGGTTTGGATTCAGTATTGATCTGTCTTAGAGAACCCCTCAAGTTTCCTTCATTAAGTCTATTCTTTCAAGGTCAAGGTAACAGTTCTTCGAGGAAGTGAAATGCATGGCGCAATCTCGAAATGCAGGCAAGGCAATGCTCGTGAGCTAACCCCTCATAGCGCTTCACTCACAAGCGTGTTCTAACACTAAGTTTCACGGCAAGTTTCATGGTTCAGAAACTATTGAAAAGGTGGTTCCAATAGAGTAAAAAAAGTAAGTAAACAACAACAACACGGTAATGTTTATTTCTGAGGCCATGTCTAGCGACGAGAGCCGTCTTCGAAGAAAACTCCTCCATCGATGGCACAATACTTCGGGCAGATGCCCTTCTCTCCCTTCGTTCCCGCTGGACCCGAGCTGCCAGGAGCTCCAGGGTGGCCGTCACTTCCGGGTGCTCCGGCAGGGCCAGTTGGCCCCTTCGGTCCGGGTTCTCCGGCTCCTCCTGGTGCTCCGGCCTCTCCATTAGATCCCGCTGGTCCCGGTGGACCAGCATTTCCAGCCGGACCTGGCTCTCCCGGCACGAGTGGCTCGGACTTGGCGTCTGCTCCTGGCTCACCAGGGGCTCCCGGTGCGCCGTCTCCTCCTGGTGGTCCGGGAGGTCCCTTCGGCCCAGGCTCTCCGGAAGCCGAATCGCTTCCTGCTTGGCCTGGCTTTCCTGCTGCTCCCGCGTCACCGGTCTCTCCTTGAGGTCCTGGAGCTCCTGCCGGTCCTTGTGGGCAGGGCTTGCATGGTGGTGGCGTGACCTGTTCGCATGGTTGGACCGGTGGTTTGCCGGCGTTTCCTGCTGTTCCGGGTGCTCCGGGTAGTCCAGGCTTTCCAGGTTTTCCAGGAACTCCGCCTGGACCGGCCTGACCGGCCACGCAGCAGGCCTCGCAGCCGCCAGCACCGCCGCCCTGCTTGCCGCCGACGACGGCCGCATCCGCGTAGCCAGCGGCGTCACGAGCCGTTCTGTTGGAGGGCGGAGCGGAAGCGATCTTCAGACTGTGGACTTCGGACCAGATATCCTTCGCCTCTCCCTGAAAACGACAGCGGAATCAGTGAGAAGGTGAATGAAAGCGCAGAAGGGAGTGACTGACCCGACAGAAGACGATCTCGCTCTGCATGTGAGCCTTGACATGGTGGACGTATTTGTAGACGAGCGGCAGTGTGACACAGACGGAAAGCACAGCGACGATGGAGAATGTGGCCGCCGAGTAGGCGACGAAGCGGTAGGCCTTGACCCTCGACTGGAGGTCCATCATGTTGAAGCGAAGAGCGACTGCTCACGAGGACGTCGCCTCCGCTTTTAAGGAAGCGGCAGAAACCGGCTGGCCGACGCCGAAGAACTGGTAATGCAGAGTTAGCTGGGCGCATCAAGTGCCTCGTAATTGAGATAACAACAGCCGAAGGTGAACTGACTCCTCCTCGATTTGCCCATGAGGGCTGCAAGCACAACAGCGCCGTACGAAGGAGCACTTCTGGAGCGGCACTCTGTGGGGTCAGTCGCGGGACGTTAGCATTCCGACTGACCCATTTGGCAGACGGCGGGGAGCTGGGGCTAACAGGCGCCGCAAGACCACGTGTCTGCATTGCATCCTAGCAGGTTTTGGCTTTGATCGGCGGCTATCTAAGGCATTGTGAATTCACATGACTCACGGCTTATTTGGTGGGAAAACGGTGGGGATTCAATTTCCGAACAGATTATATGAATACCCCAAACTTGGGTAATTAAACCAGTTATCAGTGACCAAAATAAGTAGTAATGCGACACGCGAACGACAACATAAAGAAAGGCATAATGTGAGCGAATGACAGTGGGTTAGTGAACTAGGTGGCCGTCCTGTTTAGAGGTAGACTACCTTAAGGATTGGCCACCTTTTCGAACCGCAGTCTCTGCTAGCTAGACCACCGTAGCCGCTGAGGGTACTGGAACTGACTCATAAGTCGCCTTTGAATTTTATAAAAAAAGATGGAGTAAAAATTAGTAGGAAATTAAATTTTCATGTATATTTAAAGGAAAAATTGATTTCTCTTCCAAAACACCGAAAGTCAATATCGCGTAGGAGTTGCATTCGTGGTGTGTTCGATGAAGGGATTCACCTGTCACCTATCACCTGTCGTCCCGTTGATCATCGACTTGCTCGAGCGGGCGCCAGCAGCGTCTCCATTCGTCCCTGTCGCGTGCCAGAGTGCTCCAATGGATCCTCCTCGCTCGAGGGACACGAAGAGCGTCATGTCGGTCGTTCAGGGCTTTCACGAGGAAGTCCGACCAACGTGTTGGTGGGCGTCCTGGTGTTCTCTTGACATCCCGCGGAATCCAGTCCATGATTTTATGAACGGGTTAGTTAAAGCAATCCTTCATAGCACGATGGAACTAATAGGCCGCAGACCACTTGAGCGATCGAAACAGAGGTTGGCATTAATCAACCTATGATAGGACAGTGAGTTTTTTGTATCCTACCCGCCCACGAAAGGAATCTGAACTTTGGTATCCTGTCACTGGTTTGAAGAAGGAAAAATTCGACCTCATTCCGTACCCACATTATAATTCATGGCCGGACGGCCTTCGCGTAAATCAGTTTTGTACAGAGAGGTCATCTATAATTAGAGCAGGCACGTCGAAAATTGCCATGTGGGCCCGAAGGTTGCACTTCTGGAGACAAAAACTGGAGCCATGTTCTTGTTTCTCCTGTTCTTCTTCACTTCACTTTCCTTAATACTTATAAAGGATAAAGGACGGCGTTACTCAACCCCTTCTGGGATGCGCCAGCGCATTCTACTTCTACGGGATGTCGTGGAGGCGATATGAATGCGTATTTGGCCATACAATGAGTTGCGGTGGCCAGCCGATGAACAAGTCATCGCTTGTATCCTTCCCAGGCAACTCTGGTGTCAATTCACCGACCCCGAAGGGATGGAAGGCTTGGTTGGCCTGGGCGGGAAATCCGAATCAGGAACTTAGTATCGGGTGCAGGTGACAGTCGGCGCCTCCTCCGACTGCGCTGCACGCGCCATAATACTTATACTAGTTGTATTAGTTAGTGTAAAAGAACTAATATAATACTTATATTAGTTGTTTTTCACTTTCTATTAGGATATTGCGAAAGTCCCCGCCATTTTTTGAATGTGCTTTTTTCTCACTAACGCTATTTTATAGCAACCTATCTTTTGTTCACATAAAGAGATCAGGTGTGTATAAACTTACTACTATTACTAGCTACTCACTCTCGCGTAACTCCTCCTAGAAAAATGGAGCTTTCAAAGGAGCACATCCGAGGTCTCTTGTCGTATGATTTCAAATTTGGACAGTCGGTAGCCGCTTCCTGTCGTCGCATCAATGGTGCATTTGGGGAGGGCACAGTGTCCGACCGCACTGCACGAGAATGGTTCGCACGCTTTCGCAAAGGTGAGTTTAACCTTCAAGATTCGTTCAGGTCAGGAAGTGAATCCGATGTCGTCAACGACCAATTGCGATAGCTGGTGGAATCGGACCCATGGCGGACTACTCGTGAACCTGCGCAGGAATTGGGTGTGCACTATGCCACCATCACCAGACACCTACGTCAACTGGGTAAGGTGCACGAGTTGGTATAGTGGGTTCCTGCTGACCTCACTGAATGCGACCGCCAGCAAAGTGCTGAGGGCCTCTCAATTGCTCTCGTACAGGCGCACAGAGAGTAGGCTGAAGATGACAGGAGATGAGAATTGGTGTCTGTACGTCGACATCAAGAGGAGCGGACACCGGGTTGACAAGGGTGAGGAGCCAAAGGGGGGTCCTCACCCGTCGAAGATCATGCTTTCTATTTGGTGGGATTACGAAGGTGTCATCTACCACGAGCTGCTGGCCCGTAGCGAAATTCTAACAGCGGACTTGTACTGTCAGCAGCTGGACTGGACGCCAATATCGCAGGAAAGCGTCCGAATCATGGCACAATCCGATTCTTGCACGACAGTGCTCGACCACACTTTGAGTGACTAGCCAAAAGCTTCTCGACCCTGGATGGGAAGTGTTGCCTCGCCCACCGCACAGCCCAGATATTGCACTAACAGACTACCACATACCCTATCCCTCTCCAACGCCACGCAAGGAAACACGTTCGATGACGAGGACGACATGGAACGCTGGCTGGCTTCTTCGAATCAAAGTCAGAAAATTCTACGCTGACGGGATCGGGAGTCTGCAGAAAGGCTCCAGGTCCTAACTCCAACGCGACGTCGCGCGCTAGCCGCATGCGACGTTGCAGCGCTAAAACGGGGACGTGCGCTCGGTGACGCATGGTTAGCCGCGGAGCACGAAATGTTCTCAGTGCTTAAGTTCCCAGACCACATTTCTGGGAAGGAACTTAAGATCCCACAGAATGTGGTAGGCAACAGTCTGCAGTAGGACAATTGATCCGAGAATGGGTGATAGTGAGCTTTCCATAGCGTAACCAGAATCACGGGCACAAATTGACCGAAGAAGTTGTAGATGGCAAATACTGACGCTAGAAACCATAAACATGACCAGGATTCCTGTATAAACTATCGCTGATCGTCCTATTGAAACCACATTCATATACCATCTCCATGAAACGATGAAATAAGGCAAAGGCTTGCCGCATGTCCCTGTAGGAAGCGTTTCTAGCCGTCGCACATGGACCGCGACAACTCGTCCAATTTCGTCGCGCACCTTGCGCGACGCCAGGGGGTTCGCGCGGCGTTGGAGTTATGTCGGCCCCCGCTGCCGGCTCGCCGAAAGGTGGAGAAGAGTGGAAGAACATGATGGCGATTTCTTCGTTTCTTGTCATGTTCACTTTTTTTGTAAAACTTTAAAAAATGTGGTGTCTTGAAAATGGGGAGAAATTCTGCAACAACCTAATGCTTTCTCTTATCTTACTTTATGATTGTCATGTTCATGTTCATTTCCTTGTTCCTGGAGTGGTACAGTTCACAGTTTTATTGTTGCTCGATTCCTGATTTGTGAGTTGTCTCATATGGTATGCCCATATAAAAAAACAAGCAAACGAATAATCAACCTCTATATGAGGTGCGCACAACACTGTAGTTCTCCGGGACATCGTGGGACGTGTGATAGCGCAGTAGTAGAAGGCGCCGGTTGTCGAATGTACCTCGAATCAAGGGTCGTGCTTCAGGTTTCCCGCATAGGTCAGCCAATCTTTCCATCTTTCCGGGGCAGGCGAATTGATACGATTTTTGTCTGGGAAGGATAAGATTTGTCTATGGGTTGATCACCGCAGTTCTTCGTAGAGGATAAAGGACGGCGTTACTCAATCCCTTCTGGGATGCGCCAGCGCATTCTACTTCTACGGGATGTCGTGGAGGCGACATGAATGGGTATTTGGCCATACAATGACTTGCGGTGACCAGCCGATGAGCAAGTCAGCGCTTTATCCTTCCCAGACGCGTCTGGTACCAATTCAATGGAAGGCTTGGTTGGCCTGGGCGGGAAATCCGAACCAAGAACCTGGTATCGGGTGCACGCGACAGTTGCACCTCCTCCGACTGCGCTACACGCGCCCCCCTTCGTAGAGATGGGCCAAATAATGCCCCAATAATGCCAATTCAAATTACCTCCACCGCATTCCGTAGAAGCAGAATGCGAGTCTCATCCAGAAAGAGATTTATCATCCCCATCCTTTACCCTTCATCCTTTATCCCTTCTTTCTTCATTGACTCATTCAACTGTATTACTCTTATCTCTTCCATCTTTTCCAATTCCCGACGTTTTTAGGTTGTTTTCCTTAAAATTTCGTCCATTTCTTCGCTTATCACTTTCTTCCTCCCGGTTTTGAGTCGCAATTTCTATGTGATTCCTCCTTTAGGTAGAATTTAAAAATAAAGGGTAAAAGGATGAAAGACGGCGTTATTCAATCCTATTTGGGATGCGCCACGCACTCTACTTTTACGGGATCTCGTGCATGCCATTCGAATGCGTATTTGGCTGAGAATTTAAAGGGTTGGTTGGCCTGGGCGGAGATCGGCGAGCCGGGGATCGATTCGAGGTCCACGCCAGAATCGGCGCCTCGCCCAACTAGGCTAGTCGGGTCAGAAGTATAGGCAGTAAGGCCTTTCAGCTAGCGCTATCCTTCACACTTTGTAAATGTTATTGAAGTTCCTATCTATCTGTTGAAAAGATCTACGCGTAACCAGTTCCTACCTATTCCTCCATGTGTGACATAATAGCTAACCCTATATGTATACGACGTTCGTCGTTAACCCTCCAAGATTATGTAGGGCGATCTGTCAAGCTTTTTTTTTCGAGATCTTCCGTTTTCAAGAAGACAGGGCCACCTCCATACGCAGGGTGTTCGAAACGGGCATCAGATTGAGAAATGCTGTCCAAATTTCGAACATCCATGAAATCCATAGATTCCTGCGCTTCTTCTTTGAAGCCATGTTGCTCTCAAAGTTTTCCAGTTTGAATGAGGACTACACCGTGACTCCATTACGCGAATGCTACGGTAAGTGCCAGAGGTGTCCAGACTCTCTGTGACCTCGCTTTGTTTTCGACGCAGCGTAACCAGTGCTGCGTTCGTCATCAACATTTCAGAGGGATGAATCCTGTTGCTGTTATCTGATACGAGTCTATGACACGCGAGCACTATCGAAGCGATCTGAAGTGGTGAGTCGCTTAGCGCCTCGCCAGCTGACTGCTTCATTCGTTCACACAGCAAGGGAACTGTGGAATGTTCTCTTGAGAAGAAGCCTTCCAACCAAGCACAATTTTTGGCAAAATTTTAGGAAATAGTCCGGTTGTTTATTTTACTGAACGGGCACATGGAAGCGCAGTCGGAGGCGGCGACGGCTGTCGCGTGCAGTCGACTCCAGGCTCTTGGCTTGGATTTTCCGCTGAGGGCAACCGAGCCTTTGGGGTCTGTGAGTTGGTGCTGGACTTGTCTGGGAAGAATAGAGTGCTGACTTGTTGATCGGTTGCCCATCACAAGCCGTTCTACAGGACAAAGCTTTTAATGGGCGCCACAACATGTCGTAGTAGTAGAATGCATGGCGCATCCCAAAACGGACCGACTTCATCCTTTATCCCTCACTTTCTTCACATCCTTTTTTTAGTCGACTGGAGACTCCAAATCTAGGTTTCAGATAATAGACTAGCGAAAGTGTTCCCGCCAATCGATACACCCAGGATGCGCCACGCATTCCAATTCCTCGTGATACTGGTAAGGCGGTAGAACTACCAACTTTCCTTTGTCATAGCTTGTAGAAGCCAGCTGGTAATTATGTTTTGTATATATGAAAGGGGCAACGTTTATTGACGACATGAAAGCAGGAGCTCACAAGGAAGGTTCTAAAGTGTGTCTAAACGGGTAAAGTGAGTTATGTAGGAAGAATCCCCACCCCTCAATTACTATAAAAATTTGTTTCTTTTCCACCAAGTAGCTAAACCCAAGAAGTTCCGATTCCTTGAAGTTACAATGGAATCGGCGCCTCACGAGTTCTACGGTCTATTGTACGCCCGTTAAGTGACTGCTGGGAAGCGGCTCGGGGTGCAGTGGATAGAGGTGTTGCTTCGAGAAAGGTGAGAAGTTCGGTGCTTCTAATCTTTGTATTTGAACTAAATGGTTGAGATAGATGAGAAGCAACGCGACTTTCAATGCCATAGTAACACCACAGCTTCGATTCCAGGATTCTGTCCTTTTTGTATTAGGTTGGTGCATAAGTTCTCGGACATTTGATCCCTCCTGAATTGAAAGCGCATTTTCCCGCCAAATTTCTCATATGCATCAACGCGTAAATGATCGTTTGACAGAGAAAGGAAAGGGCTACAAAACTGTTTCTAACATTTACTTCTGCGTTGCTAACGTCAGCTATTATGGCTAAGCAATTCATCCCAACTGAGACGCATATTCGGCACGACATGTTATTCCTGCATCAATCTGGCCTCAATGCCAACGAATCGTATCGTCGCCTGAAGGGTGTTTACAACGAGAGTGCTCCTGCTCGAAGTACTGTGTACCAGTGGTTCTCGAAGTTTGCAGTTGGTGAATTCTCCGTTGAAGATAATGAGCGAGAAGGGCGCCCGATGGCACTGGATTTGGATGGCCTCCGAAGTAGAGTGGAAGCGGACCCTACCAAACCACTCGCGAACTATCAAGCACTATTGGTGTTAGTCACTCAACAGTCGTTCGAGGATTGAAGTCGATTGGCAAGGTTAGGTCGCTGGGTACCTCAACGACTTGACACAACATGACATGGATCGCAGAGCCGAGTCGCTCTGTCTCTCCTTACCCTCAGACGTACCCACGGATGGCTGGACAACCTTGTCACCGGGGATGAGAAGTGGATACTCTACTCTAATTATCTCCGGCGTGCACAGTGGGTTGACGCTACTGGAGAGGCAGAGGACGTTCCGAAACCCGACCTTCACGTGAAAAGGTGATGCGATGCATTTGGTGGAGCGTTCTTGGTGTAGAATTCTGGGAGCTGCTGGACAAAGGGACAACAGTGACGGCAGAGGTTTACGTCAACCAACTGAAGAAGTTGAGGGCCCACCTTCAAACCGCACGAGGAGAGCAAGTGAAGGTGTATTTTCAACACGACAACGCTGGACCGCATATTGCTAGAGCGACGGCGGCTGAGTTGGCGGACTATGGATGGACCGTTCTTCCACATCCACCTTACTCACCAGATCTCGCTCCTTCTGAGTATCATTTGTTTTCAAGCCTTCAACGCTGTCTGGACGGCCAGCAATTTAGGAACCGAGAGGATGTCAAGGAGGCACTGCTCACATTTTTCGAATCACAACCGGCCACGTTTTGGAGAAAAGGCATCCATGACTTACCAGCACGTTGGCGAAAGACAATTGATGTGAAGAGTGGTTACTTCAAATGATTTGATATCGTTGTTCGTATGTTGTGATAATAAATATTTCATGCCCCAAATGTCCGAGAACTTATGCACGAACCTAATAGATCAGAAGGAAGGTCATGCACGATGAGGTGGAAGTGAAATCGCTTCATTATCGACTTCATATAACTGAAGAAGCCCACGTCGGCTGGCTGAATCTGGCCGATGGCAGCCGTAGGTACAGTACTAAGGCTCAAGTTCTTACATAGTAGCTTGAGTCGCCACGTGAATTAAGAAGGCGGCCTAAGAGTCCAGAAAAGTGCAGCTATCGGTCATCCGTGGGACGAAGGCATGCTCGAAGATTTATTTATTTATTTATTTATTATAAATACACCCATATGGATGTGCCAATTCAATGATTCTTGTAAAACATGAACAATACCAAGAAAAACAAGAGAAAAAGCTTAATAGTCAGATTTAACAAAACGGGGGCATTTAGAAAAAGAAGGCTCACTATCAGTGAGGCTGCGCGGCAAGGGGAGAGAGCCAGAAGAAATGGAGGACAACCAACCCACAAGAAAAATGTTCCCATAAAATGTAAAATGTTTCATATTAACCTGGCCATGGTTTGTATGGAGTCAAATTGCACGAAGATACCTGAAGAATTGCGCAATACTGCTACTTAGTGTCAACGAAGATGACTATCACATGCCAGTTGCTTGTTTGTGAGACAGAATATGTGCCCGATAGTAGCATACGGCAGGTTGTCAGAACTGGTGGTACTTTTGATAGCCAGCCTGAGGCACTGGAAGGATGTAGCAATGAGTAAGTGAATGTCTAGGAAATTCTAGTGCTCCAGACTTCAATGTAGAACCACGGCAAGGTGTCTAATTTTTGAAGAACGTAGGTAGAACATTAAACTAGTGGGTGGTAAGCCTAACAAACTTCAGCATAGTTCAATTAGAGCATAGTTTGAGTCGTCATGTCATGAGAGTAGCCTGCCACGACGAAAAAATGGTTCGCCTGGAGGATACCGCTCTGTGGAAATCGACCACCTTCTCCTGAAGCTGTTTGGAACGTATGTAGCCTAGCCGCCTAGTTTCAGGTGACAGGCAAAGATGAGGGAAAGAGTGCATCGCTTGCTGTTTGGGTCAATCTGCCGAACCCACAAACATCGTCTCACCTTTTAACCACCTCTGACTTCACATCCTATTCCTAGTTTGTCACTTAACACATGCAGAGTCCAATAGCGTGCTTTAAAGTCTTAGTTTCCATGCTTTCTTAGGGCGCTGCCCAGACTTGGATTCAAGTACTACTTGCCTCACAAGCTTGCAGCCCTTTTCTAGGTTAGACAGGTTTGCTGTGTGGTGATTGCATAAACTCAAACGCGTCCTGGGGCCGGATTCATCGGTGACTAACACACGGGGTATAGAGGGTAGAGATACCCACGATGAAGCCTGCGTCTCTGACTCTTGCCTTGTCTACCTAACTCTTATCCCTCACTCTTTAATCCTTATACCCCGCATATCCACGGGTTTAATTGTTGATGAATCCGGCCCTTGGTCTCTTTGGAAATCCGAGTAGGATGGTTTTTTCCCAAATCATTGGTTCAGGGAAACATGCTGCTGCATCGCTGGAATACAAGAGACCCCCAGCGCTCGTGAGGGCACTGCGCCGTTGGTTCTACAGTAACTTGAAGGACACCTTCTCCTTGGGTTCATCGATTTGACAAAGTGGAGGCAGAATTCTATACTGGCTGAGGGATGGAGGTTCTTCCTATATGACTCGCTTTCAGACATACGGTTTAAACCCTTCCCTTGTCATGGTAACACCTTAAATACCTGGGTGCGAGATCGAACCCAAGATCGATTCGGGCGAATGCCAGCGACGTATTCTACAGGGTTTGCTGCATGCTTGCGTACCTTTGAAAGACCCGCAACCTGTTCGTCAGGTGTACTCACTTCCTGACGTTAAGTGGGCCATTAGTTCGGAGCTTGCCGGTGAGAGCCACTCACTGTGTCCTTCCTCACCCCTGACGCCTGGTTCCACCCTGCCCGTGCTGTCCACCAGCGAGTGACGAGTCAACAACTACCGACGGAGACTACACCACCGATTATTTGGGTCTATTAGCGGAGCCTAGCAGTTATAAAAAGGGTTAGGTTCAATGTTGGTCAACTCTGTCATCCTCATCCTCGAGAGGATTAGCAGACCTCTCGGGCGACTGTTCAGGGTCAACAGTAGGCGTCTTGAAAATATAAAAAATAGAAAGTGTAGAAGACGCAAAAAAGAAACAGATGTCGAAAAACAGAACGCTTTGAGATATTAGGCTATCGCAAAATTTTATTCCCGAAACGGACCGCTTACTTCAAATTGCTATAGCTCAGCTTAAACACAACGTTATTAATCGAAGTAAAAACCACCGGAATTGATACATTCTTGTCAATGAAAAGGTTATGAATCTAATCCTTTACAGCAAAATTGAGATCACGGGAATTAACGAAATGAAGGAAGGCACACTCAGCATTGGTCAAATTAGTGAATTATTTCTGACGCAAATGAAAATGAAGTGCTCGGAAAAAGTGATACTCAGTGAGGGAAAGGTCGACAGAATATGATGGGTGAGGAAGAACTTCGATACCTAAGTGGGTCAATTTTCGGCGAGTGATTTGTGAGGTGTGTGGCCTTCCGTTGTCCCGCAACAGGATCGGCCCTTCTCTATTCACCAACGCCGGCCACAATTTTTGCAACTTCTCATACATTTGGTCTAAATCACAGCAATAAGACTCGGCTGTGAGTGGCTGACCAGGTTGCAGAAGCTGTAATGAATTACGCCTTTACAACACCACCACAAAGTATGCATAACCTTTACAGGGTAAAGGTCGGGTTGGAGGAGCACCCTTAGATACCCAGATGAATCCCCCGCTTCCCGTTATTGTGAAGGACCCATTTTTGTTTCACAATTACAATACGGCTTACAAAAGGCTCATTTTTAAAGCGAATTGGCAGGTTGGAGCCAGTGTCGAAACGTGAAAGACGCTGCTCATCGGTTAGCTCATAAGGCGCCCACTTCGACATCTTCTTCACCCTGCCGATTCTCGCCAAATGTCTTTCTATTCGTCTCCGGATTTGCTTCGACGGCTCTCCTCAAAACTTCATCGTCAAGCGACGACCTGCGCCTGCAACCCGGTCTCTCTTCGAGATCAAAATCGCCAGAAGCGAATTTTTCGAAGCAGAGCCTCATCGTTCGTTCGCAGCGACAGTCCGTTCCAAAAGCGTTGCTAGGGTTTATGTTTATGTTTATGTTTATTTAAGCCAACAACAAACAACAAAGTTGACAAGCTAAATACGTAGCAAAACAATGGTTGGCTATACAACAAGAAATGATGGGACTGATATGAAGGCATATGTTATACCAGAAACAAATCTGTTAGCTGAGAAAAGCCCAAGATTTAAATTCATTCCTCATCACTATTTAGTCATTGATTCCGTAGAAGTCATTTCCATACAAGATTATAGGAAGATATATTATCTTTCTTCCTCATACTTAGGTTAACTACAATTAGACTGTGTGCGAACGTACTATTGGAGGGTAAAAAGGGCGGTTTTGCAAAAACCAGCCAAGTTAGAGCGTGGTATGTATGAAATTCGTAAATTTCATACCACTCTCGAGCAACATTCTTGGCAAGTCACACCTAAGCGTAAGGATATAGCCTTTCGAACTTAGGCGAGGCCGAGCTTCTTTCAGTGACAGCCTTTGTCGCTTCTATAACTTCAGACTGGTTGACCATGAAAAACCGCAACTATTGATAGACTGATAAAAGTTTTCGGAATGTTTTTGTCAATATATTGTCTTCTTTCTATCCAGCTTACCATTTAGTATACAGTAAATTGCATGATACTAGTGAGAAAAAAGGAGATGACTTCACGTATCAAGAGAGAAGAGATGTAACTGGATTCAGTCATATGTGTTCTTATAAGAAATACAATCCATGGGCTTAACTCGGGCTAAGCAGAAATTAGAAACAAGTGTGAAAAAAACACAAAAACAATCTACATAACACAAGGGTAAGGGAACGAGTACTATAGTAGTTATTCGTTGTGAACGACTACTGTACTTGCAAGATCACTACGTTAGAAAGATCCATCCAGTAAGGTTACGGGATGCTTCTGCCGCAGAATGTGCCAATTCAGATTCGTAAAGCAGGATGACTCGCTAGTCGCGTCGGTTCATGATTTTAGGGAGCCCTGGAAAAGTTCGGCTAGAGAAATCAGAGCGACATCCACATGTGTTTTTTAAGATAGCGGAAAAAAACCTGCTAACGGTATGCGTGGCTTTCCTGGGAAGGAATGATTTAGGGTATAAAACGTATTTACGTAAGACCTCCAAACGGAGATTAATTTTGGAAAAGCCTAATGTTCAACGAAAGGAGTCAGCTTCCTTAAAAGTGCATTTCAGGTGAAAAATACTGATGTTGAATAATGTACTTCCATTAGATTGCTCGAGGTTTTGATGGGGTTTTCATCTTCTTTTTTATATCTTTTTTCAGCATTCAATGCTAATTAATTAACTAATTTATTTATTTACTGAATACGTCATAAGACGCGCCATAAAAAAAAGCCGAAGAACATTCTCAAGCAATCTAGGCAGATTTTCCATGCAAGCAAGCGTCGTCCACATATCAGTATTGTAAACACTGACTAATCAATCAACATTTTAAGCACCACTGCTAGTCACCACAGTGATCCACCTACTGGGCAGCTCAGCGATCTCCTTTCCTCTGAACTTTTACTTGAACCTGAGACCAGGAGTCGTAGAAGTCGGCGATCCACCCGACTTAAGCCCTGGAACTTTGTGAAGAATTTCTTAACCAAGGAACCCTTTAAGGTGTGGAACAAGTGGTAATCTGAAAGGACTATGACAGAAGAATGTGCCGGATGGGGTGCGGTCTCCCAGACAGGCCCCTCGTTTTTTGGTGGGTCGCTTTAGCTACACAGGGTTTCGCGTTATCGTGAAGAATGAATGCCATTTCGGTGGCTTTTCCCGAACAGCTTCCGCAGTTTCTCGACCTGACAAACGACAGCGGTGACCGTGTACCCTTACGGGAGCAGCTCGTATTACAGGCCTTCTAGTGGAGCACTCTCGACTTTGCTCACATAAGCGGCTCTTCTCCTCGAGGTAGTCAAACTGCACGATGGGCGTTGGAGTCGTAGAGGACCCAATTCTCACCTCCGGTAATCAGGCCTTCCAGAAACTGCTTGCCATGCGAGGGAAGACGAAGAGACTGGCAGATGGATACGCGGATGAGTAGCATGCTATCAAGACATAAGAGCTCCATCGAGTCAGCACTTTTCGGTAGCCGAGGGCTTGGAGGCGGCCGGCGATTGTCGTTTTGGTACACACGAGTCTTTTCGCAACAGATACCCTGAAGTTCATCATTAGGATTCAACGTATCTGCTATATCACCTGTCGTTCCGTAGATCATTCAATTACTCGAGCGGGCGCCAGCAGCGTCTCCATTCGTTCCTGCCGCGTGCCAGAGTGCTCCATGGATCCTCCTCGCTTGAGAGAAGTGTCATAGCGCCCCTTCAGGGTGTTCACGAAGAAGTCCAACCAACGCGCTGATGGGCGTCCTGGTGTTCTCTTGGTATTCCGCGGAGTCCGGTTGGTTCACTCTATTATTATTCAACGTGTACTAGCTAGAATTATGCTAAATGGACGAAAAGCGCACTTAATTTGGTTCGCTGCAGTACCTCAGGGCTACAGTATTCCTCTTCAACAGCACCACAGTCTTTTAAGGGCGCATCCGTGACCAAGTGTGTCCGAGTCGAGATTCGGCGAAATGCTTAATCACCGTCACTTCTCGAAGAGTTCCAGTTTCAAGCGCCGGCGACAACCGCAGGTGTCGTCGCCGAGCGAAAGTGAGTGAACGGCGCCACACCGCAGTGAACGTCCACTATCTCTCTCTCTCTCTCCCCCCCCCCCCCCCCCCCCCCATGATTGCGGGGCGGGAAACGATGCAGCGCGAGCTTTGATCGCGTCGCCGTTCCTCGTTATGGTGGGAAAGCAGGGCCTGTTTCGGGACTTGTGGGACTTTTCCCATCTTGCTCTTCGGATTTTCCCAGGATCGTTAAACTCCCGCCTTCAGAGCCATAAACTAGGAGATACAGACGGGAATCGGCGGCTCGAGGAGGAAGTGAACTGCGATACGATCCGTGGAACTGGAGGCACGAATTAGACGAGACGAACACACTGCTTAGCTACTGATTTTAGACTGATAAAGCCAGCACGACATTCTCCAGGATGCGCCATGCACTTTGCTAGCCAGTTAACACATACCAGACATAGTTATTAACATTATCTCAACAACCTATTATATCCTGTTTCACTTCTAAACCCTATACAGGATATAACATCGTAGAAGAAGAGAATAAGGATAAAATAAGGATTCCCCAATCCTAGTTCGCGCTTCGTTAACCTAAGACCTAGGTTAGACGATTGCTTGAATATGGAATAGCTGTCTCTAACCCTCACAAGAGATAGCTAATCAGGAAGGTTGGATCACTCCAGAATATTTTATACAAGGAAAGTAATGCCTTAGTTTCTCATATGATCAAACCCTTCTTCTAAGGAATGAATATCAATCTGAGCTAGGAGACAGGGTGCGACAACGCATGCGCGAGCCAATTTGATCTCCTATTTGGAGCGTCTGCTTTTTTGTGATTTTATTGTTTTTATTGCGTCAAGTTGTCTATGCTTATCTCACTCAAGCATAAAAATAAATTCTTTTCAAGGATGGTGAACAGTGCCACAGTGCTTCAATCGCTATAGCTTTACCGTCAAGGCTTCTCGGCACGCGGTATTCATCACGCTTTTGGAGTTGGAGAAGTGTTATATACAGATTCATCAGATGCCCCGAAGACCTGAGATGATAGAGCCGGACGAGGAAGACACGTATCTGTGACAACTACAGACAGCATCAGGAAGGTACGCGAACGAACTCGCAGAAACCCGGCGCGCTCGGACCGCCGAGGTCGAAAAAAATGTTGCCCAAACTTCGCCAAGAGGGGTTATTTGGGGCGCTGATCACGAATCTGACATCCGCTTTTAAAATTTCGGCCGATTACGGTGGGCTACGGTAGGTACGGGTGACTAAGGCTGCCATGGTCATAATCACCGACCTCGCCCAAACTTCGCCTGTGGGGGGGGGGGGCATTTGGGGTGCTGATCACGAATATGAGATCCGTTTTCCGATTTACGCTGGAGTACGGCAGGTTACGGCAGTGCAGTAGCGGTACGCGCCGGGTGTTACTTGCACCCGACTCCATGTTCCTCGGGCGGATTTTCCTCCCAACCAAGCGTAGGCGAAGTTTGGGCGAAATCAGTGCTTATGACCTTGGCAGCCTTAGTCACCTGTACCTACCGCAACCTACCGTACTCCAGCCCAAGACGAAAAACGGATGTCAGATTCGTGATCAGCGCACCAAATAACCCCCCCCCCCCTTGGCGAAGTTAGGGCGAAGTCGGTGATTATGCCTTGGCAGCCTTAGTCTCCCGTACCTACTTAACCCACCGTAATCGGTCGAAAATTTAAGAAGCGGATGTCAGATTTGGGCGAAATTTTTTTCGACCTCTCCTCGACCTCTGGAGTCCCGAAAGTACAATAGTGCCTAGGAAAGTCCTCTGTAAGCTGGGCCTTAAGACAAGAACATGAAGACCACTCTTCCACGTCTGGACCTTCCAACAGGGCGGAGCTTCAGCTCACAGAGCAAGAATAGTGCAGGACTGGTGCAAAGGCAACTTTCCGGACATCATCAGCCTTCCACGAGTGGCCAGCCTACTCTCTGGATTTGAATTTGATGGATTACCCCGATTGATCAGTTCTGGAAGCTAACGCCTGCCGAAAACCTCACCGCTCCGTGGATTCCTTGAAGGAAGCTCTCCAGAAGGCGTGAGATGAGCTCCACATGCCGTTCATGCATGCCACCGTCGATCGATGCCTTCCCGAAGCGCATCAAAGCCTGTATCGCGGTTGATGGAGATATCTTCGAATTTCGTTGTGTAAAGCTTACAGTAGGCTAACGAACAGTATCTCATCGTTGGCTTCTCGAAAGTGCTGCATTTTCGCCTTCGACTATTTGGGTGACTTGTCGCCATAATTTTGGCGCACCCTCTAGAAGAAAGAAGTTTGACCTTATATTGATTCATAAAATCCTCCATGGCAAGTGTGATCTGCCTACACATCCCCTTGGAGAGGAAAGGAATTCCACTACTCTTTTTTGACTTCAGCATTTACCATTTAGTCTTCATTGTTGGCATTTCAGGCGATTCTGCTGGTAAAGCGAGCTTTTTATATTCATGTTAACATAAAACGATTGTTACCTCCAAATGCTATGGGGACTTTGCACCTTTTCACTCTACGACTTGTAGGGAGCGCTGACGAAGACTATAGCTGTACTCGTGCTGGCTGCCTTGTTGGTGGGTATACTACAACTTGGTACCCGGAGTCTCTTCAACCGCAGCTGGACTTGCAGTGCTGGCCGCCCACTGCCCTTTATCACCCATACGTCTGCTTGTACTGAGAGAAGGTTAATCTATGGTGCTCTTCCTGAAAAATGCTTTATTCACAGGTACTCGCCTGATGTTCGTTTTTTACATTTTTGCTCATCTGTTATGGAATGCTGTTCTTGCGTTTTTCTTCCATTAAAATTATCAGCCATTTGTCTTCAATATCATATAGTTTCTGCTCCTGTCGCTGATAATAAACTTATTATAATTATCATTACTGTTTGCGGTAGATCCCTTAAATTAGTGCTTCCGAAGGCTAGAACTAGATTTTGATACAATTTTTCGAGCACCGTGCAGGTTCTGAGTTTGTAAAAATGAGCAGGAACGCATGTGTTTCTTGTGATTTCTAATGTTTCATTAAGTTGTTGTAATCGAATCCTTGAAGTTTTTTTGTATCATGTCGCAGTTTTTCTGAACTGTTGAGTTGTTAGCTTCCTCATTTTTTTCACTTTATTATTATTCACATGGCATGTTCATGTAATAAAGAACGATAGAAATACAGGTTGAACCAAAATAACGTGGACAAGATTTTTTCGTCATATTTATAAAATAACCAACGATTCGAGAAAACGTCAACTAAATTACAACAATACAAACATTAGGGTACGCATGTTCAAGTGGTTTCCTAGTGGCTTCCCTTGGAGCGAATGCAGAGGGCCAAACGTTTCGCGACTTTTTCGACAATGGACCGCAGGTTTTACCTGGGAACAGATCCTGTTCACGGATGAGAAGCTGTTCACCGTGGAGCAGGCGCACAATCGCCAAAATGGTAGGATGTGGTCTACAGGGGCTCCAAACACCTCTGCTCGTTCAGAACCTACAATCTGTCATGGTTTGCGGCGGAATCTGCGCCAGCGGCAAGACCCCTGGTTTTCGTGGATAAAGGAGTGAAAATCGACGAAGATGTGTACCAGCGAGACATTCTTGAGCCCGTAGTTCTTCCTTGGGCCCACCAGCACTTCGGTGATGCCCACTGGACGTTCCAACAGGACTCTGCACCCGCACATAGGGCGAAGAGTACGCAGGCAGGGTGCAAGGCCAAGTTCTCCGACTTCATCACGCCTCCGGAATGGCCGCCGCATTCTCCGGATTTGAATCCGATGGACTACAGTGTGTGGGCATTTTAGAGGCTAGGGTCGGCGTCAAACGCCACCGCAGTCTCGAGTCCCTGAAGGAATCCTTGCGCCAGGAGTGGGAGCGGTTGTCTCCTGATGACCTGTGGCCCATCGCCGAAAAATTCGCATAACGTTTGGCCCACTGCATCCGTTCCAAGAGAGGCCACTTCGAAACCACTTGAACATGTTGTACCCTGATGTTTGTGTTGTTGCAATTTAGTTGACGTTTTCTTGAATTGCTGGTTGTTTTATAATTATGACGAAAAAAAAATCTTGTCCACGTCATTTTGGTTCACCCTGTTATATGTACCAGCGACGTACTAGCGGAGGATCATCTATAGCAGTATCATCAGACCATCGACATCGAGTTGTGATACAACCGACACTCTCCGAGGGGTTTATATACAAGATCAGCGGGAAAACCTCAAAGGTGTCAAGAAGAATAGTAACCAAGGGGATAGAGGTGGTGGCATGAGACAAACACCTTCTTATACAAAAATAAATGAATCAAAAGAAGCGAATATTTCAGTATTCAAAACAGGGAGAAAATCAAGTATCACCTGTATCACCTGGCGTCCCGTTGATCATCGATTTGCTCGAGCGGGCGCCAGCAGCGTCTCCATTCGTCCCTGTCGCGTGCCAGAGTGCTCCAATGGATCCTCCTCGCTCGAGGGACACGAAGAGCGTCATAGCGGTCGTTCAGGGCTTTCACGAAGAAGTCCGACCAACGCGTTGGTGGACGTCCTGGTGTTCTCTTGACATCCCGCAGAATCCAGTCGGTGACGGCTCTCGTCCAGCGGGTGTCCGCGAAGCGCATTACGTGGCCGGCCCACCAAATTTTCGACAACTTGGCCCACGCGACAGCGTCTCTGATCTTCGAACGTCGGCGAAGTTCGGAGTTCCGGAGGCCTTCTCTCAATTGCGTGAGTCGTGTCACCGAGCATCGTCCTCTCGATATTCCACGCTGCGCGACGCTGATCGCGTGTTCATCCTGCTTTCGTATAGCCCAGGTCTCTGAGGCGTATGTTAGGGCAGGAAGAACGGTGGAGTCGAATAGGTGGGCACGGAGTCGGACGTTCTTCGTCTTCTTCGCGACTTCTTCGACGCTTTTGAAAGCTCCCCAAGCCGCTCGTTTCCTCCTGCTCAGCTCTGGTCCTAGGTCGTTGGCCATGTTAACTTCGCGACTCAGATAGACGTAGCTGGAGGATTCGGAGATGTTCGTTCCGTTCAGCGACAATGGGGCATCAGAAACTTGTCCGTTCCTCATAAACATCGTCTTCGTAAGATTCAGCTGCAGTCCAACGTTCAAGTAGGCATAAAACACTCTAGTTTCTCCATAGGCATTAAAGAACTCATATTTGTAACTTTATCTTTATGATAACCAAATTGTATAAGAGACTTTACACGTAATATGAGTCATTTCATAAAATTTTCTTAACGACTTCAACCCCTTTACATTTGGAAAGTTTCTGTCTATATAATAATTTTTTTGAACCATTTCTAGGTGTACGAACTGTAGATAATAAGGAAACCTTAACTTCGTCAAGTCAAAGTAATCAGTTTTATAACATTGCTTCCTATATATTATATCTTCCCTTTCACTATAGTCAATCATAGTTAGGTCTAAAAAATTACATTCACTCTTATCTACATTAGTGCGACTAACTTTTAAACAATTTTGAAATATGTGAGGTATAATATATTTTACATCTTTATCCGCAAAATTGTGTATCATCACTAAATATTTCATATATCTGAAAGGTCGGTGTCGAGGGTTGGCATTTTAGTTTTTTTGGTGAATGTCCGCTCGTTCGACTAAAGAAAGGGCTCTAGAACACGAGCACCGCGCTCAAGATTTTCGTTAGATGCGATCGACAATTGGTGGGTTCCTAGTGCTATTAGTCATTCCGTCCACTGTCTCGAGATAGAATCTGACTTCTTATGTCAACGACGTCTAATTGGAGGTCCCGAATTCGCTGTCACTAGTTCAAAATCTTCTCGTCGACATCATCATTAGACTTCTAGAGACTATTAAAGAGATGCATAGTTGCGATCAAAACTGTGCCACACTGGGCTTCACCCAGCACTTTCCGGGCAGGATGCTAGCCCATCATACCACCAACGCTGTTTGGTAGGATCCTAGACATCCTCGTGATTCCAACAGCTTATACAATACCGCTCAAATTCTTTGCAAAAAAGACGCTTTGCGACGGATTAATCCGTCACAAAGCGTCGCCTTGCCATAACTTTCTTTAAATTCGCTCCTGTGGATTCCAGTTAGCACCATTCGAATTCCCTTTTCACTGCGCATTCGATGCTCCCAAGTTGTGTTTAGCTCGTCAACCTCTGGCCTAGTTATGATGCATTTTCGTCTGGAGGGCTCTTAATTCATTTACGACCTCTCCAAAACTGCCATTGGCGCCCACTTCGGAGACTCCACCAACCGATTTCAGCGAAATCCGGATTTCTCCATTTCCCTCAAAAGATCTGAATTCAGCTTGTTGTGACTATCATAGTGACACTAAACACTGCTTAGTTTGGTTGATTTTGATCTCAACGCATATTTAGTCCAATTGCTCGCAAGGTCCACTTTCAGGACGTCCTTTCTCACCAACCACCCCCTCCTTTGCAAGCATTTATCTACGTTAATTTAGCTGAGAAAAGCTCCTTTCACGTCTAGTAAAGCAGCTCCAAGAGCTAAAAAGCGGCCGCTTTGATATGTCTTCAAAAACGCTGTTTTTCGTTCATTGTACAGAATTCTCTTATTTTGAATTCGTTGTAGTGCGCATAAAAAAACAGTGAAGGTGATCCAACTTCACTCAGTGGGCGGTAGTATAGTCGGTATTCCAAAACTAGCAGCAAATAATACTGGCTTTTTTCGGGGTGGTAATTTTGTGGCCTTTACTGCAACCCAAATTTCGTATTTTATCTGGTTTTCTTCAGATTAACCTTCGGGTTGTTCTTGAATGAGAAAATGGTTGTTTTGGCCGCGTCATCAGCTCTCCGGCAATACAATATGGCTCAAATAGGACATGGTTGAAATTTTACCATTTCTGCACGCAGTCGGTTCTGGGAGTGGGACTTGGACTCGGCCCGAGCCCTGTGCTCGGCGTCCGAGTCGCGGGTGACCTCTGCTCGGTTCGCACCTCGGTGCGATACCCACTGGCAGTGCACTACCCCATTAGAGCAATAAAACCGACGCCGATCGCTCTTCTGAGATCTGTTTCATGTTAGCCGTAGTGTCCTCGGTTTTTAATGATTTAATTGTCCTCACTCATTTTAAAGTTTCTGAAACACTCGCATGTCGTTGTTGCTGGTTGAAATTCAAACATCTCCCAATTAATACCAGTTTTTCAGCCTAAGTAAAAAAACCTTGCATGCCTTTCTATCCCTGATGTCGACTTCGTGGTCGACCCAGTATTTAACTTATTAGAGTAAGAAATTAGAAAAACATGAGATTGAGTAGCAATCACTTTATGCGAAGTCTAAGGAGTGTGCTAGGTGCGAAAGTTCTCTCATGCCCTATTCAGGTAGTTTTTGGGTTCCGGAGAACCGATTTCCAAACAAACTCGAACATCACTGCAATACTGACCCTTTTCATACCACCTTAACAAACTTTTCACTGATTTTGCAGCAGCCTGCAGGTATTCTACGGCTCGTGGGTTTCCCAAGCTGTCGCAATGCTTCATGCGACAAATAGACAAATAGGAAATTTTCAAAATTAGAGATCTGTTTTGTTCATCTTAGTCTTTCTATTTCACAGGATTTTGTCCAAAAATTTCCCTTCATATATTACAATTTATATTTAGAACCGACGCTGTAGCGCAGTCGGAGGGGGTGCCAGCTGTCGCGTACAGCCGATACCAGGTTGTTGGTTCGGACTTCCCGCAAAATCCAACCAAGCCCTCCATCCCTCCGGGCGGTGACTGGGTACCAGACTTGCCTGGGAAGGATAGGCACTGACTTGTTCATCGGCTGGCCACCACTCACTGCAAATGCCAAATGCGCATTCAAAACCACCTCCACAATATCCCGTAGAAGTAGGAGACGTGGCGCGTCCCAAAAGAGATTGGGTAGCGTCTTACTTTATTCTTTACCCTTTATATACTATTTTCACGTCGAACTGGACACTTTCCAAATCAAATTGGACAATCTTCTAAGCTGGCCTATAAACTTTGAAATCAAATTGAACGTCTTCCAAAATCAAGATG
>OX375865.1:100233525-100346025 GCA_947359475.1 Heligmosomoides polygyrus bakeri
TTCTAAACAAACTTTGAATCATTGTTCTTCCTCAAAAAATAAATTTTTGATAAAATTTCAAACTATGTGTTCTCTTATTGGGAAGAAAATTAAAACTTCAAAGTAAGATATACTTAAATTTACCTTGAACAAAAAATATTCCAACACTTTTTAAGAGTCCCTAGTTTAATATAGAAAAAGCCTATTTTGATTCAGAGAGTTCGCTCTGATTTGAAAAGTCTTAGTTAGCTTGGAAGAGTGTCCAATTTGACGTGAAAATAGTATATTGAGAACAGCAAATTTGTCGATGGACACTCAATCCAACGCTAATTTTCAAAAACACGCTAAAAATTTTGCTAAATTTTTGAAAGTTTCCGTTAATTCGTTAAACCAGGTTTTAGCGGAAGATGTCGTTAGTTTGTTAAAAATGTCAAATCATTAACCTTTCACTGCACACTCCTGGGACAGATCTCAGAAGAGCGAGCGATCGGTGTCGGTTTTATTGCTCTAATGGTGTAGTGCACTGCCAGTGGGTATCGCACCGAGGTGCGAACCGAGCAGAGGTCACCCGCGACTCGGACGCCGAGCACAGGGCTCGGGCCGAGTCCAAGTCCTACTCCCAGAACCGACTGCGTGCAGAAATGGTAAAATTTCAACCATGTCCTATTTGAGCCATATTGTATTGCCGGAGAGCTGATGACGCGGCCAAAACAACCATTTTCTCATTCAAGAACAACCCGAAGGTTAATCTGAAGAAAACCAGATAAAATACGAAATTTGGGTTGCAGTAAAGGCCACAAAATTACCACCCCGAAAAAAGCCAGTATTATTTGCTGCTAGTTTTGGAATACCGACTATACTACCGCCCACTGAGTGAAGTTGGATCACCTTCACTGTTTTTTTATGCGCACTACAACGAATTCAAAATAAGAGAATCCTGTACAATGAAAGAAAAACAGCGTTTTTGAAGACATATCAAAGCGGCCGCTTTTTAGCTCTTGGAGCTGCTTTACTAGACGTGAAAGGAGCTTTTCTCAGCTAAATTAACGTAGATAAATGCTTGCAAAGGAGGGGGTGGTTGGTGAGAAAGGACGTCCTGAAAGTGGACCTTGCGAGCAATTGGACTAAATATGCGTTGAGATCAAAATCAACCAAACTAAGCAGTGTTTAGTGTCACTATGATAGTCACAACAAGCTGAATTCAGATCTTTTGAGGGAAATGGAGAATTCCGGATTTCGCAGAAATCGGTTGATGGAGTCTTCGAAGTGGGCGCCAGTGGCAGTTTTGGAGAGGTCGTAAATGAATTAAGAGCCCTCCAGACGAAAATGCGTCATAACTAGGTCAGAGGTTGACGAACTAAACACAACTTGGGAGCATCGAATGCGCAGTGAAGAGGGAATTAGAATGGTGCTACCTGGAATCCACAGGAGCGAATTTAAAGAAAGTTATGGCAAGGCGACGCTTTGTGACGGATTAATCCGTCGCAAAGCGTCTTTTTTGCAAAGAATTTGAGCGGTATTGTATGTAGCATCCATAACAGCGGAACTTTACAGTACAATATGGAGTGATGGTAATGAATAGGGGAAAGAGGGCCAACGGCTCATCACCTTCGACATGCTCTTTTTTTCAAACATGCTCTTTTTAAACTTTCTGCTACGTTGGACAATGCCATTATTGGACGGTTTGGATTCGGAAGATCTGTCAAAGGCATCGCGGGTTGTAAGCATTGGTTCTGTCGATTTTTTGAAAAGCGTTATCGTAAATGGAAGTCATAAGCTTCAGATTTTAAGCACGCAACTGACAAAGTCATTCTCGGCGGACCTGTCTTTCAAAGGCCTCTTTAAACTGACCAGGAATCTATCTCAACGGTAGGTCGGAATGGCCCAAGTGTTGTATATGAGCAGAATCGCCTCTCTCTGGGAAACAGCGAAATACAGATATCTCGACCCCAATACAACTCTACGCAGAGTTAGGGACGACGGAAGTTGGGCAGTTGGCGGCGTTAGCCCTATGCCTGCAGGCGGAGGGCGGGCTCAAGTTGGCTGGAAACAGCGATTATGGGAATTACGCCGCCCCTTTACCTACTGCGCCGCCGTCGCTCGCTTGTCATCGCTGTTTGGGGAGTTGGCGGCGTTAGCATATATATTCAGATGTTATATTCAGATGCTTGTCCACAAACCTAGTTAGTCATCTCACTATCAGTCACCTCAATACATCTCATATGTCGGTCGCACACTCGAACGAGGCACGACTGAGTTTAGTCCATCTACCGAGCGCAACCAAGCCAAGCTAGACACGGCGCGGACATTTCACTTCAGAGCTTTAGATACGGTTATCGTTACACATCCATCCTATACCGAACTCTTTTTATTTCTAAAAACTCTAAGAATCGTATATATAGATAAAATATTGGTGTTCACAACGTTATGTATGCTTTGAGATATAGGTTTCTGGGAGCGCTGCTATGCCTTATCAGACGAAGTGACGAAGTGCAGCCTAAAAGTGACTGTCGGACATTAAACGGCATCCAATATCGCTGCTCATCCCCTCTCAGCATGGACACAGATTCTTCGACCACCTTACACCACTGGCACTGTCAACTAGGAAGAAAGGTTTCAAGTCCAGTATTTCCCTCACTTATCACTAATGTAAGATTTATTCCTAGAGACCGTTTACTCTTTTCATTGTTTGCTAATGTCTGTGCTTTTCATCTGAGCCCACTCTTCTTCGAGTATATGGAGTAAATAAATAAATGTACCGTGTGTATCGCATAGGTGTATTGTGGAATTTTTTAGTGTTATAAAGGTTTCATTACCCAAGTTTGAGGTATACGAGAAGAGCCCTCATGGCAACACAAGCGACTCGATCAACCTATCCAGCCTAGCACACATCTAATCTGAAAATCTTCGAAGAAAAATTTTCAATCTTTCTTTTCTGCCATATTGTACAAAGAGATAAGATTTGCTTTACAAAATGATCACAGAGAAAGTACGCTTACTTCTCGTAATTTCAATTTCATACAACTTCCTCTTCGAACACGATTGAGTGCAAGTTCAAAATTCGTTTTCCTAAGGCAAGGTCCCGCCTACGTCCTTTTACTCAAAGGGATGGCTCGGACTTTTTGAAGTTCTCCAAAAAACATGCTCTCTACCAGACTCCATCTCACAACCTAGAAAGCTCGTAAAGCTCGTTGATAGATACTTCAAACGGTGATTCACTAGGGTGGTGTTATTTGTATTCTTCTATCACACAAACGTATGTTTTTGTTCTTCTCGTCGTGAACATCTTATTTTTTGAAAAGCTGATTGCAAACAGTTCTGTGTGCGTGTCCATCCCCGTGCAATAAATAATTTAATTAACATACACAGGGTGCGCCATAAATATGGTCGCTTTTTTCGTCATTTTTTTTGTATTTGTTTGTAAACGTGTTTATGTTTTCATTGATCTTCGGATTTTACATGTCATCTTAACCATATATAGTGTTTTTTGCATCATCACACTGTTTTTGTCAGAAGTGGTAAAGTCTTCTTGTCAAAGAGGCGCAATCTTGGATCCGAGAAGGGTAGGACCTTCTGTTCCCAACACCGCTCGTCTGCTGAAGCTGCACAAGATGACAGTCTATCGCTGTGTGAAAGGTAACTCTCTTGTTGATCGCCCCCGATCTGGCCGTCCGATATCCGTAGCTACGAGCTTCTTCTTCTTCTCCTGAGCGTTTAGTCCCGCGCAGTCGCAGGGTCCGTTGTTCTTGTGATCTGTCGTCACCTCATCCTATCAAGGGCGTCATCTGCTGTGGCGCCGACTTCGGCGAGATCTCTCTTGATGACGTCCTTCCATGTTTTCCTAGGGGCTCCTCTCGGACGCTTTCCGGGTGCCTCGAAATCTAGGGCCAACCTTGTGGGGTGATCCTCTGGTTCTGAGGACGTGTCCATGCCACCTCAGGCGCTGCTCTCTCATCTTCAGCTGGATCGGGGCAGTCTTCATCACTGCCCTAACATCCTCGTTTCGCACCCTGTCCCGACGGGTCCATCCACATGCCCACCTCAGCATCCTCATCTCCGCCGCGTACAGTTGCCGCTCCTGCGTCTTACCCAGGGCCCAGCACTCACTGCCGTAGAGGAGAGCAGGTCTCACAACTGTCCTATAGAGCTTGCCTTTGAGCGTCGTGGAGCATCTACGGTCGCAGAGGATCCCTGTGGACTCCCTCCACTTGAGCCAGGCTGCGTTTATCCGTCCCCTGACCGCCTGGTCCACACTTCCTTCCTCGGATAGGTCACTTCCGAGGTAGCGGAATTCTCCCACCTTCTCGATCGTTTCCCCTTGGCAGTCTAGGATCGATCCAGCGCACTGCTCAGAGCTGATGAACTTCGTCTTCTTCACGTTCAGCCGTAGGCCGTTGTCCGCGAGGGCTCTCTGCCACAGCTGCACCTTCTCCTCCAGCTCCTCCTGGTTGTCGGCTACTAGGGCGATGTCGTCCGCGTAGAGGATCGTTCTAAGAGGGCCTTCCTCAAGGTGGTTCACTATAGAGTCAAGTGTCAGCAGGAAGAGGAACGGGCACAGAGCCTACCATTGGTGTACCCCCACTGTGATGTCCACTTTCCTTGTCACCCCGTGTGGAGTTCGTATCGCCGCTTTCGAGCCCTCGTACATCTCCCTTATGACCGTGATCAGACGTTCCGGGACACCCCTCCCGTAGATACGAGCAGTCTTCGAAAAATCGCGAAAGAACAATTCAAATGGAATGCAAGCCGTAGCATGAGGAAGATGCATCCGACCTCAACGTATCGGCAACGACGATGAGGCGAGTTGCTAAGAATGAACTTGGACTATACCCCTACAAGTTCCGTCAACTGCACGGACAAACGCCTGCACAGATGGAAGGAAGAAGAAAAAAATATCCAAGACTTCTCGAGCGGCACGACCACTGCACGACGCTCTTCTTCGACAAGAAACTTTTCTCAATTGAGCAGTTTTTAACCGCCAATACTCGCGGTTTTTGGCTGAAAGTGGTGAGGATGCAAATATTTCACAGAAACTCTCATGCAGCTTCCCTGATGGCTTGGGCCGGGGTTTGCGCCACAGGACGGAAAAGATTGGTTTTCGTTGAAAAAGAAGCCAAGGTCAACACCAGTGTTTACGTGAACGATATTTTGATGAGGGAGTTGCTTCCCTGGACTCAAGAACACTTTAGAAATACGTCTCATGGACGTTTCAACAGGAGGCGCTCCCGCTCATAAGTTCAAGAAGACTCAGGAGTGGTGCGCGAGGAGTCTTCCCAACTTCATCCCTGCTTCTGAATGGCCGGCAAACTCGTAAGATTTGAATGTTATGGATTACTGCGTTGGTCTGTATTGGAGAAAAAAGCCCGCGCTAAAAGGCGCACTACGATTCGAGGATTGAAATCTTCACTGGAAAAGCATGGAAGGAAATTTCGCAAGCAACCCTGCGTGCCGCCATTGAGTCCTACCCTAAGGGTCTGCAGGCTGTCGTTCCTGCCAAGAGGGATCATATTGAATGATATCCGTTTTGCGTGTTAATTAGGTTGTTAGAAAATCGTTGAGGAAGTCGTGAATCGCTGTTCCTTGATAAATTCTGCGTGAGTAATTCTCTTTTTATTGAGTGACCATATTTATGGCGCACCCTGTACAAAGCCAACCGCAATGATTCTTGGTTCTCGTGCACATCCTCTTCTCCGTTCAAACTGATGACTGACAGCTTCAAGAGCTCCTGCCAACGCAACGTTCTTTGACTCCATCATGGGAACAATATTTCTCATTTATGAAATAAACAATGGACTCCATAGAAAAGAGCTGGCAAAAACAGATAGTCTAAAAATACAAACACTACTTGAAGGACCAAAGTTTTGTTGAAAGGTGTCCACATTTCAAATTATGGATGGATTCGGCTATGTAGGGACATCCATCAGTTTGCGTCAGGTTTCTAGTAATAAAGAAAATTCAAAGCATAATGAATAAAGTTACACATTTTCATTTCTCAATAAGGTTAATTTATTAACCTCAAAAAGGTTTATTTTAGTAAATTCATCGATGTAGCCAACCCTAACACGGCTAGGGCCACACTCTCGGGCTCCTCCAATCAGCCACAGTAGAGTAAAGAAACCCTCATCATAGCATTGTTTGTTGTCTTTGTTACTATCAGTGAATTCTTGCAATTCTTCCAAATAAGTAGAAAGCATGGCGCATCCTCAAGGAAACGAAAAACCCGGAACTTTTTTTCGGTAAGTCAGCTGCCAATCTCAATACGATTATTACATGTAGTGTCGATTATTATTGTTGTTGTGCTATTGTTCCTCGTGCGAATCAGTGTGTCTGCTTTTATTAAAATATTTTTTATGAAATAAATACTCCTTCTCTTCGAATCAACGGCGAGTTCCGTCCTCAAAGAAGATGCCGCCGTCGATAGCGCAGTACTTGGGGCAAATACCACGCTCTCCATTCTGGCCGGGTGGACCGATTGGTCCTGGCTGGCCGGGGTTGCCGTCGGCTCCTGGCTTTCCGTCGGGTCCGGGCGGTCCTTTCGGTCCGGGTTGTCCTGCAACATATCAATGAATTCACCCGCCAGCTGTTGTTGTGTTGTGCTGTGGGGATTCAATTCTCCCGATCTGCGATTTATTTCTCTTCCATTCGCTATCTCTGCGAACTGCACGGGGCGGACTGAATAGGCAGCGATCTCGCGCTGGGGAAAAACTCGCAAGACGAACACCCCCATCTAATCGGCTCGAATTTCCCCCGAATGATTGAGTCTGATGGATCACAAATCTCACCTGGGGCACCGTCGGCTCCTGGTTGGCCGGCGGGTCCGACTGGTCCTTCTGGTCCTGGGTCTCCGTTCGGTCCGGGCTCACCGGCCTGTGGCGGCTCGCAGACGGCTGGCAGACCGGGCTCTCCAGCATCTCCGGGTAGTCCAGGCTTGCCGGGCGCTCCAGGTGGTCCCTTTGGTCCGGCGTCTCCGGGTGCTGCGTCTTCTCCGGGTGGTCCCTGCTCTCCATTCATTCCGTTGTCTCCTGGTGCTCCTGGAGCTCCGGGAGGTCCAGGTGGTCCTTGTGGGCAAGGCTTGCATGGAGGAGGAGTGACGGTATCGCATGGCATCTTTGGTGGGCGTCCGGGGTTGCCGGGCATGCCTGGCGCACCAGGTCTTCCTGGCCGTCCTGGCTTGCCGGGTGCTCCTGGAGCTCCAGAGGCTCCAGGCAGACAGCAGCCTTCACAGCCGGCGTCGTACGCCGGCGGCATGGAGCTGGCGGCACGTGGTGTCTCGACCATGTCGCTGCCGGAGTCGTAGCCGGTCTGACGAGCCGTACGGTTGTGCGCCTGGACTTGGAAGCGCTTCAGATTGTGCACGTCGGCCCAGACGTCCTTCGCCGATCCCTGAAAGCAGAACACGAATGAGCTAGCGGCGCTGGCTGGCCTGGCACCAGACGGGCCCGGCAGTGCTCACCTTGCAGAGGATCGCCTCGTTGTGCAGCTGTCGGCGGACGGTGTGCACATAGTTGTAGACGATCGGCAGTGTGATGCACACGGACAGCACTGCGATCACCGAGAACACGACGGCCGAGTAGGCGACGAAGCGGTAGGCCTTGATCTTCGTGTCGATGTCCATGCCTGCTTCAGCCCTCTGGACGTCGTCGCTTTTATATCAGCCGCAGCGATCCGCCCTCTCAAAGGCGCTTTTTTGCACTTGTACACGGTCCGGGCCGCCGGCCGGCGCCCACCGTCCGATCCGTCCGATGGGCGTGAGGCGGCGAGGGGTTCGGTCGTCGGCGTACGCTTTCGCTTAAAAACGCCGGGACGTTTCCGAGACTGGACAAGTCGACTCCGCGTTATGAGAACACGGCTCGAATGCGGTCGTCGGGCACTTCTGACCTTCCGGGTGCATCTGGAGTCGTAGAGCTCTGTGGACCATAAGGATGATGCCTGCTAATAGGATTCCGTAGCATGCTTTAAGCATCTTCTGGTCAAGGTTGCTGAAGGCACTTTTCCAAAAAGTCGTCTCCCTTTTTCCGAAAATCTTGGAGTATTCGAGTAGGTCCAAAAACGTGATTTCTCTGAGTATTCGACTTTCTTGGCTAATTTTCTTGCCCTGGTAGCGTGTTAACGCAGTAGGAGGAACAGCTGTCGCGTGCACCCGATTCCAGGATGTTGGTTCGGATTTCCGGCCTAGGTCAAGGGAGCGCCTGAGAAGGACGAAGCACTGACTTGTTCGTCGGCTGGCACCGTAAGTTATTGTATGGGCCAAATACAGATTGCCTCCACGACAACCTGTAGGCGTAGAATGAGCAGCGCATCACACAGGTGGTCGATTAACCCCGTCCTTCATCCTTTATCCGAGCTTGTTGTCCTATTTAAGAAGTTCCTTGAATCGAGGGCCACGAACTCTTGTTTGATTCAGAATGATAAGAGTAGGATTTGGAGGTAGTGGTGCGACTATAATTTTAGCAAAATGAACTTCGCTCTGGTGAAGTGATGCCTGTCAGAATGCGCCATGCATTGCACTCTATGGTGACGAAACCCTTCAGATGTCTATTTGGTAATTAAAATAACAGAAGCGGGCAGTTGAGTCGGGTCAGTTCTCTGCTCTTTTCAAGGTAGTTTGCTTCCGATGCGACGATAATTTTGAAGTCCCTAGTGGTAAGCCGCGAAATGAACTTTTCTGGTGTGGTGGAATACTCGTTGTAGGGAGATTCACCGATTCAGTTGATGTCATTTATTTCGATTTAATAAAAGCTTTTGATAAGGTAGACCACGAAAAACTTATTAATAAGCTATACCAGCTCGGGATAGAAGCACCTCTCCTGAAATGGATGCGTTCTTATTTATCTGGAAGAATTATGCGTGTCACGGTTGGTAACTCTTTTTCGAGAAGTTATGCTTGCAGCAGTGGAGTTTTCCAAGGGCGTGTACTCTCCCCAATTCTGTTTCTAGTGTACACAAGCGATCTTCCTGCGAGCTTAACCACTGATCCTGTTGTGAAGGTACAGATGTATGCCGATGATATAAAGATTTATGGGGTTTATAACAATGACAATATGACTCATGTTCACCAGGCCTTATCCCAGTCTATCAATTCTATGGTAGACTAAGCTAACACTTGGAAGATACCTGTGAATCTCTCCAAAAGTTACACTCTCCACTTTGGAAATCAGCTTAATATGAGTAACAAAGTCAACAACTATGAACTCCAATCTGTATATGAGGTTCGCGACCTTGGAATTTTTTTGATCCTAAGCTTAATTTTGCAAACCATGTTGATGATAATGTACGGAAAGCGTTTTCCATTCTTTTTCTATTTTATAGAAACATTAAATCTAATGACAGAGCCATATTGATTAGTTTATATAAGTCTTATGTTATTCCAATAGTTGAGTATTGCTCACAGGCTTGGAGTGCTTTCACAAAGAAGTTTCAAGCCAAAATTGAGAGCGTTCAGAAGACCTTCACAAAAATTTTGTTTTATAGATGTGTATCCTACACGAGTAGTTTTAGAAAGCTGCCAAATTATCAAGAGGCTCAGGCTTTTTAACCTTAAGAGCCTCCTTTATAGACGCATTTTCAATGACTTAGTTTTCTGCTTTAAAGTTCTGAAAGGGGAATCTCGGCTTAGTGGTAGCAAGTATTGGACATTCCTCCCAACGATGGGTCATCGAAATTTCTATAGATTCCATTGTCCCAAAATAAAGAGAAAGAATCGTGAAAAAGTCTTCAACTCCCTTTTCTTTCGTGGTGCTACCACTAACAAAATGAAAACCTCAACATATCAAAACTTTAAGCTCAGCACGGTATTGAAGAGTGAAAATATCTGCAGAAGAAATAGTCAATTATGATATAACAAGACAGTAATGAACTGGCCGGAACATGAGAAACTGTGGGAAACTGACGAGAGGAGCAGTGGCCCGCCAAACACTGCAAGTCGTTCGAGAGTAACGGCTCCGGATACCAACTTAGTAGGTCCGTCGACTTCATCAGTAGCCACATAACTGCTGCTTGGGAAAACGTGGGAAAAAAGGGTGAGAAAATTTTGGGGAGGCATTAGTAGAGAGAAACGAACAACAAACACAAAACAAAGAAAAAACGTAGGAAGCATTATTAAAACTAAGTGTTGAGAATAAGGAAATCATCAAGGTGACAAATTAGAAAAGAAAACATAACACTGAAACAAAGGCAGGGGTTGATGAAGGGACATCCAGTAAGACAAACACAACAGAAAGTGAGAAATTTAGGAAAAATAAAAAGAAAAAAATAAAATAAGAAAACGAACACTAGTTCTAGTTAATGTCAACAATGTGCAATGTTGCAAGCAAATCTATTTTCTTCAACCTCATTTTAACAACACCCACATTTGGAGCTTCTAAGAGGCTGGCAGGCAACATCTGTTACCATGAGGTTTTCATTTTGTTCTCATTTGTTTCACTAAGTGTACGGTGTCCTTACAGTTGTCGTTGCGCACGATTATGGTGCAAATAAATAAGTAAATAAATGTCGTGTAAGAACCGCATCTGTCGCGGAAGCTATATCCTGCATCTTCTTTAGAACTTCTGAAGATCATTAATTGTTTATGGGAGATGAACGAGTAGGCTACATCAGCAGTTGATTTTTTTTTGTTTGTTGTTAGGAAAATGGGAATTGCCAATTTCGTCCGAAAAGACGCACTTTTACGATGATTGGGTCTAGGTGCCATACTACGATGCCATCATATACGATCGATGACAGAGTTTTAAAGAAAGTTAAGTAGCTCGTAATTTAGACTTCCTTATCACGAGTACAGTAGGTTCTTAAGGAGAGAAGGACACACGTGTGGACTGAAGTTGCAGAGGCAAGTTTGAGCATCCGCAACTCTTGCCGGAGCTTCACCAATTTCAAGGCGGAGATGACCGCTCTCCGACGTCCTGACGGAACTGTCACCCCTTCCAGAAGGACAATGGAGAAGGTCATCCACGCGTTCCACTCCGATCTCTTTGATAACCACGTCCATCTGCCTCCATGTCCACTTCCGCAGGATGGATACGTCGTCCCCTCTGTTCTCTCTTCCGAGATCCGACACGCCATCTCGGCGGTGAAGAAACGTACAGCACCCGGTCCCGACAGGATCAGACCCGAACACCTGAAGAACCTCCCGCTAGCGCTCATCAACACCCTGGCGCGGCTCTTCTCGCGCTGCCTGTCGGAGTGCAAGGTCCCATTTCTGTGGCAGACCAGCAAGACCGTCTTGCTGTACAAGAAGGGAAACGTGCACGACATTGGCAGCCATCGCCCGATCTACCTTCTGTCCGTATTCTACAAGCTGTTCACTTGAGTAATCCTGAATAGGGTCAGCAGAACGCTGGACGAGGGACAGCCATGCGAACAGGCGGGATTTCGGAGAGGATTCAGCACGATCGACCACATACACACCATTACGAAGCTCATCGAAGTGTCGCGAGAGTACAAGCTGTCGCTGTGCCTTACGTTGATCGACCTGAAGAAGGGATTCGACTCCGTCGAAACTAAAGCGGTCATCGACGCCCTGCTCACTCAGAAGGTTCCTACTCAGTACATCAAGGTCCTTCGAGAGCTGTACAGTGGATTCACGACCAAGATCTCTCCATTCTACAACGACGTCCTCATCGACGTGAAGAGAGGGGCTCGGCAGAGGGATACCATATCCCCGAAGCTCTTCAGCGCCACCCTCGAAAAGTCACGCGCACTCTAGAAGGGAAAGACATTGGAGCGAAGGTCGACGGCCGACAGCTGCACCATCTTCGCTTCGCTCATGACATCGTGCTCATAACGCCGTGCATTAGCCAGGCGAAGCGAATGCTGGCCAACCTCGATCATGTGTGTGGGAGCGCTGGACGGAAGCTGAATCTTGACGACTTCATGAGGAACAGACGAGTTTCTGATGCCCCAGAGCTGGGCAAGAGGAGACGAGCGACTTGGGGAGCTTTCAATATCGTCCAAAAAACAAAGAGGAAGAAGAACATTCTGCTCTGTTTTACCTATTCGACTCCACTGTTCTTCCTGCCCTAACATACGTCTCAGAGACTTGGGCTATACGAAAACAGGATGAGCACGCCATCAGAGTCGCGCAGCGTGGAATCGAGAGGAGTGGCAGTCTCAGGAAGTGAGAGAAGCCCTCCGGAGTTCCGAGCTTCGTCGACTTTCGAAGATCAGAGATGATGGGCCAAGTTGTCGAAAATTAGGTGGTCCGGCCACTTAATGCGATTCGCAGACACCCGCTGGATCACCGACTGGATTCCGCGGGATGTCAAGACAACACCACGACGCCCACCAACGCGTTGGTCAGGTTTTTCGTGAAAGCCCTGAACGAACGATATGGCCCTCTTCCTGTCCCTCGAGCGGAGGATCCATTGGAGCACTCTGGCTCGCGACAGGGACGAATGGAGACGCTGCTGGCGTGATCAACGAGACAACAGGTGATACAGGTGATCACGTGCAATCCGTCTTTCTCCAATCACTGCATAATCTTGGTGGAAAAAGCCGGCTGTTGCATTTTCAATGTTTTCAAAGTTCTGAAGTCAAGTTTTCTAGAGGTTTTCATAAACGCTGTTCGTTGTGGAATCAGGAATGTTCATTCCCACCTAAAGAGAGACATCGACGTTTTAGAGAGTGTACAGGCAATTTCATCAGAATACTTATGACTTATGATGAAGTTTCCTCGGTGGATTATAGTCCGATGCATCCTGGTCAGAAGCCTTCTGTTTCCTTTGATCTTCCTTCACTAAAAATTAAAAGGAAAATCTCAGATCTTGTCATGATATGCGAAATACAGTCTGGTAAGGTCTCCATAAATCCAGTTAAATTCTTTGGGGATGTACTGACGAGAACCGTTAGAGGAAAGCTTAAGCTTCAGGTGGTAACACATGACGAGCGCCGGATCGTGGGTATGTCCCACTTCGCGTCAAGAGAAAATCAAATCAGCATCAAATCAGTTTCATTAAGCCTCAGATAGCAGGTATCGAGATAGTAAGCTGTCACAACGACGTTTGTCGCGATCAAAACTTCTAGCGCCAGGCGGGACTCGAACCCGCACCTCCCTCTGACCGGGCGGGAATGCTCTACGCCTTTACACCACCGGCGCCGTTTGAAAAACATCCATAAAAAATGTAAAATCGTTATATAGCCCAGCTGGAGCACAATTTTTGATTCTGCGCGCCGTTACTGTTTCGCGAGGGACACCGTATTCCTCATCCACTTCAACGTCATTCTTCGAAACTCCATGCAAGAATTGAAGTGGGAAGACATGGGAGTGAAGATCGACGGCCGGCAACTGCACCATCTTCGCTTCGCTGACGACATCGTGCTCACAACGCCGAGCATCAGCCAGGTGGAGCGAATGCTGACCGACTTCGATTGTGTATGTGGGAAGGTTGGACTGCAGCTGAATCTTACGAAGACGATATATGCCATTTTCACGTCGAATCGCACACTTCTGAAGTCAAATTGGACACTCTTCCAGGCTAGCTTTAAGACTTTTTACATCAAAGCGAACTGTTACGTGCGGTCAAACAGCGCCGGTGGTGTAAGGCGAACATCGCTGTCCGGAAAGCAGAAGATGCTGGTCCGAGTCCCGCCTGGCGCAAGAGTTTTGATCGCAACAAAACATCCTGTAGCAACATATAGCGAACTCTTCCAAATCGAAAGACCCTCAGATAGGTTAAAGTCCAGACTCAATTAGATGGCTAGGATAATTTTTTGTTCAAGGAAAATTCGAACATTATTTGAAATTTTTTAGTTTACCTGTCCAACTAAGTGCAATAACTTTCTGACATTTTTATCTTTAGCGAAAAACACTGAGCTAAATTTTTCTTAAAGCGCAACAAAAAAGCAGTAGCGACAGCACAACAAAGAAGCATTTAGCGCATGAAAAGATAAGTAGCGCCATGCGCTCAAAAACTTCGCCGCAACTTTTATTCGATTGATATTGTAAATGCTACTTACATAAAACATCTAGATGAGAATATGTGTTGCTTACAGTTGTTTTTGTTGTGCTGTTAGAAGATAAAGGATAAAGAACGGCGTTACTCAAATCCCTTTTGGGATGAGCCACGCATTCTACTTCTACGGGATATCGTGGAGACGATTTGAATGCGTATTTGGCCATACAATGACTTGCGGTGGCCAGCCGATGAACAAGTTAGCGATTTCTCCTTTCCAGACAACTCTGGTACCAATTCACCGACCCCGAAGGGAAGGAAGGCTTGGTTGGCCTGGACGGGAAATCCGAACCAGGAACCTGGTATCGGGTGCAGGTGACAGTCGGCGCCTCCTCCGACTGCGCTACACGCGCCCGTTGTACTGTTAGCAGAGTCAAACTCCATGCAAACAGAAACTCTCTCAATCGTACAAAAATATTCTTTATTTTAGCACTAGAAAATGGCAGCTTCCCTTCCCTTTAAATCGAATTTTAAACCATCAATTTTCTTTGAAAAATAAAACTTTTATAAAATTTTAAGCAATGCTTTCACTTATTTGGGTGGATGAGTTAAAACGTCAAAGAAAGTTGTACTAAAATTTTCCTTGCACAAAAAGTATTCTAACCTTTTTATTAGGATGTCCCATAAGTCCTTGCCGTTTTTTTTTCAACGATTCACTGCAGATTTCGCTGGCGGTCTCTTGCACAGCGCTATACAGCTTTTGAAAGAGAATGATTTGCTCTATCAGAAAGTGTATTGCATTTCTTTTTTCATCATGAATTTTTTCAATTTTTAGGTCGTTGAAGTGAAAAGTGAAAAAGTGAAAAAGTATCCATTTGCGTACTTGTTCTCTCCGCATAGGTTTGTAATTTTTTGCGCAGTTTTTTATAGCATTTAGAAGACAATGTTCTGTACTACAAGAATATGTGTTGGTCCTATTTTCTCACTTGCGGTTTATTGATTTTTGGGCCATCAAATTGGACGTCCGACTTTTCCGTCCGAATTTTTACCGAAACTCCTGCTCTGAGGTTGGACTTCTTTGCTTGGTGTGATATGTCGTTCGGAAGATGGCGTCTTGCTCAATAAGAATTTGTGTCGCGATTATTGGCTCACGCTGATTTCTGTCGAATATCAACAACTGAAGAAGGAGAAGGAGTTGTTGGTGAAGACGATTTTTCTCTTTTTGGCATTTTGTTGATATTCAATAGAAGGTGGCGATGTCCATTCCTCCACGTGGTGCTACTGGAAACTGCTCGCTCTGCGAGCTAAGCTAAGCACAGGCACTCGAATGCAGGCGACAGGCCCTTGTGACAGGCCGGCCTACGAAGACCCATGTCACATCACATGGTTGATGACGCTTAAGAGATTTCGAGATAGTGCTACGGCGTCCGCGGGAGCCGACGCGCACTCGCAAAGCCCGGCGAGTGTGAGAAGTATGCGAGGGTCCCTGATGCAAGGACGGCATCGGGGGGCAACTGAGCTAGTCCGAAAATCCCGTAACGTAAGCAGGACCCGCGTGGCTACGCTGAATGTGGGTACGTTGACGGGCCGCTCGTGCGAGTTGGTAGAAGCACTGGAGCGTAGAAGAATTGATCTCTGTGCGGTGCAGGAGACGAGGTGGCCTGCCACAAGTCAAGGGACATAGGACGAGGCTTCAAGGCCGTTCTATGTGGAAGTCCCAGGACCACCAGTGGAGTTGGAGTCATCGTCTCCGAACGATTTCGTGACTCGATTGTAAGTGTCGAACGCTTTAACGATCGGTTGATGAAGATCGTTGTCGTCGCGAAGGAGCGACTCTATCACTTCTTCTCTGCGTATGCTCCGCAGAGTGGCTGCTCCGATCAAGCCAAGGAAGAGTTTTGGAGCCTGCTTGATGAGAAGACAGCAGAGGTACCACTGAAAGATGTCATCATAGTCGCTGGTGACCTTAATGGGCACGTAGGTGCTGCGAAGGACGAGTACAGCTGTCATGGTGGTGTCGGATACGGGTCTCGTAACCCCGATGGTGAACGTATTCTTGAGTATGCGGAATCGCATAGCCTCACCATTGTGAACACCGTTTTCCGAAAACGCGACTCCCACCTCATCTCATACTACAGTGGGAGCTCCAAGTTTCAGATAGACTTTGTCCCTGTGAAGGATCGCGACCGAAGCATTGTCACAGACGCGAAGGTCGTGCCGTATGAGCCGGTCGCCCCACAACACCGACCGCTGGTCTGCACCCTAAAGATCGCCCTCCGAGGCTGAAGCAGGTCGAGCGATGCGGTGCTGCAAGAATCAAGTGGTGGCGAATGAGAGAGAAGGAAGCAGTTGTGATTTCTCGCGTGCGGTTACCGACAGTCACAGCTGTTGACGAAACATGGAAGAAGCCTGCCGACGCGATACGTGAAGCTGCAAAGTTGGAGCTCGGCATCACGGTGCATGGACGACGCAAGGTCCAAAAGCAGACGTGGCTGTGGACCGACGACGTGAAAGCAAAAGTTCCAGAGAAGAGGTCGCTCTATCACGTGTTTCTCAGCGACAAGACAGCCGATAACTGGCAAAGTACCAAGAAGCGAGGAAAGCTGCAAAGAAGGCCGCGCTGTTGCTAAAGCCACTCATTATGGAGATGTCAACGAGAAGCTCGAATCGCGTGATGGTGAGCGGTATTTGTACCGACTTGCTAAGAGTCGCCATCACCAAACCGAGGATATTGAAAAGTTTTTTGGCATCAATGATGAGAGCGGCCATCTTCTTACGGACCGCAAGAAGGCATTGAAGCGATGGCGCGACTACTTTGAGGAAATCTCTACAGTAGAATTTCCTCATCCAGCCAACCCTTCTACGGCTCCAACCCACGGCCCCGTTCAGAAGATCACCGTGGAGGAGATTGAAGCGCCTTTGAAGAAGATGAGGCCAGGCAAAGCGACTGGGCCCGACGACGTGGCAGCTGAGCTGTGAAAGTCAAAGCTGTGGTACCCTGCTGAGTGGTTGGCGAAGTTCTTTAACCAGGTTGTGGCGGAAAAGAAGGTGCCTGAGTGTTGGCGCCAAAGCAGAACGATTCCGATTTGGAAGAAGAAGGGCAGTCCTGCAGACTGCTCCAATTACCGTCCGATTCGCTTGCTTTCGCACAGCATGAAGATCTTTGAGAGAATTGTCGATGGACGAATTCGTGACATCGTCCAACTTTACAGCAATCAGTGCGGCTTCGTAGCTGGCTGTGGCACCATTGATGCCATACATGCCGCCCGCCTCCTGATAGAAAAGCACCGCGAGAAACAGAAGCCAGTGCATATCGTCTTCCTCGACTTGGAGAAGGCCTTTGACCGCGTACCGCGTGAAGTGATATGGTACGCCTTGCGTCATTATGGAGTTCCTGAAGAGCTTATAGGGTGGGTGCGAATCCTCTACTCTTGTCCAAAGAGTCGAGTTCAAGCTGCAGCTGGAACCTCGATGGAGTTTCCCATCTCTGTTGGGGTACACCAGGGCTCTGCGCTTTCCCCACTCCTCTTTGTCGTCGTGATGGACGCCATTACACGGGATCTTCAGATGCCAGTCCCCTGGACTTTGCTTTATGCTGATGACGTAATGCTCGCTAGCGAAGATAAAGATGAACTCGAGCGAGAGGCGCAAGCTTGGTGTGATCGCTTGGAGTGTTTTGGACTCAGATTGAACGTGAAGAAGACCGAATATCTAACGACGGCCTTCACTGAGTCCAGCTCCATCAAGGTTAATGGCATCGAGCTCCCACACACTTCGGTTTTTAAGTGCCTGGGATCAGCAGTAGCATCCGATGGCAATCTGATGACTGAAGAGAACTCACGCGTGAGTGCAGCTTATTCCAAGTGGCGCTCGTTGACGATAGGAAGATACCAGAGCACCTGAAGTCGAAGATATACAGAGCAGTCGTCCGGCCGGTAGCGATGTACGGCGCTGAGTGTTGGCCTGCGACCAAGGAAGTTGAAACGCGCCTCAGCGTCATGGAGACGAAGATGCTGCGCTGGACGGCCGGAGTCACGCGCATGGACCGCATCCGAAACGAAGCTATTCGGCAGAAGTTCGGTGTCGCGCCGATAACTGACAAGATGCGCGAAGCTCGCTTGCGATGTGACGGCCATGTTCTGGAAAGGAAGACAGCGTCCGCAAGATAGGCTTAAAGTTTGAGGTAATAGGAAAGCGGCCTAGAGGGGGGTCCGAAGCAGCGCTGGTCCGATACGTTACATATGGAATTGAAAGTAGCTGGTGTCCACCCTGATCTAACGCTGGATCGGGCAAGGTGGCGTCATGACACCAGAATAGCAGACCCCGCTACGAAGCGGGACAGACGCTGAAGAAGAAGAAGAAGAAGAAGAAGAAGAAGAAGAAGTTGATATTCAATAGAAGTCAATAAACGCGACACATATTCTTATAGAGCAAGACATTTTCTTTCGAATGACATATAATACCAACCCAAAAAGTCCAACCACAGAGCAGGAGCTGATGGTAAAAATTCGGACGGAAAAGTCGGAATTCCCAATTTGATGGCCTAAAAATCAATAAAGGACAAGTGAGAAAATAGGACCAACACATATTCTTGTAGTACAGAACATTGTGTCCCGAATGCTATAAAAAACTGCGCAAAAAATTACAAACCTAAGCGGAGAGAACAAGCGCGCAAATGGCTACTTTTTCGCTTTTTCACTTTTCACTTCAACGACCTAAAAACTGACAAAATTCATGGTGGAAAAAGAAAGAAAAGAATACACGGTCTGATAGAGCAAATCATTTCTTTCGAAGGCTATGCAGCGCTAAGCCTTCGAAAGAAAATGATTTGCTCTATCAGATCGTGTATTGCGCGCCGCCGGCGAAATCTGCAGTGAATCTTTGAAAAACAACGGCAAGGAATTATGGGACAACCTAATAGAAAGCCTCTAGCTAAAGTAGAAAAAGCTCATCTCGATTTGAAAGGATTTGCTTTGATTTTAAAAAGCATCGGCTAGCTTAGAACAGTGCCGAACTTAATTTCGCAAGTGTCCGGTTTGATTTGAAAAGTGTCCAATTCAACGTGAAAATGGTGTATTTTAGGTTGGTCAGAAAGCCTTGAGACAATTTTGTGAAGGTTGCAGAACTCTCTGTTCTTGATTGGTAGCTATGATATACTATGTGGTAGTGGTAGATCACACCCGAAGCTTCTAAGTGATCAGTGTATACTATTTTTACGTCAAGATGCACACTCTTCTAAACAAACCTGACGTCTCTGAAATCAAACTGAACGTTTTCCAAATTGAAGCGAGATTCTTACAGGTTAAATTGCGGACTCTCCAAGATGGTTAAAATAATTTTTTTTATTCAAGAAAAATTTGATATAGCTTTCTTTGCAATGAGCTGCCCGATTGAGTGTAATAATTTTATAAAAATCTTAGTTTTAATAAAATCAAATCAAATAAAGGATAAAGGACGGCGTTATTCAATCCCTTTGGGATGCGCCGCGCATTCTACTTCTACGGGATGCCATGGAGGCAAGTTGAATGCGTATTTGGCCGAACAATGACGGCCGATGGACAAGTCGGCGCTTTATCCTTCCCGGACAGGTCTGGAACCAATTCACCGACCCCGGAGGGATGGAACGCTTAGCTGGCCTGGGAGGGAAATCCGAACCAGGAACCTGGTATCGGGTGCAGGCGACAGCCGGTGCCTCCTCCGACTGCGCTACACGCGCCTTTCAAGGCTATGAAGACCTCCACAATCGCAACCGAGCTCATGCGAGGGATGTTCTAAAACACGACCAGTGATCAAGGAAGGTAATGAAGTCGCTCTCGCGGTATTTAAGCTCCGTTTTTCTCAGTAGAAGGCTTTTTTATCGCTTGAGTGGCTTCCCAAAGTGCTTACTTCTAGGTAGGAAGGAAGTGCTCCGTAATGAGGCCGAGAAGTGAGGCGGAAAAAGTTGAGAAAACGGTCGGCGATTCAGCGACGGTAGAGGCTGGTTTCTTTGGCTGTGTATGTATTGTTGTGCTGCGGAAAGGAACGAATTCCGGCGGTTTTTGTTCGCTTCGACGGAGACTTCGCTCCTCGCATGACCAGCATCAATTTCATTCAACGCGTGTGGTCTAATCGAGATGACTTTCACGCTCGTTTCCGTCCCAGAAAAAGGCATCCGCTCATCCGATCGTCTCCACACGGAGGCTCCGCGCGGTCGTAGATGCCCCAGGCGCGGCTGCTCTGCCAGGCGTTCGTCTCCCAACCGATTCGGTGAGTTCTACGGCGGTCTGGCTATGCCGGTAAGCGATGTGGATTTGATATACCACACGACGACGGGAGCTGATTGGAGAAGCCGCCGCTCCTAGCATATGCGGAATCCAGCTGATGTCCAGTTTCGCCCATCTGTGGGTTTCGCCCGCCGCCGTCTCGAGCGATCGGCGTTCACCTGGGGACGACAATCCTTCAGGGGAACACTTCCACAAACACCATCAGAAGCTCAGAAGCAGAAGGAAATTTTAAGAGGAAGCCTTACTTGAGACTGAATCGGTTCAGTTACGTGAGTTTGCCTCACTCTTCCCACGGAAACCAAGGCCTTGGATTGCATTCCATGGAATCTCGTCGAAAAGCCAAGCATGCCTGTGTTGTTCTCAAAATTCTGAGTGGGATGTCACAAACGGACAGCTCAACATTTCACCAAATTGCATTCCCAAGATCTAGAGGGTTCCGTGAAAATCACCTCTATCACTCCAAAACGAGTCTAATGTAGGGTCTAACTCATCCACTTGTGAAGCAGGATCTTTATTCATATCAATAAAAAGTGTTGTAGATTTATTTATTTATCAATATTTATACTGCATATTGAGTGCACTCAAAAAGGGGCTAATAACAAACAACCGACGATCTTGAACAATTTCAGTTAACTTACACAATTCAAAGAAATAAAGCATGGTGTCATTATGCCCTGCAATTTATTTTTCTTGAAAATCTTTCCAGGGTTTTGCACTTATTCAGAACTGCAAATACAAGGAGCCTAAACCAATCAATGGCCGTAAAACGAGAATAGAAGTAATAATTCGATTTATATAACCATAATTTAGGCAAATAAAAAATTAGGAAAAGAATTGGAATATAGTATAACGGTGCAGAGGTCAGTTAGGCAACTATTATTTGCTATTTAGTCCTTTCTTGTTTTTCTAGATTTTGAAGCAAAGGCTTATTTCGTATTGCAATCAGCGGTTTTTTGTTTTGCTTTCTGGATGGCCTTTCGGGCCGTATAATAGAGCCGCAGTGTGAGCCTGTCCTTTCCCACATTTTTAGTGCGGTTGAATTAGCACCAGAAGATTATATCCTTTCCAGCTTTCGAAAATTGTGAGGCATTTTAGGATCAGCATTATTTACAAAGCAGTCAAAACCTCTCCGTCAACTTTCCACACTGGTTGTGTGTTGATTTTCTTTTCTTATGGATAGTGTATTACTATCACAAACACGAGAAATCGTATCAGTCAGATCACAGTGATGGTTCAAAAAAGCAACCATAAAAAGCTGTGCCTAGGGACTACAATACTACTCAAATGTCCTGCATTTGGAGAATACTAATCCTTCCTAAAACCATAGTGCAGGTAATAATACTAACTTTTAATGGTTGTCTCTTAATGCAACAACACCTCGCTCTGCTCCTACCCTACCCGTTAGTCAGCCAATCCCTTGAACTCTCGACCCGACCCCTCACCAACATCGGCGGCAAGACGGGTACGAGCAAAGTCAAGTGGATACACAAAGCAGAGTGAGGTAGCTCCAGCAGCTCCACCAGAAGCCAGGTTTCTGGCGAAGAATTTCCAGAAGTCCTTCTTTTTGTCAAGACCTTCTACAAGCATCTTCTTGTAGGTGTCCTTGAAGGCGAAGTTCAGCGTCTGTGTGGGGAAGTACCGGATGATATTGGCAAGGTTTCCTCTCCACGGAGCGGCGAAGCCTGCTCCTTGGGCACACGGTGACATAATGTTGGTGTTTCTTTTTTATGGTTGTTTTTCTCCCTCTTGGCGCACCCATGTGTGCACGAAATAAATAAACAAATAAATAATTCTAGGTGTCGGCTTCTATGTTATTAGAGTAGGTTGTGTTGAGTCTGCGTTTTTTCTCTGATGTTTACCTTATTTAGTGTATTCAATAAATAAATCAGTAGAAGCATGTAGCCCACCGACTCATCGTACCGGCTACAGAAGCGAATCTTCGACACTTAATGAACAGCTGATAAAGCGATAATGTGCTGTAGTGCGTCGTTTTATTCCTTTTCCCGTAAATTGGGCACTCTTTAAAAGTTCTGTGCTTCTGGAATTAAGCTATACATCTTCCACATTTCACGGGGCATCTTACAGATTAAGTTAAAGGCTCTTTGACACGCTTACCTTAATTTAAGTTCAAGAAAAAAATCCTTGACTTTCTTTAAAATTTTTGAAGTCACTTGCTCCAGAAGGTGAGGCGCCTGTTTGAAATTTTATAACTTATTTACTTTCGAGGAAAAATTAGGGTTTAAACGTATTCTAAAGTACAGAAGGGTGGTCAATTTGTAGTGCATTGAAAAAATCGTACTATGCACTTGTACGGCCCATCGCAGCAAATTGCTTGCTTCCAATCAAATGAAAGCTACGACGTCTTTAACAGGTGCATGACGCAATTTTTTCTAAAAAATGAAGTCTTAATGCACTTTGAAAAGATGCAATAAGCCTTTACTTTTCTGTCCTCTGTTTTTGCCTTTTTTCTTGGATCATTTAAGTTTATGCGTTTAACAGGCGTTTCCGAAGACATCCTTCACCAAAGTTTCGTTCCGATTCGTTGGTCCTTTTAAATATTTTTTTAGATTAACTATGACTGGGCGCGTGTAGCGCAGTCGGAGGAGGCGCCGACTGTCGCCTGCACCCGATACCAGATTCCTGGATCGGATTTTCCGCCCAGGCCAGCCAAGCCTTCCATCCCTCCGGGGTCGGTGAGTTGGTACCAGACTTGTCTGGGAAGGATAAAGCGCTGACTTGTGCATAGGCTGGCCACCGCCAGTCATTGTAAGGCCAAATACGCATTCACAACGCCTCCACGATATCCCGTAGAAGTAGAATGCGTGGCGCATCCCAAAAGGGAACGCCGTCCTTTATCCTTTTTATCCTTCAACTATGATCGAGCAAAAGTACGGAGTGCGGTTTGCTTGCTATACGGCTTCAAGCAGGGAAGAACTGGTGTAGAATCCCATCGCATCTTGTCCGAAGCGTTTGGTAGCGAAGTTCTAACATTACGTCAATGCCAGCGATGGTTTCAACGTCTCCGAGACGGGGACGAGAGCCTTGAAGACGAAGAACACCAACGGCGTTCTGAAGTTGTGGGTAGCCACGAATTAAATGAAGCTGTTGAGTCGGATCCAACACATTCTACACGTGAGCTCGCACAGAGGTTCGGCTGCCACCATTCTACCATTGCCGATCGTCAGAATGCAATCGGAAAGTCAAGTCGGTGCGGAAAATGGGCGCCACACGAGTTCAGCGACACCAACAAGGCAGCACGAGTCGCCATCGCTGGAATTCTCATCCGCAAAACCAAGAACAGCGGCTTCTATGACTCCATCGTGACGTCGGATGAAGAAGTGGATCCACCACGACAATACCACACGAAATCTGCAATGGATGAGCCCCGGTGAGGCTCCGAAGAAACGACGAGCTCCACGGAGAAAAGTAATGGCCTGTGCTTGGTGGGACAGTAGAAGACTGGTGCATTTTGAGGTGCTAGATTCAGGCCAAACAGTTACGGCAGATCTTTACAAAGAACAGCTGAGCCGCGGGGACCAAGCACTGCGTCAACAAGGAGTGAACACAGCAACTGTGAAATTCCTCCACGATAACGCTCGACCGCACGCCGCCAATATCACGCTGCAAAGAATAGAGGAGTTGGGCTGCGAGCTTCTGCCTCATCCGCCCCATAACCCAGGCCTTGCTCCATTAGTCTGCCGTCTTTTCCGGTCGATGCAGCACGCCTTGGCGGAGAAAAAATTCAAGAACCGTGACGAAGTCGAAATTCGAATGTCCAACTTCTTCGAGTCGTAGCCACCGAAGGACCTGTTCATACTTCGCGACAGGAGCAGCAAAAGCGACAAAAGCGACAAGAGCGACAAAAGCGACAAGAGCGACAAGAGCGACAAGAGCGACAAGAGCGACTGGGGCGACGGATGTAGTGTGGTGTGCGTAAATGATTGCGCATTTCACACTACATTCGTCGTGGACGGAGTGTGGAGTACGCAATTATTTCCGTACACCACTACATCTGTTTACTGTTTCTCACTACATCTGTCGCCCCAGTCGCTCCAGTCGCTCTTGCCGCTCTTGTCGCTTTTGTCGCTTTTGTCGCTCTTGTCGCGAAGTATAAACAGGCCCGAAGTTCTTCAAGAAAGGCATCCATTCTTTGCGAGGACGTTGGCGACATGTCATTGATAAAAATGGAGATTACCTCTTGTACTAAGGTATGGTCATTCTTCTCTTATAGCTAAATTTCTTTTTTAAGCAAAAATGACATTCATATTCCGATAAACTGATAGAAATTCCATGGAGAAATAGAGAACAAAAAACGGCATTAGTCCATCCCTTTGTGGGATGAGCCAGAATTCTGTTCTTCGTGACGTTGTTGAGCCAATTGGAATGTGTATTTAACCTACACAATAAATTGCTGTGACCGATCGTCAAGTTAGTGCGTTATCCTTCCCGGGCAAGACTGTTCCAGTTCACCCAACCCGGAGAAATGGATAGCTTGATTGGCTTAGGAGAGGGAATCCGAACCAAGAACCTCAATTCACCGTGCGTGCGACAGTCAACGCCTCCTACAACAGCGCCATTCCTAGTCAGCCTAGAAGCACTGTGCTTCGCGACTCGCGAGAGATGGCACTGATCTCCTTGGGTTCTGTGAGCTGAATGCGCTGCTAGCGCGGCTAGTCAAGGTGTGCATTTGCTGTTCCACGACGGGAGCGGTGATAAGCGCATTGCAATGCGTGGAATCCAGTTGTTGTCCAGTTTCACGTGTCCACAACTTCTGTGCTGCGTCGCTTTCTATCAAGGAAGCAGCACCGCGCCCCTCTCCTAGGGGATCTACGTTCACATTCTTCATCAAACATAACAATGGCCTTTCAAAGGAGAAATAGCTAGGCTAGAAGCCATTCGAAACAGTTTCACAAGAAATACTGTGAACAAGGGTGCATGGTTACTACAGTTGTGCTCGAACGAATGCATTCGAATATTTATTAATAATAATAATAATAATAATTGTCGAATATTCAACATTTTTAGATTTTTGAATGTTCGTTAGAATTCAAACATCGAAAGGTAGCCATAAAGGATAAAGGACGGCGTTATTCAATCCCCTTTAGGATGCGCCACGCATTCTACGTTTACGGGATCTCATGGAGGCGGGTTGAATGCGTATAGGCTGGTGGCCAGCCGATGAACAAGTCAGCGCTTTATTCCCCAGCCCCAGACAAGTCTGGTACCAATTCACCGACCCTGGAGGGATGGAAGGCTTGGTTGGCCTGAGCGGGAAATCCGAACCAGGAACCTGGTATCGGGTGCAGACGACAGCCGGCGCCTGCTCCTACTGTGCTCCACGCGCCCACAAAGGGAACCATAATCGAATATTAATCGAAAATTGAATAATTGAACTTTATTCGAAAATCGAATAATTTATTCGAATATCGAAAAAGTTTTTGAATCTTTAAGCACGGAAAATGATTCGAACAAACTGCTCGACTATTCGAAAATTACTACTATAAAATTTGGTACTACAAACCGAAATCAGGAGCTAGTGCTCACTTTTTTACTGTTAGGGGCGGATCGGTGTGCCTGGCATTAAAAAGTGATTTACACCCCTCTCCGAAAATATTTGAACCTTTCAGACGACGAGTTGCTAAGAAGGCTCTCTTGAAGTACTAATTGTATGTTTATTGTTTCTGTTGTTTTGAAGTGTTATTGTTAGCTAGTGATGTTCCATCAGTTGTCACACGACTGTCTTAAATAGTCGTAGCTAATGAACAAACAAATAAACAAATATTCAAATAAACGAAAATGGGGCTTATTCGGTTCTCGATCATTTGAAAAAATTGATGGGCGAATTAATTCGATCGTTCTTTCGTTCGAAAATTTTCGACATTGAATTCCATTCGTTCATTCATTCGTTTCACGTAAATCGTGACGTCTTGTAAAAAAGTTAAAATAAACTAAAACTTCTCTAAACAAGCCAAACACCTTTGAAATCAATCTGAACATCTTTGAGACTAAAAGCTGAAGAAAAAACGAGATACGTTAAAATATTTGGAACATTTCTTTGTCCAGGAAAAATTAATATGATTTTCTTTGAAGTTTTAATTTGCCTACCCGATAAGTAAACACAGTGTTTGAAATTTAACCAAATTCTCAATGTCAAAGGCAAAATAATAGTTTGAAGTCTATTTTAAAGAACCGGAAGGCGGCCATTTTTAATGCAAAAAGAAGCCATAGCGCCATACATCGTCCAAGATGTCGCGATTATTATTTATTTATTTAATGATATTATTTGATTGATAACCGACGTTTTGTTTGCATGCAGTTTAAATCCTGTAAGCAATAAATCAAAAACAATTGTAAAGAACACATACATCCTCACTTCGATGCTTCATGTCAGCAGCAATTCCACTACCAATCACATAAAAATCGCTGAGAGATTTTCGAGTGTATGGCGCAATCTTGAAAATGATTGTTGTTTAGCTGCGCTTTGAGACTAAAGTCAACTTATTATTTTTTTCACGAAAAATAAATTATTATACCATTATCATTCTCCAACTTCTCTCTTTTTGGGATCTCGGCATGGTAAGTTTCAGCTCTATATTAGTACTGTGCCAAACACGAGGTTGTAGGTGGACTTTATTTCGGCCTACCGTTTCGACTGAAGTTTTTTTGCTTAAGGAGAACTTGGCATAAGTTTCAAATTTCTTAGTACAGCTGTTTAAATAAAAATAGTAATAATAATAATAATAATAATCCAGGTTCTGTGTGAGAGATCTTAGACTAACTTCGGAACCGCTAGAGCGGGTAAGGCGTTTGGTCGCGTAAACAAAAAATTCTAATCTAAAAATTATCTATTTATTCTAAAATTTATTCCCCTCGAAGAGCTAAACAAGGCAACCAAAAGAATCAAATGGAGAAGATTTCAGGAAACCACGCCCATGCTTGTCTTTCTCAAGCCATATGCCCGAAGTACACTCAGCAAACACCCCCCTCCTGGACTCGTTCCTCTAATTGTAAGAGGTCAGTTTGTTTCGCTCGAAGCGAACTGGTGATTGCAAGCATCGCTATTAATACTAGCGATGCAACAGGGAAATGTTTGTGAAGAAGAGCTAATGTATGTTTCTCGCTCATGAAATTTTAGTAACCTATTTTTTAAAAATAGATTTTTTAAAGACGAAAATATTCGCCGTTTCAGAATGTGCATATCAATACCAAACTCACCATTCGAGTATTAATGGATGCTTATGAACAGGGTGCGGCGCTTAAATGCGACCGACCTAAAATTTCTCTTTTCGAACAAAAATATTGATACAAAATACGAACAGAAAAGAGAATTCTTCTACACAAATAGAAGGATATCTCAAGAGTAGAATTACTCAACCCATTTTACGATTTACGACATTTTGATTCGTAAATCGTAAATTTTCATGAATGTGATATTTGATCTAATTCTAGATGAGGTGATGAGCCCTGGTTGTAGAGATGTGCCCACTTTAAAAGTCGCGCTTGTTCCCTCTGTTCGTTTAGTGTTGATGTATATCGCGATGTCACACCGCGACAGAAGACTGTGCACAAGTCTCTCGAGTTCGGCTTTTCTCTTTGCTTAACTAACTTTTTCATTTCTCTAACACTTTAATGGCTGCCGTTTGCTGTCAGACCTGTTCCGAAAGATAAAGAGGAACACTACATACTTAAAATTAAGCTCACAGAGAGATTGGACTCCTCCCTTTCCAGCAAAGTTCGCATTCCTACTGTCGAAGATCGTTCCAATCCAGCCCACAGAAAGATATTCGAAGCTATATTGTAGGCAAAAATAGGTATTTTTGCTGATTTAAATCCTATTAGGTAATTACTACCTGGTCAGTCTGCTCAGAAACGATTCATGCTAACCCCTACGAACACGACTAATGCAAGCCATGATGAAATACAATTCGTGATTGGAAGCGGGGCATAGGATAGAGAGGATTAGGATAGATCACTAATGTTTCCACCAATAAACACTGTACGCCAAAGTTCGGAGCAAGCGAAGATCCAAAGTGCTGTAAAAGCAGGCTTGAAACTTATCCAAAGAAAGAGTCGAAGTGGTTTTGGCAGCTTTGGTCTCCCCTTTCAGCGGCGTAATTGACATTGCCGAACTCACCCTGTCTGACTTTTTAGAATGTTGCGGACTCTCCGAGAGCGAACGTCCGCCACAGAATTGTCGAAGGCTAGCCGAGCGAGTGCGGACAATTATTATGCAGTAATGCACAACTCTAGTCTTCGTGTACAAGCGTAAGCCCAATTGCGAGGAAAAGCGGTAGAAGATAAAAGCCTATATGGGTCCTTGTGACATACAGTGGCGCGCACGCTTGGTGCCTGACTACACGAGGCAAATGTGAATACACTGTTGCTTCTGGTTTTCCTCCACGTTCTAGCAAGGGAAGAAACTCCAGGAGCTAGATTCACCAACCGCTTACCGGACGGGAACGGTGTGCCGGTTATCGTCCGATATGGTGAATCCGCCGGGAGATGACACCGGCAGTATCGTTGATGAATCTGGCTCCAGGACAATACTTCTGTTATGTTCTTTGCTCTCCTCCGCGTCAGCAAAAGAGAGCACAAAACACAGCAGTATTTTTTTTCTTCTCAATTTTGAAACTCGAAGTTGTTCAATATTTATTGACGACGTTTCGGGCCTTAAGCCCTTCTTCAGGTCTAAAATAACTGTGTTGCATATACCACACATATACGGTCAACGGAACAACTGACGCTTTACAGACCTGGAACCTCACGGGAAAGAAGGAAGGGGGGAGGGAAGCCAAGGACTTCTTATTGTGCGGTTTGGCCATAAATGAAGTGCAGGGTCTCTGGGATTTTTATATATTAGGTTGTCCCATAAGTCCCCTCCGCTTTTTCAACGATTCACTGCAGATTTCGCCGGCGGTCTCTTGCATAGCGCTGCATAGGCTTCGAAAGAGAATTAATTGCTCTGTCAGAACAATTATTGCGTTTCTTTTTTTATCATGAACTTTGTCAATTTTTAGTTCGTTGAAGTGAAAAGTGAAAAAGTGAAAAAGTAGCCATTTGCGCACTTGTTCTCTCCGCTTAGGTTTATAATTTTTCGGCAGTTTTTTACAGCACCTAGAAGACAATGTTTTGTACTACAAGAATATGTGTTGGTCCTACCTTTTCACTTGCCCTTTATTGATTTTTAGGCCATCAAGTTGGGAATTCCGACTTTCCCGTCCGAATTTTTACCAAAACTCCGGTTCTGTGGTTGGACTTTTTTACTTGGTGTTATATGTCGTTTGGAAGAGGATGTCTTGCTCAGTAAGAATTTGTGTCGCGTTTATTGGCTCACGCTGATTTCTGTCGAATATCAGCAACTGAAGAAGGGGAAGGAGTTGTTGGTGAAGACGGTTTTTCTCTTTTTGGCATTTTGTTGATATTCAACAGAAATCAATAAACGCGACACATGTTCTTATAGAGAAAGACATTTTCTTTTGAACGACATATAGCACCAACCCAAAAAGTCCAACCACAGAGCAGGAGCTGTCGGCAAAAACAACCATCCTCCTTCGGACGTCCCAATTTGATGGCCTAAAAATCAATAAAGGACAAGTGAGAAAATAGGACCAACACATATTCTTGTAGTACAGAACATTGTCTCCCAAATGCTATAAAAAACTGCGCAAAAAAATACAAACCTAAGCGGAGAGAACAAGTGCGCAAATGGCTACTTTTTCACTTTTTCACTTTTCACTTCAAGGACCTAAAAATTGACAAAATTCATGATGAAAAAAAGAAATGCAATACATGTTCTGATAGAGCAAATCATTCTCTTTCGAAAATTATGCAGCTCTATGCAAGAGACTGCCGGCGGAATCTGCAGTGAGTCGTTGAAAAAACGGCGGGGACTTAGGGGACAACCTAATACATTCGCGGACAGTGACCGGTCTCCCGTCTCTCAATGTCGCCATCATGCTCAGCAGTCACGCCGTGCGCCCGCAGAGCGTGATAAGGTTTATTGCATACTTCATTTCTTCCTTCTTGTTGATTGGCGGTTGCCAGTGCTTTATCTCCAGCGCTTCCTTGATCTTTCTCTCCACAGTGTCTGTTAGGTTTCTGTGGAGAATCGAGACTCGCAGTTGTTGCAGTGGATCTCGTGCGTATCTGAGAGTGCGGTGTCTTGAAAATCGATTATCCGAGTAGCTTTGAGGGCCACGTAGTGTTCTTAAATGTTCGTCCGTTCTCTTTCCAAGTGGTCTAGCTGTTTCACCTATGTAGAATTCATCACGCGGCACACAGACCACTCTGTACAACACACATCATATTTGGCATATCTGGTTGTCCTCTTCACAGATTGAGCAATCCGACCTTTCACCGTGACTCTCGTAAGGACGCGACGTTGTGAGTAGACGCCGCGAAGATGGAGGTGGTCGAAATACAAGACTAATAGGTAGCCCCCCTGACCACACGGTTAATGTCCAGAGCCATTGTTTTTTCATTAACACTATGTCTCGTTTCTCTTTGTCCGTGTTATTGAAGCTTCTTAGAAGGTGACTCCCCCCCCACCACCAAGTATCATCAAAGCTTGATATTGTCGGTTTCAGAAATTGTGAGTACTTTTGTAAAGAGGCTTAGTTTAGGAAGTAAGGCCACGCGTTGGTTAAAATAGGGTATTTGAATTAACAATTTATCGAATTTCTTAAAAGATATAATGATTGAAATGAGGAGTGTCCGACTAAAAAGAAAAAGAGAAGTTAAAAAAGCAAAAGGGAACTACCCGGCTTGAGTGAAAACAACACAGTAAACATGTAAATATTGGGCCACTTTTGATAAACGTTAGCAAGTAAAACCTTAAAATTTAGTTGTACTGCTTTACACGTCAGGGCACTTACGATTTACGGTTTACGAGTTACGATTTACGGCAAGTTTTTCGCAATTACGATTTACTAAGTTGTGTTTTGCGAAATTTTATCGAGCGAATGAATGAACGAAAAAATTCAATGTCGAAAATTTCCGAACGAATGAAACATCGATTTCATTCGATGTCGAAAATTTCCGAAAGAATGAACGATCAAATCTATTCGATGTCGAAAATTTTCGAATGATCGAATAGTCGACTAATTTGTTCGAATGAACGAATACTGAATAACCGTATTTCACTGTGCAATAAAACGTGCCTATAAAAACAGACCGATTACTATTTGAATTCTGCAAGCTGCTAAGGGAGTGAAAGATGATAATGCTATATCTTTCGAAATGCGCCACGCACTCTAGTTCTGCATGACATCGTGGAAAAATTGAAGTTCTGGCCTTTTCAAAGACTATATGAAGACCCTATCCATAACGGCCTTCTCCTTTTGGCACTTCCTCTCAAACCCTAGTTCGTCCTCACCAGACGGCACAGGCGAGTTCAAGCTCGTTTGTTACCGCGGGTCGACCAGTACTTCCATTGTCCCTTAGGGCCTGTTCATACTTCGCGACGGGACCGACGGCAGAGGTGGGAGCAACAGAGCGAAGGATATGTATCGACCAGTGCCGAGCTATCACCTGGGAAAATCGATAGGTATGCTATCTCTTGTCGCTCTCGTCGCGGAGTATTTATTTATTTATTTCAAGGCATAGTTCACAGTCACAGCCTAAGCGATCAAAGCAGTACAAAGAGAACAAACGAGCAAGCTTCTGTCTAGAAATAGAAATAGTAATGGCAACTACGCAACTGTCAACAGAGAAATCCGCTACATCATATTCCTGGAGTTCAACAAGCAACAGGACGTTTACAGGTTTGCACAGTCAGCTTTTCTAGGTCATCATACTTCCCAATCAACAAATTGAATTCCTTGAGAAACCTTTACAGTACCGCCGCTAAACATTCAACCAACTGACGTTTGCGACGCAAAAAACGCGTTTTTTGCGTCGCACCATGATAACTTTGTCCAAAGTAAAGACATTCTCATCAAAATTTACAGAGGCTCTTAGCATCATCGTACCTACCACTGGGAATGCGATCGCCTTTTAAAACTAGTTGAAGGCCTGAAAGCTAGTGCCGCAATTAAGAAGCGTCTTAATTACTGTGACCTGACCCAATACCGTCGCCAAGTCTCGCCCCACTTATGTCCCCAGGCACAAGTAGTGCTGCCCAGTTAATTTTCAAAATTTCCAAACCTTGTTAATTTTTTTCCTGCTGTTCATGACCTTTTCCTGGCTGCGACGATTCATTTGGTACCAAATTTGGCAAGAAAATAATCACTTTGAGCTGCAACAGATTTCGTTTAATTCAACGAAAGAATTCTTAATCTAAAACCTGTGATTGTTGCTCAATGTCCACGCATATTTAAGAAGGGAAAAAGGCATAGAAACCTTACGTTTCAAGTTCACTTTGTGCATTGGCGTGCTGGTTGCAGTTTGTCAAAACTGCAAGTGAGCATCTGGTAAACAGCACTCTCTGTCGCCAACTTTAGCTGCGAATATCTATGTCCTAAGCAAATCAGTTAGTCAAAAAATATGTTGACTAACCAGGCACAATGTAGAGAGAGACTTCGGGCATCAAACATCAAAAAGCCAGATGAACAGGTGGCAGAATTTCAACTGGTTAAAGTTGCAACCAGCACGCCAATGCCTAAAGTGAACTCGAAACGTAAAGGTTCTACGCCTTTTCCTCCCTAAGCATGAGTGGACGACAAGCAACAATCACAGGTTTTAGATTGAGAGTTGAAGTTGGTTCTACCGTTGAAATAAACGAAATCTGTCGCAGCTCAAAGTGATTATCCTTTTGCCAAATTTAGTACCAAATGAATAAGTAGAAGAAAAATAAAATTTAATTAGGTTTAAGAATTTTAAAATTGATTGGGCAGCATTATTTGTGCCTGGGGACGTAATTAAGCGAAACTCGGTGACAGTGTTGGGTCGTGTCACAGTAATTAGGATCCTCCTTAATTGCGGCACTGGTTTTCAGGCTTCCATCCACTTTTTAATGGCGGTCGCATGCCCATTGGTAGGAAGGATGACGTTAGGAGCCCTTGTAAATTTTCGTGAGAAAATCTTTATTTTGAACAAACTTATCATGAGGCGATGCAAAAAACGTGTTCGCAAACGTCAATTGGTTGAATGTTTAGCGGCGGTACTGTAGGACAGAAAGTCAAATCTTATTCGTGATTTAGCAACCGGAACTCGAAGCTTAAGCTTTCCTCTAACGTGCTCGTCGGGGCACCACTAAAAAAGATAAATGGGTCGATGGACACCTTGCCAGAAGGTGTTTTGTACATAATGACCAGAACGGAGAGTTCCCTCCTATTTTCCAGTGAAGGAAGACGAAAGCGAACAGAACGTTCCTAATCACGCGGTATCAGACTATAATCCACCGAGAAACACCTTATCATAAGTTTTCTAGTGAAGTTGTTTTGTACGCTCTCTAAAAGGGCGATGTCCCTCTTTTTCGTAGGATTGAACACGGTTATTCCAGATTCGACAACTGGACGAACATAGGTTTGTAAGCTCTTAAGTTAACCTCTTGCAGATTTGGTTCCAGGACTTTGAAAAAATTGTAAATGCAACAGTTGGCTTTATTCACCAAGACCTTGTGACGATTGGAGAAAAGCAGGTTACTCGTGATAAAAAGGATAAAGGACGGCGTTACTCAATCCCTTCTGGGATGCGCCAGCGCATTCTACTTCTACGGGATGTCGTCGATGAACGCCAGCTGATGAACAAGTCAGCGCTCTATCCTTCCCAGACAAGTCCGGTACCAATTCACCGACCCCGGAGGGATGGAAGGCTTGGTTGGCCTGGGTGGGAAATCCGAACCAGGAATCTGGTATCGGGTGCACGCGACAATCGCGCCTCCTCCGACTGCGCTACACGCGCCCTACTCGTGTTAAGGAAATCTGTATCACGAGCTTTTTGGACTTCAGTTCAAGTTTTGTCATTGATCCTATATGACGGCACCGGAATATGGCTTCTAGACCCAATCGTCAGAAAGTGAGTCTTCTCAGAGGCGATTGGCAGTTCCCATTTTACTGCCCAACAACTGACAAAATCAATTGCTAACTGAAGGCAGTTTGAATCTCCGGCGTGCTCAATTTTCGTTTTTACGAGCAAAAGTTTTTACGAGCAACAATATGTCTAAAACGAGACGTGGACGTGGTATTGGAAAACCATGTACTGGACTTGATTTGTACGAACAATTTGCAATTGATAGCTGATCTTACTCTTCAGCCTCCACTAGGTAATAGTGACCACATGAGCATAGTGTTTGGCATCCATACCGGGTTAATTGAACAGCGTCCAATAATTCGTAGACTCTTTTCCAAGTGCGACTACGCTGAGGTTACTAGTTATCTGTACAGTGTCCTGTGGATTGACTCATTTGAGTCGGTAAAAGGAGTAGATGAGAAGTATCGCATGTTTCTATCGATTTTGCACCATACTGTAGATATGTTCGTTCCGTGGTCACTGGTATATCCAACTCGATCCTTTTTGCCTCGTCACTTGCAGAATATGTCCAGGCACAGGGATTATCTTTGCAATTACGCAAAACAAAGCGGGGATTGGTCTGGTTACAAAGTATTTTCCGCTCGGTTCAATAGAGAATTAGATAAGTATAATAAAAACCTGGAAAAAAGGATAACGAATTCAAAACAGAGAGGTGCCTTCTTCCGGTACCTAAAAAGCAAATTATCTGAAAGGCAGCACCTGTCTGGTCTTAAGGTGGATGGACGGTACTTTCCCACAGATTTCGACAAAGCTAATGCGCTTGCAGACGAATTTGCCAAAGTTTTTTCTAAAGATGATGGAACCCTTCCTCCTATTAGCTTTTCCATTCAAAATAAAATGACGGATTACCCTTATTTCGACACTACTACCATCTATGAGCACCTCTCTAGATGGCCAGCTTCAAACTCTGTTACTCCTGACGAAATTCCTTTCACCTTTATTAGGAATATAACACATGCAATTGCCTTCCCCTTGGCCTATCTCTTCAACCAGTCCATCACCTTCTCAGAAGTCCCGTCTTTGTGGAAGCATTCCTACGTTACTCCCATTTTGAAAAAAGAGCCTGTTTCTGATCCTTCAAATTATAGACCAGTGAGTATTACCTCAATATTTTGCAGGTTGTTCGAAAAGATATTGAATAAGCATATCTTGGAGCACCTGAATTCCAACAGAATCTTTCCTGCGTCTCAACATGGGTTTGTAAGCGGTAAATCTATCGAAACTAATATGCTGGAATGCCTAAATGACTGGACTGCGGCTATAGATAATAATAAAACCATAGACGTGGTGTATTTTGACTTTGCTAAGGCATTCGATAGGGTTAGCCATCCCAAACTGATTCACCGCCTGAAAGCTCTCGGAATACATGATAAGGTTGTCAGCTGGGTACGTGAGTTCTTATCAGGTAGAACATATCAAGTGTGTGTAAACGGAACCTTTTCTAATGTTTATAGCCTCCATAGCGGTGTTCCCCAAGGTGGCGTCCTTTCACCTACTCTATTCAACATTTACGTCGCAGAACTTGAGGATCTTTTCTTGAAAGAAGGCGTAACCTCCGTGCAATATGCCGATGACTTGAAGATTTACAGAGAAGTTTCTTCTGCTCGGGACACTGATGCTATTCAATCTGCCATTGACAAGCTTTACATGTTTTCCGTTACTTGGCAGTTACCACTTGCTCTACAGAAAACGTATCATTTACGAATTGGCTCCTCTGAGCTGCCTTGTTCATACTCACCAGGAAACTATCTCAACGGTAGGTCGGAACGGCCCAAGTGTTGTATATGGGCAGAATCGCCTCTCTCTGGGAAACAACAAAACGCAAATATCTCGACCCCAATACAACTCTGCGCAGAGTTAGGGACGACAGAAGTTGGGCCGTTGGCGGCGTTAGCCATATGCCTGGAGGCGGATGGCGGGCTCAAGTTGGCTGGAAACGGCGATTATGGGGATTACGCCGCCCCTCTACGCACTGCGCCATCATCGCTCGCTCATCATCGCTGTTTCCAGCCAACTTGAGCCCGCCCTTCGCCTCCAGGCACAGCGCTAACGCCGCCAACGGCCCAACTTCCGTCGTCCCTAACTCTGTGCAGAGTTGTATTGGGGTCGAGATATTTGCGTTTTGTTGTTTCCCAGAGGGAGGCGATTCTGCCCATATACAACACTTAGGCCGTTCCGACCTACCGTTGAGATAGTTTCCTGGTCAGTATCTGGTCAGCCAATCTCTAGAGTGAATGAGATTAAGGACCTAGGCTTTTCTTATACGGAGAAGCTAGACTTCAGTCCTCATATAAAAGCCATTTGCAGAAAGGCTAGCGTTAGAATCTTCCATATATTTAAGGCATTGACGACTAGGGATAAAGAAGTACTTCTTAAAGCTTACAAGGTGTACGTGAGACCGCTCGTCGAGAGTTCATGTTCCGTGTTCTGCCCTGCTAAACAGAAAGATGTTCTGATGATAGAGAAGATTCAGAACAATTTCACCAGGAAGATTCTATTGCGAAATGGTGGATTTCTGTATGGCAGAATCCCTAGAGCTAGCATTAGGAATGCTTATCTGGGTATTCCGTCACTCAAGTCAAGGAGATACCACTTCGATATAGTTATGGTCTATAAACTAATCAACCACCTGATCCCAGTTTCCTGCACAAAATTTTACACCCTACGACCCTCAGTCACTAGGGGTGGAACCGATAAGCTGTTTTTTAAATCACCTAAAACCTCACTAAGAGCCACCTTCTTTACGGTTAGAGCTGGTTTGAGGTATCTCAAATGGAGTAAGACGAGGACTGTGCCGACTTCTCTTCCTTCGTTCAAACGTATGGCAAAAGCGACTATATTCAGTGCAAAATAGGAAATCCGGTGATGCGTTCTCCACGTTTCCAGTCATCCAACCATTTACTATCCTATTGATCCTCCATGTCTACAGACGCTCTATTATCCTATTGTTGTTCTGGTTGTGTTGATGTGGTTTGGGTTCTGTATAACGTCTGTCTTAAACAGCGTAATAAATGAAATGAAATGAAAAATTGACATTCTCATCATCTCCCATAAGTAGGTGAAGCTTCTTAAGGTTTTGATACGTGAGGAAGTTGGACCTATTTTGAGACTTACAGCTCTGGAATACATCTGAAGTCTTCCTGTTCGATTTCTGGTCAGTGGCACACCAAAAAGCTCTGTAGAGTCTATTGAAAGCTTTCTAGATATAATTTTATATAGCCTGACTCGGTTCCCTTATCATCCGCTTTGTGCACTAGGAAGGTAGTTGTCTCAGCACCATTGGGAATGTCGGCATAGCCAATCCTAAAGCATTTCCTTAACAGCTTTCTCGTGTAGTTGTTTTGGACGGTTTTAAGGAGCTTAGTAAAGTTCTTTTGACAGGGGTTAAACACTCTCACTAGTTCCGCTCTCTAAAGGCTTTCTTTCAAAGAAGAGTATCACAACGTTACAAGACTTAAGTCGGGTGCTCGCCGACTTCTTCGAGTCCCGGTCTCCCCAGTTCTGGGAAAAGGAGAATCGCTGACTTGCTTAGTAGGTGGACCACGGTGGTGACTAACAATGGTGATTATAGTTGTTGATTGGTTTGCTTTGCATGCTGAATAAAGAAATAAAAAAGAAAAAAATGAAAACCCCATCAAGACTTTCTGATCAACCTAATAGGTTGCATCCTCTGTCGGAAGCCCGCATTTACAGTATGTTGGGCAACTTAAGTGTTCCCGTCTGCGTTGGCTTCGACTCGACGCTTTGTGAGCAAATTGACGAGGAAGGTGACCGAGGGGAAAACAGCAATTTGCAGAAACCGGACCGGACTTCTACCGCGGTACTTGACCCGAGCTTCCCCTGGGAGCGCATCGCTTCACTGTGTTCGGCCTGGTTTTCGCGACAAATGAGCCGTGCCTCGCTGCAAGAAAACTGGCAACCACAATTCCTCGACGACGTCGTTTCCTTCGAAGATATATGGGCATGAGAACCCATTTAAAAACCAAACAAAGGCAAAAAGGTCGGCCTTAAGGGGCACTTATCTGGAATGCGCCACGCTTTGTGTTTTTGCCAGATATCGTGGAGAAAGGTCGAAAGCACAGTTGGTCCACACAAACTCGTGACGGCGTAGCAGTGAACTGGCAAAAGTTTGCGTATTGCGTTCTTGTTTGGTTACCAATTTCTTCACTCTGGAGGAGAAGAAGGCTGGGTTGCCTAGGCAGAGCCCAAACCCTGAGCCTGTTAGGGGTGAGCACGAGAATTCGACGACTCTTCTCAAAAAGAGCTATCCATGCACTAGCGGAGTACCCCAGGGTGGCGTGCTATCGCCTTTACTGTTTCTTATCTACACGTATGACTTACCTTCAAAATTAAAAACACATCCGCCAGTTAAAGTACAGTTATATGCTGACGACATTAAGGTTTATGGAATCTACAATCATCACAACAACACAGAAATCCGCTATGCTTTATCGCAGTCTATCAAACGAATGATGGAATGGGCTTCCTTCTGGCAGATTCCCGTGAACATCTCGAAATCACCAGTTCTCCATATTGGGAAAGATGCAAGCATTTCGTACATGTATAAAGACATTCTTTTTAAAACCGTCACTGAGGTGCGCGATCTAGGGATCTACATAGATCGTCAACTAAACTTCAAACCACATGTTGACAGAATTGCTAAAAAGGCATTCTCCACTCTTTTCTGCATCCTTAGAAATGTTCAATGCAACGAGCCGTTTATTTTAATCAAATTGTACAAATCGTATGTCTTGCCAATCCTTGAATATGGGTCGCAGATTTGGAGCCCATTCACCAGAAAAATGCTAACGAAACTTGAAAAAGTTCAGCAGGTTTTTACTAAAGTGTTAATATGGAGATGCTCATCACCTGCGGTTCCATCTTCGATGCCTAATTATAGGGAAAGGCTAAATTTATTTTGTCTAAGAAGCCTACTTTACAGACGCACCCTATTCGATGTTACTTTCTGTTTTAAAGTTCTCAAAGGTAAACTGAAAATAAAACCTTCAAAATACTGGATATTTAGGCCCTGTAATGGACGTGTTGGTAGGCTTTCCATCCAGCTTTCAGCAGTACGCCGGATTCGTCGCATGCATATGTTAGACTCTTTGTTTTATAGGGGAGCTCGCTGGCTCCAGATGTTACCACGTGACATATTGGAGTCGTCAAATATTGCTGTTTTTAAAAAAGGCTGAAGCAAAGAGATTTTCTTTCAGATCTGCAAATCACCGACTTCTAAAGTATTTCTCTATATTATGGTCATTGAGAAGTTCATATATTACTAGAATATTAAAACGTGTTCCCCTGAAAAGACAATGGGAAGCAATACCTTATTATCTCTCGCAAACGACTATGATGACATGAAGATTATTATTCTATTAATGGATGGAGTATTTTCGTTTTCATATTTCGTTTTCATATTTTGACTTACTATTAAAAGTATTTTGCAGTACTTCAATCATTTATTGGGTACTTACATATTGTCTCCGATCTATACTATGTTCTATATTCCCTATGTGCTCTAAAGACCACTAGACACTACATACTACTCTCTATATATCTATATCTGGATTATTCATGGATCGTTATTCATGATTATATTGCAGCACTTAAATTGTCTACTGTGTCCATTACATGCTGGCTCTGTTATATACTGAATGCTATCGTTTATATTCTCTTTGTAAACTACTACACTCTACGAACTACTACATGTTCACTACATATCTCTCTCTCTCTCTATATATATATATATATATATATATATATAGGTGGCTAACACCGTATCCGACGACATTATCGACGTTCCAGAACTGCATCCGTTCATGCGGATAAATAAATAAATAAATAAATAAAAATAAAAGTCATTAGAACTGCTTGTTTAGTCGACCGTAGTAGTTCTCATGAGTATAGGATGTGGCGTTTGAATCCGGACAAGCTAAACGTCCTTCAAACAAATTTATTAACACAAAATACAATTAAATAGGAATTACTTTTACACACAAATAGAGGAATGTCTTTATATATAGAAGATTACAGAGGAATAGAGGAATAAACTGACTGCCATCGGACGCCGGTGCTTCATCCTGCTCGAAGCCCACAGTCACCATCATGGAAATTTTACTGGGAAAAGCGGAAGACGAAAGACGAAACGGAAACGCTCAAAGATGGCCGGAAACCGGAGTACGAAACGCGGAAACGGAAATGGCACATGTTCGCCATTTTTTCAGAAGTGCATCTGAAATGGTGTCAGAAGCGGGTTCCATTGCGTCTTTTTTGCTCAAAACTTTGCGAGTAGCAAAACCTTCCACAGACTAATGCTCATCCTCATCATAACATTATATAAAGAGGCATAAATTCATAATATTGTCTTGATAACCTTTCAGCTTCGGCTAAAGGAATAAGCGAAAACAAATTTAGGGTCTTATCTTACTACGAGACGTTCAGCGGCCTCGCGGCCGCCAAACGTCTGGTTGGAGGCTTCGCCCCCAAACCCCCAGGAATAGAACAACCCCATCCAATCTGGTTGTGGACTTCGCCGCCAAACCCCGAGAATAGAACAACCCCAATCTTCCTCCTTTCTTCTTTAGGCCTTTTACAGTAAAAAAAACTGGTTTTACTATATAGATTAGTGCAGTGGGATATGGTAGGGCAGAATTTTCACTGCGCATATGAAGCCTGTCCACCCTCCGTCACATGCACGCAATTTATTCTCCGAAGCGCTCGTTCTCTACGTGTTGAGAAACAGGTAATGAGAGTCCCAGTCCGGTGCTTAATCAGCAAGATCATAATTAAAATTAATCGGTATTGGTCGACACCGCTTACTGTCCGGCGGCAATAATACTCCTCCGAATCCCGTGGTCACTCTCTCTTTCCCCCCCCCTCCCGAAATACTTGATTTCCTATGTGCTGGCAAAGAAACGGAGTGAGAGTCAATCACGCACATGTGACACGGAGTAGCGATTCACGTGTCACTACGTTGCCACGACGTCTATGACACTCCTTCCACACTGTGACAGACGTATCACGACTTTTGTAAGCGGTCTTCAGAAATCCGACACACATTGAACGATGTTGAGGGAAAATGCTGGTCCCCTCCCCCCTTATTCACGCTCCCCTCTCTAATGGTCCCCCTTTGTTGGTCCTCTCTTATTGGTCGCCCTTACTCGGAATCCCTACGCAAGTTGGACGGCGACTTCAGCACGTCTTCTGAATCCCTACGCACGTTGGACGACGTCTAGCGCAGGTCCTCTGATTCCCTACGCCCGTCAGACGACATCATCGCACGTCTTTTCGATCCCTACGCAAGTTGGACGACGGCTTCAGCACGTCTTCTGAATCATTACGCACGTTAGACGACGTCTTCAGGGCATCTTCTGAATCCAGACGCACCTGAACGACGCCTAGGGCACGCCTCCTGAATCCGTACGCTCTGCACTCGATCCCCGTTCATACCTTGGACGATCAGCCGCCAAGGATATAGTTCGCCAGCAATCGTCCATGGTTATGCTCAAAGAAAGCCAAAAGATGCCTACTTCAGGCTGGCATACGCCGCACTGAAGTATGCATCTTTTGGCTTCAGTCCCCCTTCCCGTGACGGACACGTGACATTAGCCGATTATATATAGTAGGATTTCAGCATACAGTCTCTCTGCTGTTTCCATACCCAGTTCCTGCGACGGGTTTTTCGCTGACGTTTTTGATGCTGCAATTTTCTGAACCTTAACTGAGTTAACAATTGAGGCTAATTACAGACCCGCATTAAAAAAACTGACTCGGGTAAAGTCTAAAACTGGAGTGGCCACCTAGATCATTTTCCGACCAGGAAGGACATTCCTCTCAACATTTTTGGAAACCTGTGGCATCATGGACGACATTATGACTGCACAGATATCTGCACACTAAACATTAGCAGTTACATTGTAATCACCAAAACTAGTACTCAGAACTCGTTCGGGGATCTAAGACGAGAAGTGGATGATTGATTAGTCATGGTGGGGTACACATTTCCACTGGAATATTCAGTCTGGGCCACCCTGGAACCCTCGCGTCCAAAGTGACACAGCTGTACAGTTCCTAGATGGTTCTCGAAGAAGTAGTTATGTCAGAATTCAATCAGTCAGCCTAGTCAATCAAAATAACTTCTCCTGGTAGCCTTTGCCTTTGCTGGCCTATTCATTTTGCCCCGCACTCAGCCGTTACCATTTTTGAGTATCTTTTTTTGGTAGTCTAAACAATTCCAAGAATATAAATACTAGGGTTGTCGAACAGCACTTCTCTCACAACTATATGAAGAAGAACCCTTTTTGTTAGGTTGTAACGAATTAAATGGCACTGGCTCGCGCCATTTTTTGGCGCGTCTTTACGCGTTTGATCGAGAACAAACCGTAACATGTGGCATATCATTTAGAAGCGCAAACTTTGCTCTACCGGTGAGTACCAAATTTTTTATGTAAAAGTGGGAAAACTTTAGAGTTTTATTGACTTTTTTGCAGATGGACAAAAGGGTAATCCGAGGCATTTACTTGTATGAATTCAAGCTGGGCACTACAGCTAAGGAGGCGGACGAGAAGATCAACGCCGCATTTGGTCAAGGATGTTCCACAATTCGGGGTGCCTGTCGTTGGTATGAGAAGTTCCGGAATGGAGATGAGAGCTTGGAAGGACACGAAGGTCGTGGGAGGCATAGTGATGTTGATGAGGACAAGCTGAGAGATGTGGTAGAGGAGGATCCACACAAAGGTACCAGGGAGATAGCGAAGGTTCTTGGCGTCAGTCACAACACAGCTGCCCGGCATCTGAAGAAAATTGGAAAGACAAAAAAGCTGGAAAGATGGGCCTCACGAGCTGTCTGAGGAGCAAAGAAACCGACGATATGAGATCTCGTCCGCACTGCTTCTACGGAACGAAACAGACCCATTCCTTGATCGCATCGTAACCCGTGACGAGAAATGGATAATGTACGACAACAGGCGACGATCGGCACAGTGGGTGGACAGCGACCCAAGGCTTTTGCGAAGCGGAATTGCACCAAAAGAAAGTAATGGTGACAGTATGGTGGTGTTCGCTGGGAATTATTCACCACAGCTTCCTCCCTCCCGGTGAATCCATCACGGCAGAGAGGTACTGCATTGAAATTGAAGAAATGATGAAAAAGTTGAAGGATATCCGGCCGGCCTTGGTAAAGCGAAGGCGAGTTCTCCTTCTGCACGACAATGCTCGCCCCCATGTAGCACGAATGACGTTGCAGAAATTGAATGAGCTGAGCATTGAAGTCTACCACATCCTCCGTTTTCTCCCGACCTCTCCCCAACAGACTATCATTTCTTCAAGCATCTTGGCGACTTCTTGGTGGGGAAAATATTCAAATACCAACAGGATGCCGAAAGTGCCTTCGAAGATTTCGTCAACTCCAGAACTTCTGATTTTTATTCTACTGGGATAAAAAAGCATGTGTCACGTTGGCAAAGATGTGTAGAATCAGAGGGTTTTTATTTCGATTAATAAACTTGCCCACAAGCCGAGATATTAACTGTTTAATTTTACAGTGGTTCAGTGCCATTTATTTCGTTACAACCTAATAATTGATAGGCGGATTGTGTTCAATAGAAATCTAGCGTCGAGCAGTGCCCATTTCCGTTTCCGGCTTCCGGTCCAAAAACAGGCGGAACATGGAACGGAAGTGAAGACCCAAAAATGGCTGAAAACCGGAATTCGGAATTTCCGCACATCCCTGGTCACCATCCTCATTTTCTCTATTCTACAAATTTCGCAGATGAACTTTTTGGAGGCAGTTTGTCCGACCGAAAAGGCCCCTGAGCCTTGTCCACAACTGCCGCAGTTCCTGCCAAGCTTTACCGTGAATGGGTTTTCCTCTCCTGTTTGCTGAGCCTTCCTCAGACTCCTCAGAAGCACCGAACCTGGCCACAACGTCGTAAACGCTTGATGCCCAAAGAATCGAATTATTTCAACTGATGAACGCCCAGCGCGGAAACTTCCGATAACCACGGCTCTTCGATTGGTTATTCAGCATTTGCATGCAACAATGAGGGCATTCTAAGGATATTTATATTTATTTGCACATAATGCGCGCGCAATTCTAGAACACAACGAATCTGTGGACACAGTGTGGTTAGAAACACAACATGGTAAAAAAACGAGAAACCTCAACAAACCAAAGCTGAACAGTGTTATGTACTAAATGGAGGTAAGAGAAGAAAACTGCTGAGAAAAAACAAGGAGAAGCGAAATATTTTGACACAAGGCAAATAAAAATGTGGGGAGTGAGGGGTTGATTAGTGGAGCTATTGATGAAGAAGAGCAGTGGCCCGCTAAACACTGCAAGTCGCGATCGAAGACGGCTCTGGATACCAACTAAGTATGTAGGTCCCCTTCAACTCCATCGCTCCATCAGCACCCGCGTAACGTGTGGTGTAGGAAGAAGGAAGACAGTGAGATATCCTAGTGTTAGATAGGGGAGCAAACAGAACTGCTATGAAAGAAAAGAATAAGAGCAACAACGGCGAGCAGGAAAGAAAAAGAAAAACGGAAAGTTTTGAGCAAAAAATAGAAACCAATAGGAACATGAACTAGAAACAAATAACGCACAAATACAAATACACAAAGCGAAATGTTTACTTGTGTGAAATCAAGGCATGACAGAGTATGAAGGCTAAGGAGAACGAAAGACTGCAATGTTGCCCTTAGGTCATATCAGCGATGTGTAGTGTTGAAATTGGGTCTACTTTCCTCATCCTTTTTCGGAAAACAAAACTGTTTGGTAACTCTAAAATGCCTGTAGGTAACATTTATAACAAACGAGCACCTCGTTAAAAAAGAAAGATTAACACTTTTTCACGATTTTTTCTTCTAATAGTGGGATACTGGAAGCGGTAGCTATTACGATGACCTAGTGTAGGCAAAAAGACCTAATACCTACAGGGTTTTAGTCAAGACTCTTTTTTAAGGACATTGAAACAAAAAACTAGACCGTTGAATACGCGTCTGTAAAGAAGACTTCTAAGGTTAAAAAGTTTAAGTCTCTCTTGATAATTTGGGATCGCCCTCATATCACCCGAACGTGATACACATCTGCAAAATAGAATCCTAGTGAAAGACTTCTGAACCTTCTCAATTTTGGTCTGAAGCCTTTTCAAGGAAGGACTCCAAACCTGCGAACAGTATTCCAATATAGGGATTACATAAGTCTTATATAAACTAATCAGTACGGAGCTGTCATTGCATTTTATGTTTCTACAAATTAAGTGCATAATAGAGAATGCTTTTCGCACTATATTATTGATATGCTTCTCAAACTTCAATTCGTGATCAGTGAAAATGCCAAGATCGCGGACACCAGACACAGGAAGCAGCTCGCAATCGTTGACTTTATAGTCCAATGAAGGGGCATTGCCAATGTGGAAAACTGTTGTTTTAGACAGATTGTCCAGAATTTGCCAAGCATCAGCCCATTCCAACATATTGCCAATGGACTTAGTTGCTTGGTGCACAATGGTTTTGTTATCTACGTTGTAGGCCCCATAAATCTTTATATGTCAGCATACAACTTCACCTTAACATAAGAGCTTGTGGTTAGCCTCGAGGGCAGGTCAGAGGTGTAAGCAAGAAAAGGGGACTGCTTGCTAAAGAGCCCTGGCTCCTAAGTACGCAAATCGCGACGTCTGGCGGAATTACGGCATGGCGGGAAGTTTGAATCTAGAGTTGTCCTGAATTAAACTCCGTACACCGTACTTTCCCTTCTTTTATTCTACGGCTCAGTAGTGCCAGCTCTTCAGACATACTTCTGCTACTTCTTCTGAAGGACTAGCCATTTCGTCCTAATGCAAACGTCTTAAGTAGGTACAACGTTGATGACACAATCCTAGAGAGAGAGAGAGAGAGAGAGAGAGAGAGAGAGAGAGAGAGAGAGAGAGAGAGAGAGAGAGAGAGAGAGAGAGAGAGAGAGAGAGCAATAATATCTTATGAAAGTGTCATAAACTGGCACACTTCTATGGGACAACCATTATTTTTGAGTCTTGACGTTCTTCGAGAAGGATAAAGGACAGTGTTCACTAATGCCTTTCTAGGGAATGTCGTGGAGGCAATTTGAATATACACATTGGCCTCTACGGCGCGTGTAGCGCAGTCGGAGGTGCCGATTGTCGCGTGCACCCGATACCAGGTTCCTGGTTCGGATTTCCCGCCTAGGCCAACCAAGCCTTCCATCCCTCTGCGGTCGGTGAATTGGTGTCAGGCTTCTCTGGGTAGGATAAAGCGCTGAGTTCTTCAACGGTTGGCCACCGCGAGTCATTATAGGCCGAATACGCACTCGAATCGCCTCCACGACATCTCGTGGAAGTAGAACGTGTGGCTCATCTTAAAAGGGATAGAGTAACGCCGTCCTTTATCCCTTTATCCTTGTTTGGCCTTTATAATGACTTGTGGTGGCCAGCTGATTGACAAGTCAATGCGGTTGCCAAGTTAGTGATTTGTCTTTCCCACACAACTTTGTTCGGTACTTATGAAGCAGAGGGCCCGTGGTGCCGTGGGGTTGCATGTTAACATGTTAACGCGGCAACCCCACGGCACCCGGGGACCGGTGCTTCATAAGTAGCGGTCCCGTTGTGCCGTGGGTTGCCGCGTTAACATGTTTGCCGGCAACCCCACGGCACCACGGGCCCTTTGCTTCATATGTACCCTTTGTTCTTTCTCTGCTGTGCTTTATGACCACTTTCCACTCGATTTGAAACGTTTTGAAAATTTCGGGAAATCCCACGTATTCAGGGAAAACACATCCCTATTAGTTACCTAAATCTTACAACGATCAAGCAGTGAAGGTTAAGTGCTGAATAACTATTGCCAGATTTTATTTTTTGTTCTTTTTATAAAATGGTGATGCATTCGATGGCAGAAGGCGAACGATGGGCACTAAATCTCATTGCCTTGCTACTGTCTGTCGTACTGTCGCCAAAGCTTCACTAAAATTGATATTGAGAAAGAGACCGTCGTTATTGAGATCGAATAGGGATAAGCTCAACGAAATGAAGGCAAAAGGCATGGAGCAATTCGCAAAACAAGTAGAGGGCAGCGTGTTGTATCTCTTGTTCTGACCCCATTCACCATTTTCCATGCTCGGAGAGAGATTGGCATTCCTGGCAACCTTGCAGAAACCAACAGGTTTCCATGGCGAACGCATCTCTGACACTTTGTTGTCAAAATAATGGCCCTTTTTTGTACATGGCAACACTGTCTGCCGGGTCTGTGTGATTGCGAACGTGTAGGATAATAGCAGAGAGCGGTGACCTTGCTAGATTAAATTTTTGTCGTTTTGTGATCGTATCTTAATAATAATAATAATCTTCTTCTTCTTATTCTTCAGCGTTTGTCCCGCATCGTCGCGGGGTCCGCTCTTCTGGGGCCGGATTCATCAACCACTTACCGGCTGTAAGTGGCGCAACTAACCACGAAACCCGCCATTGGGCCGATTCATCAAAACGTGGTTAGTTAAATCCGGCCCCAGATCCGGCGTATCCGTTACTAGGCTGGCGTGCCAGGTAAGGGCTACCGGGGTGCAGCGGTTGCGCTCCACGGCTAAACGGTGACCCAGTCGCAATGAGTTGGGCTCCTCCCTATGTGATCCATGCTTTCCTCAACTCATACAAACGTTCAGGTGATCGCGTTGTTAATTTGTGAGATATGAATACTTATCGAAAGTGTGCTAAGAGACGTGTAGATTTTCAGATTTTGATGGTTCATGTAGAGTGTGCCTCACAGGTTTAACAAGGGAATCTTTCTCTTTTCTAAGAAAAATAACTCTAACAAGATTGGATAGTTGTCTCTGACATTGTTCCAGTTTTGCGCCAAGTAATATGTAGCTGCTACGTACGCATTTTAAAATAAAGGGTAAGCTATCTCCAATGTGGGATAACGTCTTAACAAGGGCTCAAATCTGCACAAACAATTGCATAGATTTCGCGAAATGCTGAACGAAGCGTTCACCATCAGGGAACCCCCAGTGGGGCGATCTCCTTGGCGGAACATTTCGTCCGAGACTTGGAGAAGGAGTCGGAGTCGGGCAGTACAGCTCCATACGTGCCTATCGCCCGCCCGGAATCCAACCCAGGACCGTCGACAGCGCCGACGACTTTAACCTCGGCGGGTGCGACCCTTGTGATAGCTACGGATAAAAATCTACTGCATACTCGATGAGCACGTCCGTTATTCATTTTTATTCGTTTTTAGTGTCTTCATCACAGACATACGGAAGCAGATAGAACAAATTCTAAATCCAACAACACGATTTTCGGATAGCACTCGACATAGAGCGGTGAAAAGGGATCGACATCGACATTAAGACGGCATCGCGATTTGATGAAGGAGAAAAACCTTGCATGCTCAGATATCGAAAACAACAGAGATCTCCTAACACACTGAATGAGCGAAAGCCAAGATCATTTAGAAAACTGAGAAAGTAGCTGTAAACGGATCAGGTTTCCTCCAGCACCGGATCAGGTTTCCTCCTCACTTGACCACACGGGGTAGATCTGGGCAGCCATGGACGGAGTCACGCAGCGCAAAGACGAATTGCACTGCGAGGACGAACCACGCGCCTCTCGCAACTCATCTGACGCCGCTATGGCTCCATATTCCTGAACATGAACCTTCATCTTCATTTTGAAATAACCCAAATATACGCGTAAACAAATTGTTGCTGGGCATCAAAAGCCTCCGCCTATAAATATTCATACCTGGACATAAGTCATCGAAGACGAAGAACTCACCTTAGTCGAAATGGGGGTCGATGGAATCGTTTCGAACGTTTGTTGGTTGGATCATCAGGCCACGGGTGGATAGGGATGTGTAAAGACCTGCAAAGTCAACATGCGTGTGGAGCGAACATCCGAACATTCGAAAATCAAACAAAATATCGAAGCAATCGGGTAATAAAATTTTCAAATCGAAGGAAAAAGGGAAAAGCGACTGCACGGGACACTCACCACTGCACTCCTCAACAAGTGCCAGAACAGCTTCGCGTTGGACGCAGGACCAAATCGGGCAGCGCACCTCTGAAACTAAATATCGAAGCAATCGGGTAATAAAATTTGCAAATCGAAGGAAAAGGAGAAAAGCGACTGCACTAGACACTCACCAATGCACTCCTCAACGAGTGGCAGCACAGCCTGGGCGTCGAACGTAACGGAACCGAGGTCTGAAACAAAAAAGGGAAGCGATCAATGAGTAAAATTCACACATTGAAACAAACGGAGAATAACTGCGTGTGTTCGAATAGCGGCAAATTGGGTCGTGAGGGATCATCCCTAATCAGCGGCAGAATTGAGCGCTTCAGTTCACTACGACGTTAGAACTCGCCCATATCGCAAAAAAAAGCTTCAATAAGGAAAACTGTCCGTCGCATCCGACCCTACATGGCACTTAAACCGCCCGATTCGGCCGGAGACTAGAATGCGACCCCTCCCACCCCCATTTGGCGCTCTTCGAACACACGCAGCTAGATAATAGTCGAAAAATATAAAGACATTTGGACGAAAAGCACCGCGGTGGTGCATCGGCGGCGTCTTATCGATCGTCCCGTGACGGCTGTTGGTGCGGCTGCCGTTGTTGCGGCCAACACACAACAGCCGTCATTTTACGAAAACGCCATTACTAACCGCGAGTTTGATGAATCAGAACTCGCGGTTAGTGAGCCGCTCACGGATAGTAACGGGAACGGGTGATAAGATTTACCTCCGTTCGCGTTGATGAATCCGGCCCCTGGTGTTACGACGCTACCTTTCCCGATCCTGCGCTTGATCAGGGTAGACACCAGCTACTTTCATGTCCGTGTGTAACGTATCCGACCAACGCTGCTTCGGGCGTCCTCTAGGCCGCTTTCCCGATTCTTCCAACTCAAGGCCAATCTTGCGGACGCTGTCTTCTTTCCCACGCAGAACGTGGCCGTACCATCGCAAGCGAGCTTCGCGCATCTTGTCCGCTATCGGCGCGACACCGAACTTCTGCCGAATAGCATCATTTCTGATGCGGTCCATGCGCGTGACTGCAGCCGTCCAGCGCAGCATCTTCGTCTCCATGACGCTGAGACGTGTTTCAACTTCCTTAGTCGCAGGCCAACACTCAGCGCCGTACATCGCTACCGGGCGCACGACGGCTCTGTAAATCTTCAACTTCAGGTGCTCTGGTATCCTCCTATCGCAGAGCACGCCAGTCAGTGAACGCCACTTGGACCAAGCTGCACTCACGCGTGAGTTCACTTCAACCATCAGACCGCCGTCAGACGCTATTGCTGCTCCCAGGTATTTAAACACCGAAGTGCGTGCAAGTTCAGTACCGTTAATCTTAATGGAGCCGGACTCATTCACGTCACTCGGTCTTCTTGACGTTCAATTTGAGTCCGAACCTCGCCAGATGGTCGCACCAAGCTTGCACCTGCGCTCGAGATCGTCTTTCTCTTCGCAAACGAGCATCACGTCATCAGCATAAAGCAGCGTCCATGGAACAGGCTGCTGAAGATCTCGCGTAATGGCATCCATGACGACAACAAAGAGGAGTGGAGAAAGCGCAGAACCCTGGGGCAAGAGATGGGAAACTCCATTGAGGTTTCAGCTGCAGCTTGCACTCTACTCTTTGGGCAAGAGTAGAGCATCCGCACCCACTCTATAAGTTCCTCAGGTACGTTGTGTCGTCGCAAGGCCTACCATGTAAGCTCACGCGGTACGCGGTCGAAGGCCTTCTCCAAGTCGAGAAGGGCTATATGCACCGGCTTCTGTCTCTCGCGATGCTTCTCCACCAGGAGGCGGGCGGCGTGTATAGCATCAATGGTCCCACAACCAGACACAAAGCCGCACTGGTTGTCGGAGAGCTTGACGATTTCACGGATTCGTCTAATAATAATAATAATAATAGTAATAGTAATAATAGTAACAGTATTATAATAAGGATAATAAAGATAAGCGTCTGCGTGATTTTGGATTCTCCTTCACCCTGAATGTGGAGGCACTCCCTACTGTAGCTAGTACCACGACTTCAGAGAGGAGCAGGAGAGAAAGTCAGTGTACGGTCCATCTTTCAATCCACAGGCAATTGAACTTGCCCAATCTAGTTTCTGTTTGCGAATCGGGTAGTTTGTTCCACCTGACAGACTAATGTCTAAGTCTATATCGCAAGTCGCGTCGAAAGAAAGAAATGGCTATTATTTTCGCAACAATTGTCACAAATTATTGAAGGTGACACACCACATAGCTTTTCTGCTCCGCACGTTGGGTGTGAAACAGTTCCAGCATTTCAGCCATGCACCGTCTAAAAATGCGAGGCATGACATAATTCTGTATTCTGAAACTCACTGGAAATGGAAACCAACATCGAAATATTTATTTATTGCACTCACCGGTGCGCTCTAATCGATCGAAAGAAATCTTCTAACAGTAAAAGGGATACGATACAATGCTTCTCGATCCTAGTAGTAAAATTTTTTTAAATTGAACGGCAAAGGTCGTAGCAAGTCAAGCATCATTAATAATGTGGAGAGAGGCAGAATGGATCAAAGCGAGCCGTTTACCAGCCGTTCAGCGGCCTTTCGGCCGCCAAACGTCTTTTTAGGGCTTCCCACCAAACTCCAAAAACAGAGCGACACTAGGTTTACTGGATTTTACGACCTTTCGACCACGGTCAGCAAGAAAAAGGTCTCTCTTATTACAGCTTAGCGCAGGGTCCTCACTAAGGTTGACGTGAAAGTTGCCCGCGCCCCATTTTATTTGTGCGATTCGCATTCCCTACTGTCCAATCTGCACAAAAATCGATAAATCGATATTGTTCGGTTGGTCGATATAGTTAGGTTGCATCAGTTTCTCTCCGAACGCCATCATATTGGAGTAATTCCCACGAGCATTAGTAATTCTTTCGAAGTAACGGTCGCCTGACCCCCATCAAAATGGATCCAATCTGAGCGAAAACCGGCAACTCCGGTCGAAAACTCGATACCGTCAATCGATATTGGTCGCCTAATTGAACCCTACAGCCTGCAGTGAAGTCGACCCATCGGCCATCAAAATCACATGACTCCCACTCCTATGGAACAAATTTGAGCGAAAAACAATAACTTCTGCGAAAAATCGATAATATCGATCGGTCCAATCAAGTCCCTTCACTTTCTTTTTTGAATCTGACAATTTTCGTCAATTTTCATCGATTGCACGTGAGAGTAACCTTAACAGGTTTTAAATGTACGTTAGGGTTACCTTCACATGTTCAACACGTTTTGCAAGTTTACACAGGTTTGTGACACACACGCACACACAGAGACAGATGGACTAACGCCTTTATATTAGTAGGATTTATTTATACGTGAAATTCACGCAAAACATAAACAATTCATGAAGATACTAAAAGGAATGTTAACAAAAAACATCTCAAAAGAAGAACGTCATGAACAAGAAGATTGATTGAGCATAGATATCTACATTTATAGAAATGTAAGCAATTAAGCGTTTCGGACATGTCTGTCTAAAAGCCTTCTGAATTTACTCAAGGGGTCAGGAATAGGAAAGGTTTTCGATAATTTGACGAATTCGGGACCAGCCCTTTGTGTAAAGAACGTGGCACGCAGAGAAGTCTTAGATCTTGGAAAATGAAGCTTTGCTTGTGCACCTCTGGTGGTGGAAGGCAAAATTGAAAAATCGTGTAAAACTGATCCACAGATGGACCCATCATTGAATTTAGAATTTCGTAGATCATAATGTGGTCGTACCTTTTTCTCCTAATTGCAAGCGACGATATATCAAATATTTTATTGCGTACAGGGGCAAGCGGTATGGTGGAGTACTCATACTCATGAAGCCTTATCCACAGCTTTCTAGTAAGGTTGTTCTGCACCGGTTTAAGTTTTATTATGTTACGACTTGAAGACGGATTAAATATGGTTGTACCATATTCAAGTTGTGGTTTTACATAGGACATATACGCTGAAAGTAAATGTTTCACTGAATTAGTGCTCAAGGACTTGAATATGTTGTGGATAGTTCTATTGACTTTACTGGATACATCATCATAATGTGAATTAAGCGAGAGGTTACGGTCAACAAGGAAACCTAGATCCCGAACAATGTCCATGCTGCTGAGTTGGGACTCTCCAAGGTAATAAGTGTGCCTATTTTCAAAACTTCCAAGAAGGAGCAGCTTCGAAGAGACTGGAAGTTTCCAACTCGCCGAGCAATTGCGTTAATAGCAGGATGGAGTGCAATATAATCTTCAACACTGTCTTTTCAACACTTTTGTAGATCTTTATATCGTCCGCAAACATTTTCCAAGACACATTATAGCTTTGCATTACTTCTGGTATTTCAAAGTATAGATGATGAAAAGAATAGGAGACAAAACTCCACCTTGCGGCACTCCACTTGCAACTGGACATGATTCCGATAATAAGTCATTGATTCTGACTTGAAAGGACCTTCTGTTATATAACCCTTCATCCAGTTAACTACTCTAGGATGTATTCTGTGTATCTTAGAATGTAGAAGATTAAAAGGAACCTTGTCAGAGGCCTTAGTAAAATCGAAATATACAACACCAATGTTAATTTTACTGTCTACCCTACTTGTCCAATTATTAAGGGCTGCAAGCATCGCAGTTTCTGTATATCTCCCTGATCTGAATTCATGTTGATTTCCAGGTAAAAGGTCGTTAGGTTCAATATGTTTAACGATAACTTTTTCAGCACCTTCTCAAACACTACAAAAAACTGACGTAATGCTTATGGGCCTATAGTTGGATGCTAGAGAGAAAGGAACTTAGGAATAGGAGTAACGTATGAGCGCTTCCACCTCATAGGCACAGCGTCGCGCATGAAACTGAAAATGAATATGTGTTCTAAGGAATAAGCAACTGCAGCTACGATATTATGAATAAAGTACAAAGGAATCTCATCAGGTGCTCAAGAAAAGTGGGTGAAAGATTGCATAACATTTCATAAATGTCTTGCTTATAAAACCACACTTCGCTGTTCCTTAGCGATGTAACACAAATATCTAATTCAGCGCAGGACTTATGAAAATAGTCAGAATAAGGCTTCGAAAGATCTCAGATCTTGCGAAGCTATGTTAGCCAATAAGATCTTGGCTAACATAGCTGTTTCGCCGAATCAGTATATGCTGAGTTGCAATCCTCATCCTTTAATGCAGGAATTTGAGCGTATGTATATGTGACGAGGATCTGAATGACCGATGATGAATGATGAAGGTATGGCTAATATGATAATATTGATAAAAAACATTGAACATATGCACCATTACTATCTGCAACATAACGGCATTGTCAGGTAATTGTACAGGGTGTGCTGAAAGGATGTTCCCAATTATTCACGTCATAAAAACGATCGTAGCAGAGATTAGAGCACAAAATTACTTTAACAACATATTTACAAACACAACTACAACGTCAGCACGAAAGGCTCAAAAAGAAAGGCATCTAGCATGGCACGCACGTATTCCATTGCCATTTCTTCCCATGCCTTCGGAAGGCTTTCTTTCAGCAACTCGACCGGTCGATGTTTTTCGAAACAGTCCGCGGTCTCAAAGTAGGATCAGATAGAGTATTTCATTGGGTTGAGGTCCTGCTGTACGGAAGCCCGGGCTGGTTAAGCCAGGAAGATTGTCGCGACACCGTATGTACGATCTTCGATTTATGAGGTGATTCGAATCCTGCTGAAAAATGAACGGCTTGTCATTGAAGATTATCGCACTCCAGGGGATCAAAGCCTTTCCCAAAACTTCTACCAAGTATATTTTCGAGACCATTTTCTGTTCCTTTTTGAAGAAAAACAACGTGATTCTCCCGCGTAGGTGACAGCAGTCCAAACCATGTCTGAGACCTGATGTTCGCTTCCCGCTTTGTTAGCTTCAGTTACTGCTCTGGCAGGCACACGGTCGTTTTGGCGGTGCAGCGCTACTTCGACAGTAAGCATTTTTTCGACTGAAAAAATGACATCGCGGTGGCGTGCCGAGCTCAGACGCTGGATGAGTGCCTTTCATTTTCTTTCACCACTCTTCATCATGTGTAGGAGAAGAATGTGGGCCTTCTGGCAGCAGTAAGACCTCACTCCTAGTTCTCATTGACAATGCAGCTTATGTAATTCTTGCTAACTTCTATCGCTTTTTGCCATCATCTACTGGGATTCCTCCGCACCAGCTCACGAACACGTTGACATTCTGAGTTGGAGTTGTAGTAGCTGGTCTTCCTCTTCCAGGTCGATCGTTCAATGAACCGAGCTCCTCGTATCGTTTTATGGTGTTGGTATGGGGTTGGAAACGGTTTTCCTACTCACCGAGAGCGTCTTCGAGATATCGCTCACCGATGCTCCGTTGATATGCGTCGTGATGATGAAGACCCTCAACGAATGAGAAGGTGCCATTTCGAAGCTAATCAGTATTGCAACAGGATATTTAGCATCTGAGATCACGGTGAACATATCTAGCGTGTGAAGCTAAGACGGTACATTATTGATGCTTAGGTTAAGATAAATGATAGGTTAAACACGTGGGAATGTAATTTTGGAACACCCTGTATATCCAGCTTCTATAGAATTCCTGGGGCTTTGACCAAAAAATACTCAGCGAGGCACTTTTCAAATTGCTCTCTGTCGTGAAATTGATTCTCCTGTAAATGGACCGACATCGAAAGAAACAGTTGGGAGTCGGCTGGAGCAAGGTTCGGTGAATACGGTGGGTGGGCCAGAACATGCCATCTGAAAGCCTGGAGTTTTTTTCTCCGAGTTTTCCTCGCGAGTAGACGCGCATTGTCGTGAAGGGAGAAGATTGTGTCTGTTTCCCACGAAAAGCTGCTTCAACGCAATCTAACTGCCTGCAGTAGACATCTCCAGCGACAGTAGTGTTTGCACGTAGTAGTCTCCAGTGAATGAATCCTTTGCTATTCTAGTAGACACTGAGCATCACCTTTGTGGGTGAAGTTCCGATCTTAGCGTGGGAATTTCTGCTCGCCGCGACTGAGCCAATGACGTCTTCCCAAGGCCACACAGCTATGGTGGTGTGACTGCACTCCAGTTCCTCTGCCAGTCCACAGGTAAGTGCGGGAGATCCTCCTGAGCCTGCATCAGGAGCCCGATTCATCAACAATTAAACCCGCGGGTATGCGGGATACAAGGGGTAGAGATAAGATACAGAGACGCAGACTTCATCGTGGGTATCTCTACCCCCTATACCCGCGAGTTAGTCGTTGATGAATCCTTCCCAAGAAGGCGTTCCTTATTCACTGCAACGTCTAAAAAAACGTCTGTCTAAGAATGGAAAAAGTATAGAAAAATGGAAGAAAGTATAGATCGTTCATCACTAGTTCTGAAATCCCCAAAAAACTTACCTGAAAATAGAAACCGTCATCAAAACACGGCTCAGAAGGCGGCGTTTTTGGAGTCCGTACTGATCTCGAAAAAATGCAAGTTGGATGCGAAAAATGCGGACGAAACACTGAAGGTAGGAAAGCGGTAGGTTTGAATGAAAGCCTTTTAAACTCTTCTCCACGTTCTGCTTCAAGCTCATCATTTTGCGCGTTACTTTGGTGTGCCTGCCCCAATAAGCGTAATAATTTTGTAAAATTTTTATTTTCATAGAAAAATAAACAATTAAAACTTGTCTCAAAGCAGACCAGATCTCACCATGCACTCGAAAGTTTTTATTTAATTGATGGTGCAAATGCCACTTACATAAACCATCAAAGTGAGGATACGTGTGTTGTTTACAATTGCTTTTGCTCTGTCGTTCACAGATGTGAAATTCCTCAGCAGACAGATATTTCGCTATCAGTATAGAAAAAATCGCGACGTCTTAGAAGAAGGCATGGCGAGAACTCTTCTTTGTGTGTAGTCGCCTCTAAAAAGGGACACCTGTGGAGTTATCTCAACGATTCCCAACACGAACTAAATGGGCATTGAGAACTTCCTCTGCTGGATGGTCCAAGAATTGCAAAAATTTGTCGCGGAGAACTCACGGACGGGAGATTAGGGGTACGTATCATCTCTCATGGGACATGGTCATTTTGCTGCGCTCACTTTACATCGTGTAAGCTTTTTAGTTTTAACCCAAATGTGGGTCTAATTTTTTTAACACGTGGGTTAAAGCGGTGGTTTCCATTACTCTTAAGCTCGCTGCAACTCGAAAGGAGTTCACTAGACGATAGCTTTTTGCCATTTTTTGGACCGCCCAGTGTTCCGCAGCTAAGACGCAATTTAGCCCTTGCCTGGTTTACATACAGGGTGGCTGGAGGCAGAGGCAGAAAATTTTCGGCTGGTAGTACGAACTCTGGCACTCGCTGGCCCACAGTCGGCCCATTTTCCAACGCGGGCCTCACGGCCACCTGCTACTGCGGCGCAGTAGCGTTGTTACTGTGTCGAAGCGTGTTGATGGGGTGTCGGCCCGAGTTGCTAAGGTGTTGCAACGCGGGAACACGAGTTGCAAATGCGTTGCAAATCGGCATATCCGCGTGTATATCCGCGCATATCCACGCGTATATCCGCGCATATCCACGCGTATATCCACGCATATCTACACATATATCCACGCATATCCAGCTCGTACATACAATGGATGTCCACAATACATCCATATACTGTGTATACACGCGCGTAACACATGAAATATATATACACACAATATACACATATATACACGTATATACACGCGTATATACGGTGTATATATATCCATATATATGTATGTATATATGCATATATATACATACATATATACATATATATAGGTTTACATAGATATACTCGTATATATGCATGCATACACAGTATACACCACTGTATATACATGTATATACCGTGTATACATGTGTGTACACGCGTATATACATGTATGTGATCATATATATGCATACATAATGTGTGCTATATATGGTCACACACATGTATATACGCATGTACACACATGTATATACGGTATATACATGTATATACAGTGGTGTATACTGTGTATACATGTAAATACACATGTATATACGCACGTAACACATGTATATACGGTATATACATGTATTTACAGTATATACGGTATACACATGTATTTACAGTAGTGTATACTGCGTATACATGCATATATTATACGAGTATATCTATGTAAACCTATATATATGTATATATGTATGTATATATATGCATATATACATACATATATATGGATATATATGCACCTGTATATACGGGTGTATATACGCGTATATATATCCATAATTACAAATTTTTTATGTATACATTTATTATCGCAAGAGCATTCTAATTTAAAATGTGAGACACACATGGTATTGAAGACAAAAAATGTGATGGCAAAAATGAAAGCGACATCAATGAAAACGATATCGATCCGAGTGATGATCAGATATTCAAAGACAAAGAACATGATGTATAGGAAGAAAAACAAGGGTGGGTGCTCTGCTTAAGAGAGTTCAATTCCAACTCATTTCAACTCAAGAAGCAGGTATTTTGCTTAACTTTTCACTAAAGTTTTTGACCGAACTTCATCTCAGCTTTTGGATAAAGTATTCAACAAGTAGAACAGCTGCTGTTGTGAAGTTGTCTAATTTCACGCCAAAAGGTGTCGCTAAAGACAATTAAAAATGATGATAGACAAGTAGTTAAAATTTAGCATAAGTTAAAACTTAGCATAGAGCGCACACCCTTGTTCAAAGAGAAGCATGAAATACATGAGCCGGATGAGGAATCAAAATGTGGAGCGTTAACCTCTCACTCTAAAATCGTCGTCGTCAGCAATCAAAGTCGGCGTTGTCGTAGTCCTCGTCATGCGTTGTCCTAGTCCTCGTCATCGTCATCGATGTAATGGCGGGACGATCGTCGTGTGTGGCAGCCGTGGACCAATTTCATCTTCTGGAAAAATTTAATTATTTTTGAATTATTTCGAGAGGAGAAAGAGAGGAGAAAGACGCACCGGAGCGGGAACGAGGACATATTTCCTGATGTCCCTCCTAAAAAAAGATAAATTTGGTTAATCTCTAGCTCATGAACAGATGAGAAGAAGCGAGTATCAGGCAACCTACAGCGCACGTTGGAGCGCTCCTTTTATCAGTCTCCTCCAGCGCCTCATGGCTTTTCTGCGTTCTTCAAGCTGTGTGCGCCTCTCCTCATCTGTCTCGCCCAATGCGGTCCAATACCTGAACTTTAAGAAATTAGCCAGTGGTTAGTCAGTAAAGTAATATAGTAAGGTAGTATTTATATAGCAATGGAAACCAACGGGGTGGGGTGGGCCTTCAGCGTTTTAGGCGAGAGGGACAGCTCTTGTGCTCCCAGCTGCATGCCGTCCAGGCAAATTCCTGCAAAAGGAGGGTCAAGAGTTGAAGTTGGAGGCAGAACTGAACAGTGTGGGGCTACCTATGAGGGGTTCCACAATCTGCTCAGGAAGATCCAGCAGTGGCGACTTTACAGAGCGCTGAATCAACTGCGGGGGATCACAGGCCTAGAAAAATATGGTTCTACAGGAAGCTATTGAGAAGGTTATGGTTTATCATGCATGGAGAGGGAGAACCTCCTCAACTGCTCCTTCGTGCTCGGCACCTCGTCGACTACCAGCCTCTCGAATGGGTTCGCCTTCGCCTTCCTGTCTACTACTACTTGCTCGTCTGAGGGGAGTCGCGGGCGGAAGCGGCGGGGCTTCAGCTGAAGAATTCCGACTCTTCATTCTTCAAGTTTCACTTAGAATTTTAAAGGAAATTAAATGGCGATATCGCTACTACCCTGTAAATCAGCAAGCGTTTTCCTCTTCCTTCTCCGTGGGGGCGGCGGAATGGGATACGGATGCGACATCGAAACTATCCGAAACTAACAACACTCTAGCAAGAAAAATTGAGGTTTAAAGACTTGCGCTACTTGGTAATATACAGTCTGAGGTAGTAGGACAGAACCCCTGACACCACCGGCATCGCTTCTCGCACAAATTATCAATTTTTATCAATTTTTTTGCTAAAGCAAAGCAACACGAGATCGAAGTGCGAAGCTCTTCTCCATTTAAGCCGACAGCATCAGCAATTCATCAGGGTTGTCCGTTTCCGTTTCGCCTTCTGCAGTGTCCTCATCTCCTTCGTCTTCCTCCTCGTCCTCCTCCTCTGTGCTATCAACGATGCTTTCGACGTCGTCCTAATAACAAATAACCTGCATTAACCTGCATTATTGCTTCACGATTTTCCGTTTCTCATTACAACTGAACCCCTTACGTTCCTCACATTCCTCGATGCCGAGTTGTCCCCTTCGAGGATAGAAGCTTGGGAAGTCTTCTGCCTCTTAGAAGCTGAAGCCTTCATAGTTGCGTTACGCTGAATCAACTGCGGTGGATCACAGGCCTAGAAAGATATGGTCTTACAGGAAGCTACTGAGAAGGTTATGGTTTATCATTCATGTAGAGGGAGAAGACGAGGGGACACTACTAACCGTCCTCAGATACTTTCGAGAGAAGTCCACGCAGGAGACGATGTGGTCATCTTGCTTGATGCGGCCGTTGCGAACCCAGAGCTCGAGTACTCTGTTCAGGTTACAGCTCTATAAACCACACTTTGGTGTTGCGTTCTTATTCTTAAACTGGAGAACGAAGAAACACCTCTTTACATCGACGCTACCGACCTTAAAGCAGGCATTAGGTATGTCCTCCATTTCGGAAACGTCCAGCTGCGGAACCCGCCAAACTTGCGTGACAGCGAGGAAGGTTGGCTCGGGCAGTGTGAGCTCCTTCGACTTCGTTGCAGTGTAGTCGGCCTGCTGTTGTTCCAGTCGCTGCATGCCCGCTAGGAAGGAGTCCAGCTCCAGAAATCCCCTAAAATGCTCTTAGCGGCCGATGACTAGAGGCTTTAGCTTTAGTTGCTTGCTCTTGTTGTTGTTGCTTTCTGTTTGTTGTTGTTGCTTTCTATCTTTTCTTGATTCTTTGTGTTGCATTTCGTTCTGTTGCTAACGTCTTCCTGTTCTTGTTGTTTCTTGTTGTTCATGTTGTTTGAACTAAATTTTAAATTTGTTAAGGTTAAGGTTAGTGAGTGTTAGTGTTAGTGTATGATGTACATGGCAAAAAATGAAAAATCATGCATGCAATAACGATGAAATCGCAAATTGAAATCGAGAAATCGTAGTAAAATTAAATCGAAAACGAATCAAACATTCATGCCTTATCGACAACGCTTATTCAATAATTTAATGCTTAAATACTCAACTTAAGCCTATGAGTTTTTCTTTTTTCTTCTTACTTATACTTGAGACTTCTTAGTCTGCTCTCTCTCACTCATCCCACTCACACACAGTCTGCTCTCTCTCTCACTCATCCCACTCACACACTCAGCATCCCACCCACACACTCAGACAACCACACCAGTTCACGAAAAAATCCTAGAAAAATCAGAGTTTTCCCTAGTTTGCTGAACTTAACTTCTTTTCGATAACGCTTAAAATTCCGTTTTTGACGTTTAGACTTCACTTAATTCGTTTTCGACTTAGTTTAACGACTAACGACACTCACTTCACCACTCACTTTCATTCTCACTATGTACATTTCCATTTTCACTACGTAACCAATTCACAACAAAGTTACCATTCTCCCTGGTCAGTATAGTTGTGGTTATTCGACTTTCGAAAAATTATTCGAACAATTTATTTTACTATATTATTCGAATTCGAAGCTTCCTGGTCTTCCAATATTCAATTTCAAACGGAAATCGAAAATTAGGAAAGTTTGAGTATTCGAATACCAGCAATTATTTGCGTAATTTGATCGAATAATTATTCGAATAGTCGAATAGGCACAACTATATAGTGAACTTAATTTCCTCAATTCGTAAAATCAGATCCGGTGCAAATTGGCTCGCGGAGGGGGCTTAGAGGGGGCTTATGTTACAAATCTCTTGTAAATCATCAGTGATCATCTCTCTTCAAGGTATATATGAATGTCTCTTCTCACATCAAAAATGGTTGAGCACGTTCATGAAGTTCATGAAGGAGTTCGAATTCTCTTCTCACCAGTATTCAGTTTCATTTTCAATACAACAAGGGGCTTTCTGGCACGACGACCCCGTCCCCCGAACCAATTTACGCCATCACTTTGCTCGGCCCGCATGTCGTTCTCGCTTAGATCCTGACCGATACCGATGGCTAGGCCCTAGGCGAGAATGACATGCGAGCCGAAACACCAAATCAAACAGTCGATAGGCCAACAGCCTTCGGTATGTTCAGTATGTAATGCCCTACCTAGGAATTATCTCAATAGTTCAGTATTTTCCAAAAGCGTCCAACAGGACAGAAAGCTCACCGTGCGTCTTCGAACTCGATGAATGCGTAGAGTGGTCCACGTCCGCCCTTGATGTCGACGAAACGAATCTTTTCGTACTTCGCGAACACATCTTCAATGTCCTTCTCGCGAGTGTCTGGAGGCAGATTGCCAACGTAGATTCGTGTCTCGTCGCGTCCCATGTCTAAATCGAAGAGATCTCACTAAATCAGCACCAGACAGTGTATTTCCACACACGAGAAACAAGGACGACCGGCTAAGGAACACACAACCGCAAGCCATCGGAGCAGATTAGCGAAGACGGCGTTAAATCGGAGATAAGACTGCATTCACATTCGCTGTATGTAGCTACCCGCCACGGCTGTCCGCCGCGGCAGGCCATGTTGACCCCCCCCCCGACCCTATTTGCGCCGTGAGAGCACACGAAAGAAAGCTTATTAGCTCCGCTAAGGGCCAGTCAACACTGGATAATCGATATTCAGCAAAGCTCAACGTTATCCAATTGTGAAGCGGTAGAACATACTGGATAAACGGCATGGATCAGAAGTGCGATAGACACCGAAGCCTCCCAAATATACAACGACCGTTGCTAAACGTCGGAGATGGAACGGCGTTGAGTAAACAGTGTAATTCTACGTCAGCGCCATGTTGCTGACGCAAATTTGCACAACAGAGGATTCCACAATGTCGAAATTCCGGCCTGGGCTTTCTAATTCTGCAGTTGTAGGCATGGTCACTGGGTGAAGGTATTACAAGGGAGGCGCAAATAGGGTCCGGGGGGGGGGTCACCACAGCATGGCGCGGCGGGCCGGCGTGGCGAGTAGCTACATGCAGCGAATGTGAATGTAGTCTTATCTCCGCTGTGCTCTGCAGCTCCGTTCTGTGCTCTCCCCCGCGTCAGCGGAGGAGAGCACAGATTTGGGCAGGGAAGGGACTCCAGGGTGTGGCTTGAGTGGCGCACCCGTGCTAGAATTGCCTACATCCTGGAGCTCCCTCCCTTCCCAAATTCGGAAGCACGTAAAACATAGATCTGTAATCGAAAAGCGGAGATAAGACTACATTCACATTCGCTCCATGTTCACCCCCCCCCCCCGACCCTATTCGCGCCTGAACAACAAACAAACAACTGATGGAAAATCGCGACGTTGTGCTCAGCGTCAGCGCCCAATTCGATAGAACAATCGGTGAGGAGTTCAGGACGGAGTGAAGAATCAGACGAATCTGACGAACCACGGAGTGAAGAATCAGACGAATCTGACGAACCGCTGGCGAACGATACGACCACACGCCAACAGAAGCGAGTTGGAATGATGATGGGAGCCCTGAATGAGACGTGGAGCCGGCGGAATAGAACGTGTCCGAACGCGGCAACGGCGTCGGACGGACGACGTTTTCCGACCGCCGCGCGAGCCGCCCGCATCGGACGGAAATCGACGCCGGGTCAGCTCATAATCGATCGCTTCCCTTCCAGGCTAGCCTAAAACTTTTTAAACCAAAGCAAAGTCGGCGCAAAGAGCCTCGAAGGAGATCACCCTGTACTCCGTAGATATTCGCCTTAGTAGTAGGCCACATGTGCGTCTAATTACATCAGAAATGGCCTAGCTCCGTTCAACATAGGGGTGGATTACACCAGTGCCGCGTAAAATTTTCATTTCCTATTACCCAAAGGCGTTGTATAAGGCGGCGCAAATAGGGTCGGGGGGTCACCTCCTAAAAAATGTCACCATCACAAAAACAAAGCGACAAAACACGCTGATAGTAAAGAATAGGTACAAACAATGGTACAGCTCTGTTCTGTGCTCTCCTCCGCGTCAGGGAAGGGACTCCAGGGTGTGGCTTGAGTGGCGCACCCGTGCTAGAATTGCCTACATCCGGGAGCTCCCTCCCTTGCCAAATTCGGAAGCACGTAAAACATAGATCTGTAATCGAATAATCGAAAAGCGGAGATAAGACTACATTCACATTCGCTCCATGTTCACCCCCCCCCCCCCCCGACCCTATTCGCGCCTGAACAACAAACAAACAACTGATGGAAAATCGCGACGTTGTGCTCAGCGTCAGCGCCCAATTCGATAGAACAATCGGTGAGGAGTTCAGGACGGAGTGAAGAATCAGACGAATCTGACGAACCACGGAGTGAAGAATCAGACGAATCTGACGAACCGCTGGCGAACGATACGACCACACGCCAACAGAAGCGAGTTGGAATGATGATGGGAGCCCAGAATGAGACGTGGAGCCGGCGGAATAGAACGTGTCCGAACGCGGCAACGGCGTCGGACGGACGACGTTTTCCGACCGCCGCGCGAGCCGCCCGCATCGGACGGAAATCGACGCCGGGTCAGCTCATAATCGATCGCTTCCCTTCCAGGCTAGCCTAAAACTTTTTAAACCAAAGGAAAGTCGGCGCAAAGAGCCTCGAAGGAGATCACCCTGTACTCCGTGGATATTCGCCTTGGTAGTAGGCCACATGTGCGTCTAATTACATCAGAAATGGCCTAGCTCCGTTCAACATAGGGGTGGATTACACCAGTGCCGCGTAAAATTTTCATTTCCTATTACCCAAAGGCGTTGTATAAGGCGGCGCAAATAGGGTCGGGGGGTCACCTCCTAAAAAATGTCACCATCACAAAAACAAAGCGACAAAACACGCTGATAGTAAAGAATAGGTACAAACAATGGTACAGCTCTGTTCTGTGCTCTCCTCCGCGTCAGGGAAGGGACTCCAGGGTGTGGCTTGAGTGGCGCACCCGTGCTAGAATTGCCTACATCCGGGAGCTCCCTCCCTTGCCAAATTCGGAAGCACGTAAAACATAGATCTGTAATCGAATAATCGAAAAGCGGAGATAAGACTACATTCACATTCGCTCCATGTTCACCCCCCCCCCCCCCGACCCTATTCGCGCCTGAACAACAAACAAACAACTGATGGAAAATCGCGACGTTGTGCTCAGCGTCAGCGCCCAATTCGATAGAACAATCGGTGAGGAGTTCAGGACGGAGTGAAGAATCAGACGAATCTGACGAACCACGGAGTGAAGAATCAGACGAATCTGACGAACCGCTGGCGAACGATACGACCACACGCCAACAGAAGCGAGTTGGAATGATGATGGGAGCCCAGAATGAGACGTGGAGCCGGCGGAATAGAACGTGTCCGAACGCGGCAACGGCGTCGGACGGACGACGTTTTCCGACCGCCGCGCGAGCCGCCCGCATCGGACGGAAATCGACGCCGGGTCAGCTCATAATCGATCGCTTCCCTTCCAGGCTAGCCTAAAACTTTTTAAACCAAAGCAAAGTCGGCGCAAAGAGCCTCGAAGGAGATCACCCTGTACTCCGTGGATATTCGCCTTGGTAGTAGGCCACATGTGCGTCTAATTACATCAGAAATGGCCTAGCTCCGTTCAACATAGGGGTGGATTACACCAGTGCCGCGTAAAATTTTCATTTCCTATTACCCAAAGGCGTTGTATAAGGCGGCGCAAATAGGGTCGGGGGGTCACCTCCTAAAAAATGTCACCAACACAAAAACAAAGCGACAAAACACACTGATAGTAAAGAATAGGTAGGCGCAAGTAGGGTCCGGGGGGGGGTCAACATGGCCTGCCGCGGCGGGTAGCTACATACAGCGAATGTAAATACGGTCTTATCTCCTTGTTTCGATTACAGATCCGTGTTTTATGTGCTTCCCAATTGGGCAAGGGAGGAAACTCCAGGATCTAGGCAATTTTAACACGGGCGCGTCACTCAACCCACACCCTGGAGTCCCTTCTCTGCTTAAACAGAACAGAGCTGTACCATTGTTTGTACCTTGACCCCCCCCCCCCGACCCTATTTGCGCCAGGGGGGTCACCTTATAAAAAGTGTCGCTAACACGACAAAAGAAACGATGACACACTGATATTAAATAAAACAAACAAACAATGACAAACAACATCATCAACTTATATGCGTTCACAACGCCGAAACATAAACCGCAATAAAGTCTGGACCCACAATCTTGGCTACGCTGAAGAAACCGCTAGTCTATTACCACGTCAACGATGCCAGGATTCAATACGACCTCAACGATGCCACGATTCATCCAGAGTTGGACGTGGAACGCATCAACTTGTATATGTTCACATGACGGCATGAGCAAACGGCATGCAGTGTGACTACGGCATGCACACGCCATCCCACGCCGCTATTCACTGCGCCCGGATAGCAACACTGCGTTGCTACTGCGTTGCTACCCTCAAATTTTTCCTTTCCGCGCGAGCGGCGCGAGCGGTCGCATCGGAGCACGCTAAACGCTTCCGCCCGAATAGCAACAGAGTAGCAACAATTTCCAACGGAGTAGCAACTGTGTTGCTGTTACCACCCCAATAGCAACTGCAGTTGCAAATGGCAACTGCAGTTGCTAAACCGTTGGGGGGGGGGGGCTGAAAATGGTTCGGCCCGTGGCGACCCAGTGTCCGAGAACATGCAAGTTTTCGCCGCGCGGGCGGAGGCCTCTGCCGCACGTGCGACGAAGCGCCACTGACGCCTCTCCCCTGGGTGGGCTGTTATGGAGGAGATGGAGCTCTAACAAACTCCCGAGTTATGCTGGATTGTATATAGATATTTGGCTTTTAGGAATGAAACCTCTTGTCATAAAGGGAGACCGAACTTTTTCACAATAGAAGCTTTTCTTTATCTCTTCGATTACGCCGTCCAATTCCCTCTCGAAATATCCGTTTTCTCTGATTAAGTGCATCGGAGGACCCTTAGATAGCTCAGCAGAGGTAGCGAATGAAGATTATGCAGTTACAAGAACCCCAAATCAATAGCAAGAACGAGTGCTTGGGGCACTATTGTACTTTACGGACTCCAGAGGACGAGGAGAGGTCGAAAAAAAATTTTCACCCAAACCTCGTCCAGGGGGGTTATTTGGAGTGCTGATCACGAATCTGTCATCCGTTTTTGAAATTTCGGCCGATTACGGTAGGTACCGGTGACTAAGGCTGTCGAGGTCGTAATCACCGATTTCGCCCAAACTTCGCCTATGGGGGTTATTCGGGATGCTGATCACGAATCTGACATCCGTTATTCGTTTTACGCTGGAGTTTGGGCGCAATCGGTGACCATTACCTTACTCACTGGCACCCACCGTAACCTACCGTACTCCAGCGTAAAACGAAAAACGGATGTCAGATTCGTAATCAGCATCTCAAATAACCCCCATAGGCGAAGTTTGGGCGAAATCGGTGATTATGACCTCGACAGCCTTAGTTACCGGTACCTACCGTAACCTACCGTAATCGGCCGAAATTTTAAAAACGGATGTCAGATTCGTGATCAGCATCCCAAATAACCCCCCTGGACGAGGTTTGGGCGAAAAAAAATTTTCGACCTCTCCTCGTCCTCTGGTATCCCGAAAGTACAATAGTGCCGTGCTTGGCTGTGACCCAAGAGCTGGCGCCGTACGTCGCCCTCTGCGGGCTTTGACCTCTGGTATAAACTAGGGCTTACGGACCCGTTAGGTCCCTAAGCCCTAGTTTATACTTGCGCCGCCACGCGGCGCGGCACCACGATCGCCATAGATATCGATTTTTCGCGCCGATATCGATATCTATCCCAACCATCGGACGCGCCGCGCAGCGGCGCAAGTATAAACTAGGGTTAAGGCTTGGGGGGGGGGTCTCAAGGGCTCTAAACTCATTCACCCATCTTTCGTCCAGCCAGGGTGACGGTGGATGCATTTTCTCCACTTCCTAGGTTAGCCATGTTTTCGACTTCTTATGGCATCGTTTTCGTAGTCTCTTTGGGAGGGTAGTTTCCAGATGACTTCGACTTTTCCAGGCTCTGAAGAAGGCGACGACGCCGAAACGTAAGCCGTATTAAAGAGTTATACCAATCTTGGTCACGCTGAAGAAAACACTCGTCGAGTTACAAGAGCATTGGACTTCGTGACTGTTGCAGCACACGCTATGCAGTTGTCGCGCTTGCCGCAGCAGTCGCCGCGGCTGTCGCGCGCTTTTGTATGTTCAGCTTGCTCCCCAAAATTTTCGATAGTGTTACCTGATAAAAGATTCCCGTTTCAGAAGCGTTTCATATAGGTTGCTTCGCAGGGTCTCTTTAGTATCCATGGAGTGCCAAGCTCATAGCGGGGTGTGCGCTTAACGATTGACGATTTGCCGACCTACCGGATTTACCGGCATTTTTCGTTAGAAATTTTTAACGAAATTTAATGACGAAAATTTCCGTTAAATTGCATTAACGACATTTCAAGCACCATTTTAGAAATTTTACTTCTCCTTCATGGAAATGCATTTTGGACGACTTTTTGGATGAGCTTTTGCAGTATCGCTACGATACGGAGGACGCGCTCTACTTACTGTCCATGTTCGGCCTTTAGTTAATCTTGGCATGACGATTTTAGACTAACACGATGTCCTCTTAAGCTGTCAACCAGGATTGATATCAGCTTTATTCAGGTCAATGTTTCGGCGTCTTCGCCTTCTGCCTTCTTCAGAGCCCGTAAAACCCGAAATCATTTACGGTACTACTCCCAAACGCCATTTTTTCATCTTACAGGGTACTTTTCTTGAGAAGACCTAGAGACAAGATTAGGGATGGGAGTTGCAGGAGACGACTAACCTTAAGGTGGAATGCCGAAGTGGACCACCAGCCACCCGTAAGCTAGACGTAACGTGGGTGAATGAGTCTCAGCCTCGAACCACCTGCTTAAATAACCTGGAGATCAGACCATATAGGTCCGCACCTACAGAGCTCAAGGAAGGGTGTCGGTGCTTGGGTTGTCGCTAGACACTCCTTCTTCCGATTGATCTGCCGATTCCTACTCGTGATCCAGGGCGCTTCAAGTGTCCTATGTGCCGATCTATCGCACTCTCGCGCTAAGATCCGACACCTGCAGCATCGCTCCTTCATGGCATCGAATCCTGTGTTCTCCCCAAGGGAGTCAGAATGTTGCCTTTCTTAAGGCCGTCCAGGTGCTTCCTGACTCTGGCACATAGAAAGGTCTGCCCGTTTTCCTTGTGTAGTCATTCCTACGTCACTGCATGACATAAGATAAACCACGCTCTACTTACTTGAACCAGTATTAATAGGAATTGATGAAGCAAGATGAACACGCGATCAGAGTTGCGCAGCGGGAATTCGAGAGTACGGCTCGGAGTGACCCGATTCACGCAAGTAGAAAAAGGCCTCCAGAGTTCCAAGGTTCGTCGACGTACGAAGGTCGCATGGGCCGAGTCGTTGAAAATTAAGTGGTCCAGCCATGTAATGTGCTCCGCAGACACGCGCTGGACAAGAGCCGTCACAGATTGGAGTCCGATGTCAAAGGAACACCAGGACGTCCACCAACGCGTTGGTTGGTCGGACTTCTTCGAGCAACTCAATGCTCTCGTCTAGCGGGTGTCTGCGAAGCGCATTATATAGCCGGCCCACTTAATTTTCGACGAGTTGGCCTATGCGACAGCGTTTTTTTACGATGAAATTAACCAACGCATTAGTCGGACTTCTTCGTGAGAGCCTAGATCAAACTACATGACGCTTTTCGTGTCCCTCGTGCGAGGATCATCCATTGGAGCACTCTGGCACAAGACAAGGACGAATGGAGACGCTGCTGGCGCCCGTTCGAGCAACTCAATAATCAGCGAAACGACAGGTCATACATACGACAGCAGTTGATTATAGATAATATTTGTTGTGAAGATGAAGACGTAGTCATATAATTGCCAGGAAGACCAATAAAAAGAAAATCAATAAAGAGATCTGGCTTCTTACGTATTAAAGTACTGCTAGACTGACTGCAGTAAGGAAAATATTATTTAACAAATTTACCGATTTTAACGCCAAAATCTTTCTTTAGAAAATGGTCGTTAAACATTTACCGAAAAGAAAAATTAACGCACACCCGTGCTTCATACGTGAACGAGGGCCTCAGACAGTTGGTTTAAATTGCTCGAAGAAGAGTGCATAATTTGAGTGTGACAGCCAAGGCTAGTGTAGTGAAAAACCATTGCTACTGTAATACTCATCCTTTCTTTGAATCTCTGATTGTCTATTGATGTTTATGAGGAACGGACAAGCTTCTGAGCACCATTCTCGCTCAACGGAAGTGCTCCAGCTTCCTGTATCTGAGTCGCGAAGTCAACATGGCCACTGACCTAGCGCCATTGCGGGACAGGGGAACCGACGGTTTGGAGAGCTTTCAGGAGCGTCGAAGAAGTCGCGAAGAAGATGAAGAACGTTCGTCTTCATGCCCACCTATTGTTTTTTTTTTGTTCTGCGATAACATGCACGTCAGAGAACTGCGCCATCCAGAATGGGGATGTACATCGTGCAGCGAGGAATCGAGAGGACGATGCTCGGTGTGATGGATTCACACAAGGCCTTCGGTGTTTTGAGCTTCGTCGATGTTCGAAGATAATAGACGCTGTCGCATGGGTCACGTCTTCGAAAATTAGGTGGGCCGGCCACGTGCAGTGCTGGTCGAAATGTTCTGTGTTTTCACTTTTTTAATCGTAACTCTCTTTACACTCAAGCTTTTGAGCTAAAATTTTAAATTTTAAATTTTTCTCGGCAAAACGCAGTCATAATTGTTCAAAGTTCAACCTACCCAAATCTTTATTTTTACAACAATAATAACCTGTATAACAACTAATATAATAACTACACCATCAATCTTCTGTCGATGTCGATCTTCTCCTGTGGGATGTTCACTCATGCGGTCCTCAGTTGGATGAACTTTTCGGGATCAGTGTGAGCCCGGAGGTGCTTAACTTAGCGCTTACGTTCATCCCACAGATTTTCGATGGAATTCAAGTCAGGAGACGGCAGCAGTGGGACGATGTTCTTGTAGAACCAGTTGGTCAGCAGCTTTGATTTGTGTTTCGGGACTTACTGCAACCGACATTCTTGACACTCTAGGGTCCTGACCTATCTGTAGCAAGTATACGGTATTGCCTTAAAGATCTAGGTCTGTTTGAACGTCGACCAGAGAAGAACTCGCCGATTTCCATCAAGAATTGCAAAGCGTGGCTCATGCTCACAAGAACAGGTTTATTCAACAGTGTCGAAAGTTCATCTGAAGTGACGAATCGAAGTCATTACTACTCGGGACGGACGAAATCGAGTTTTTGCGACACCCTGTTAATACCAGACACCACCAGAGCTACCAACTGCCGAGTGTGAGACATTGCGAGGGTTCAGTGCTAGTGGATGGCAGCTTCTCTGGTGGAGGAGTTGATTCTCTTCATTGAATTAAGGGTAAGTGGACTCTAAAATCTGCTCTAATTGTTATCTTGCCGTATGCCCTCAGAGCTGGCTCGCACGTCTTCAGTATTCAACAGGATAATCACCTGAAACTCAAATCGAAGCTGCTGACCGGTTGATCCCACGAGAACGTCCCTCTGCTGCCGTGGCCAGCAAAATCTCCGGACTTGATTCCCATCAAAAAAATCTGTGGGATGACCGTAAGCGTCAAGTTAAGAACCCCAGGGCTCACAATGAGCCCGAAAAGTTCATCCAACAGAGGACCGCATGAGGGAACATCTCACAGGAGAAGATCGACGACCTCATCGAGTCCATGCCACAGCGATGCCAAGCTGCCATTGCCGCCAAAGGTTTTATGACAAAGTATTGACAGTGTAGTTATTATATTATAAGGTTATTATCCTTGTATAAATAAAGATTTGAGTAGGTTGAACTTTGAGCAATTATGACCGCGCTTTGCCAAGAAAATATTTAAAAATTTTAATTAATTTTACAATTTACCTAGACGATTGAAATTTGCATTTTTACCACATTTAATGATGAGCATTTGCTGTAAAAAGTCAACTCAAGAGCTTGAATTTGTAGGGAGTTACGTTCGAAAAATCGAAAACGCATACCTTTTTCACCGACACTGTACCATGCTGTCCAATAATTCCTGTCCGAAAATTTTCAAAATTCTATAATTTTTCTTAGAAGTGTTATAACATCAGGCAAGTGTAAAAACCTTATAGAAGGTTCTCCAGAGTTCCACGCTAGGGGTATATAAGGCGCAGTCGCCGCGTCTTGCCACCAGTACAAGCTAGAATGGGCAGAGGTCGAATTCGTACGTTCGTGTACTACGAGTAGCTGCTGTTCAACGACACGGGCACCGCGGTCGCCAACATCTGCAGAGCGTGCAAGGAGGATGCAGTGTCCCAACGCACAGTCAGGCGCTGGTTCAATCGTCTCGAGAGCGGCGACACGAGCCTCGAGGACAGGGAACACCCGCTGAAGAGCATGCTCTGCCGCTGGTGGGATGCCAAGGGTATGCTGTACTTCGAGCTGCTCCCGCAAGGCAGGACGGTCACCGCCTCCATCTACACCGATCAGCTCGAGAAACTAGCCGCCGCCATCCGAGAAAAGCGTCCCCGACGGGCCTCGGTCCACCTTCTGCACGACAACGCGTGCCCCCACGTGGCGAAGGAGACCCAGCAGAAGTTGGCGACGCTCGGCTGGGAGACGGTTGCCCATCCGCCATATTCCCCGGACCTCGCCCCCTCTGACTACCACTTGTTCCGTCCGCTGAAGCACCATTTGGCCGGAAGAAAATCCACCAACTACGACAACCTCAAATCCGACATCGCGGACTTCTTCGAGTCGCAGCCCCCGGAGTTCTGGGCGAAGGGCATCGGCGACCTACCCAATCGATGGGCCACTGTTGTGGATAACTATGGTGATTATATTGTTGATTAGACTTGTTTTTCAATAAAGTTGAAAAAAATTAAAAATGGTGAAATTTTCGGACAAGAATTATTGGACAGCCTGGTAGTACGCTTCATCCACATCGACATTCTCTGGACGAGAGCCGTCACCGACTGGATTCTGCAGGATGTCAAGAGAACACCAGGATGCTCTCCAAAGCGTTGGTAGGACTTCTTCGTGAAAGCCCTGAACGAACAATGTGACTTCTTCGTGTCCCTTGTGGGAAGAGGATCGATTGGATCACTGTGGCACGCGACAGGGATGAATGGAAACACTGCTGGCGCCTGCTAGAGCATCTCGACGATCAACGGACGACAGATGATACAGATGATTCATGTTATGCCGTTACAAATAGTGCGCAAGAGGCGCATAAGGAACCTTTTCGATTCTCTGAATATGTGGAATATGCTGCATTTCTGCGCAAATTTATCAGCGACGAGAGGTGGTACTAGTGAAGAAGTCGCTTAAAAATTTCTCTCTCATTCTTGCTTCAGCGATTCCCAAGGCGATTGGCAGCAGGTGGTAATCGTCGTAATGAATGGCCTTGATTGTGGCTATGTGGGAGCAGTTTCAAGTCCCAAACAAAGAGGCTGGTTTTCTACGTGCATCATACACTTTGTGATGGCATGGCGTCATCTAAACAATGACGATTTCTTCGTTAAATTTCAAGTTGCTGACTCACAGCGGTTCGGCAAATACGTGTTGCTCTACCTGTTCCTTATGCCAGCGTACTTCGACGATAAGTCTGAGACTTTATTTTTGTCGAAGAGAAGAATGAAGAAGGAAGAGTGCACGACTTCTGTTCTTCGTTTCCAATTCTTGCGTGAAATCTTCATTTTCCCACCCCAGTATGCTGTTCCCTAATCATGAGCCGAACGTGGAATTCTTGGCCACGAACGTGAAGAAGAAACCGATGAGAGTTGTCCAACATGCTCTGGACAACCGGAAACGGCCGGGTTTTTTGGCACCGATGGACGATGATAGCCTTGCACGACCGGATTCGTGGCGATGACGAACGAACAGCCGTACAGATGGCCTCTTGCACGTCGAAGGAATTTTCTGATGCAGGCATCGGCCGAGTGATCAGGATCACCTGCTGGCCAATTGAGGCCTTCTATGGCGTCCGTTTTGGAACTACTGCCGTCATAGAACTTACCTAATCAAAGGAATCCCTCCTGAAACTGCCTCGAAGACGTCTCCTTGAGCGCGTCCTCCAGCTTTTATGCTTCTCCCTGGCCGCATGTAGCGCAGTCGGTGGAGGTGTTGGCTGTCGCGTGCACACGATACCCAGGTTCTTGGTTCGGATTTCCCGCCCGCGCCTACCAACTTTCTGCCCCTTTGGGTCGGTGAATTAGTACAAGACTTGAGGGAAAGATAAAATGCTGACTTGTTCATCGGCTGGCCACCGCAAGTCATTGTATGGCCAAATACGCATTCAAATTGCCTCTACGACATACTGTAGAAGTGGAATGTGTGGCGCAATCCCAAAGGGATTGAGTAACGCCGCCACTTATTCCTTATTCTTTTTTATCCTTTATGATTCTCCTGCACCGGATTCAATCAACGCAACTCTCCAACTCCTTCATCCGGCTACTATCAGTTTCTGATCGTTCCGAACAAATTTCTTTTTGTTGGAGCCTTCAAAAATCTCAGAATCATCTACGACCAACTGATGATTCGTCTAAAGCCCAATCGATGTAGTCGATATTGACTAGCCAACAGTTGCAGGCAGCCGTGCTAGCCGTTTGGATTGGTCCCAGTATTCGATAATAAGCGGTCAAACGGCGCCGGTGGTGTAATGGCGTAGAGCATTCCCGCCCGGTCAGAGGGAGGTGCGGGTTCGAGTCCCGCCTGGCGCTAGAAGTTTTGATCGCAACAAAACATCGTTGTGATAAACGATATTGTTTCCTAACTTCGAAACCTACCCCACAGTCAACATGGTAAAATTCATTACATTACATTGTGCCATTCAAACAAGCACCTCCGAACAAAAATCGAAAAAATCAATCATTAATGACCAATTGATTGAGATTGTTTGCCTCTTGTAAAGCCTGTCCATCGGTCGTGACGTGCTCACGCGATTCATACGTTAAACAATCAACTCCGAACAAAAATCGATGAAATTAATCGATGATCATCAGTCGATCGATACTCTCTATGCTTTGTGAGTCCTACCCACTAGCCGACATATTCAGGTGACTCCGAACTGGAACAACCAATTTTGGAAAAGATTCAATAAAATCGATCGATAATGCTTAACCGGTCAACAATGCCTTGTTGAAATGAGATCGACCCATCCGCCGGCGATGACATTCGCGTGATTTCCACCAATAAAGGCTAACACACTGGAGAATATTTAAACAATATTTTCGATCGATACGCAAATCTCTTCATCCGGCCACTGTATTTCGTTTTGATGGACAGGCAGACAGATAGAGACACATTGAGGATTCCACATATTGTCCTTGTGTCGTGGCGTAGTAGGAGAGGGCGCCAGCTATTGCGTTGCGTGCATCCCAACAAGGCTTCTTGGTTGGGCCCTTTGTACAGAATCCGAGCAAGCAAGCCTTCCATTGTTCTGAGGTCCATGAATTGGTACTTGTCCTGAAGGCGAAAGCACTGACTAGTGTATTCGATTGTCTCATCGCATCGTCATCGCAATTATTTCCTTTTCGTTATTTATGTTTATTTCTTTATTTAATTATTTATTTATTCTACGTTAACCAATTGAAGTGCTATAAATAAAAGACACTATTAACACAACACAGTAGTGCTATGCAAATACCATAGTGTAACTAAAAGAAGCACACAAACGTTTACCTAAATTTCTAGAATAATTAGGTTGAGTAGTCAGTGATTTAGTATCAGCAGACCTACTTAGTTATTTCCTAGGCTAGATATGTATCTGCTTCCACAATATCCCATGGAAGTAGAATGCGTGGCTCATCTCAAAAACAGATTGATTAGCATCGCCACAGCCATTTATACCTAATCCTTTTAAACTGATTCGATTCATTGCCCGCTGCGTAGCTGGATAGGAGATTTCTTTTTGATTTTTTCGTAACAATCCGTAAAAACCCCTAGAATTCAAGACCAGGCATATCCAAGGTCGCAACTGTAACCGATTTTCAAGGTAGGTGCTCATAACGCTGAGACACGAATTCAATTTCGTTGTGGAACTAGAAACGGACTCGCCACTTTGAGGGAGTTACTTCATCGGGAGAACCGTCAGAAAACGAGAGTTCTCATTAAAAGTCAATCAGGATCCGTCACTTCTTCGCACCCACGTTCAGCAGTGCTCGAGCAGGCAACCATCGGAGGACGTCACACTCTTCCACCCACTGAAGAACATTCTGCAAACCTTGAAATAACTCGAGGCAGGTCGTTTACATTTCGAAACATCTCGAGTTTAAGAATAGAATAGAATGAACCGCTAAACGGGTCTTTTAGGCCTTCTGAAGCTTCATCCGACGGGGATCATCAAACGATGCGTCTGACAGAGAAGACACTTTTAGCATCCTCTATTTTAGAGCATTCCATCGCTATCTCATAGGATATCTAGAGAAAAAATGTTGACTTGTTTGTGATTCTCATGAATCGTTTAGCGCTTGGTAAAGCAGTTGGAGGAAGCGCCGGCTATCCTGTGCACCCAATACCAGGTTCTTGGTTCGAGTTTACCACCACATAGGCCAACAAATACTTCGATCGCTGAGATGGTACCAGTCTTGTTTGGAAAGGATGTAACTCTAAGTTCTCCATCGGCTGGCCACCGCGCAAGCCATAGTGCAAGCCGGATCACCTCTATCACCTGTCGTCCCGTTGATCATGGAATTGCTCGAACAGACGTTACAAGCGTCTCCAATCGTCCCTGTCGCGTGCCAGAGTGCTTCAATGGATCCTCCTCGCTCGAGGGACAGAAGAACGTCACATTGTTCGTCCAAATCTTTCACGAAGAAGTCCGACCAACGCGTTGGTGGTCGTCCTGGTGCTACTCCTTCGGAATTCAGTCAGTGACGGCATTCGTCCCACGGGTGTCGATTATGCACTCAAATTCAATCAAGAAGTAGAAATCGACACGCATTCCGCGAAGTAATTGTCTGACGCAGATCTCTAACCTTATTCTTTACTTAGCCTTTATTCGAAGACGCTCGAAGAAGCGCACGAACATTGATTGGACTCGGCCTAGTAAGGGTAAAGTCCTTGGCGAACTCCAAAGCTCGCTGAAAGATGGCAAGTGCCCGGCTGCACTGACGATCCGGCAGCATCCGCACTGCCGTCTCTCTTTTCTCATTTCACTTCTGAAGTCTTCATTTGTAAAAATTTGAAAGCAGTGAAGAATCCGACTCTGGTAAGGTCTTGTTTGGGGAAGTTGGCTCACCAAGAAATATCGTTCAGAAGACAGCAATAGTTCAACGAATTGTAGGGAAGGCTAAAGTTGCTTGAGTTGTCAACAGTTGAGCTGTACTCATAGACTACAAAGCCCTTTACGTTTATTTACCTCTTGAAAGCTTCGTCATCGCAGTCAGTGACGGCACCTCGTCCAGCGGGTATCTGCGAAGCGCCTACGTGGCCGGCCCACTTAATTTTCGACGACTTGGCCCATGCGACAGCGACTTTCATGATGAAGCCCACCAACGCGTTTGTCGGACTTCTTCGTGAAAGCCCAGAACAAACTCTATGACGCTCTTCCTGACCCTCGTGCGAAGAGAATCCATTGGATCAGGCACGCGACAGGGACGAATGGAGACGCTGCTGGTGCCCTCTCGGGAAACTCGGTGATCAACGTGACGACGTTGATACATATGTGCAGTCGGATCTATCCTAGTCCGGGGGGGGCACATAACCAAAAAGTAGGTAACAAAATGAATTGAGACTTACCAAGCGGCTCCTAGGGAACGGGATCTAACATGGTGAGGAGGGCACAATAACTTTGCCTGCTTACAAATGCGGCGAAAACAAATGTAATTTTTTTCGTTTTTTTTTCTTCGGGAGTTTTCTTGCTTAAGCCCCGTGTTGTTCTGTGGAGGCCGCTCGGTAAGTCTCAAGTGGATTTGTTACATATAATACTTTTTAGTTATGTGGCCCCCCGGAATAGGATAGATCCATGCAGTCTTTTGATTCAACCCAATAACTAATGGTTGATTAAATACAGCTAGGAATTAAAAATTAAAAGGCACGATCTGACATAGAAATTGCGCTTCACCAATGTTTTTGAAGCTTTTCTACAACAAACTTTCCATCTGCACGAATATTTTCAAAAAATTCAATAAACTGTGCGTTTAAAACAATGAAAGAAGACCTTTATTGAAACCACTGAAGGATCGCAATAGCTGCACTTGGGCAGGCTGACGTCAACGTCGTGTTCCGTCCTCGAAGAAGACACCGCCGTCGATCGCGCAGTACTTCGGACAGATACCGCGTTCGCCGGGCTGTCCTGGCGGTCCGGCGGGTCCTGGTGCACCCGGATTGCCGTCGGCTCCCGGCTGTCCGTCGGGACCGTTCGGACCTTTCGGACCAGGCTGACCAGGTGCTCCGTCGCTGCCAGGCTGTCCAGGTGGTCCGGGAGGTCCTTGCGGTCCTGGCTCTCCTGGTGGTCCAGGCTCTCCGGGAATAAGTGGCTCTGACTGGGCTGGCACTCCAGGCTCTCCGGGCGCTCCTGGCGCTCCAGGATTTCCATTGGGACCGGGTGGTCCCTTCGGGCCAGGCTCTCCGGGTGGTGCGTCTTGGCCGGGTAGACCGGGTTGTCCTGGTGCGCCGGCGTCTCCTGGTAGGCCTGGAGGTCCAGGTGGTCCGGGTGGACCCTGGGGACAGGGCTTGCAGGGAGGAGGAGTAATTGGCTCGCACGGCTGCTGAGGTGGTCGACCTGGGTTTCCAGGTAGACCCGGAGCGCCCGGTTTGCCGGGTCTTCCGGGCTTACCCGGAGTGCCCGCTGGACCGGGTGGACCGGGAAGGCAGCAGGCGTCGCAGGAGCCTCCTTGCTGGGCTCCCCCGGTGACGGCGGCGTCTCCATATCCGGCCTGACGAGCAGTACGGTTGCTGAATGTCGGCAGGCTCTTAAGGCTGTGCACTTCTGTCCAGATGTCCTTCGCCGAGCCCTGGAAGAATGAAAGAAATATAGAGCCGAATAGACAAGCTAGCCCGGAAACGAAGGATTCTGAAGGCTTACCTTGCAGAAGTTGATCTCGCTGTGCATGCTGCGCTTCACGTGGTGCACATAGTTGTAGACCATCGGCAGAGTGACGCATACGGAGAGCACAGCAACCACAGAAAAGGTGACAGCCGAGTAGGCGACGAAGCGATAGGCTTTGACCCTCGTTTCGAGGTCCATGCTGGCCGTTGCGGAGGGCGGTGACGGCGCCGCGCTTATATACGCCCGTCGGCGCCCGCCCAGGACCTGCTTCTGGGGCGCACCACGAATTACGCGAGCGATTGGCATTCAGAATAGCCGACGCCAACTTCAATGACGCACACACACACGCACATTGTGTGTGCGTCTGATACCGCCAAAGAAGGCCTAACGAGTCCCAGACGCCGAGCAATCAAGCCCTGCTGCTGCTACCGTAAGCCCCGTTCGAAGACACGACGAGATCTCCACCGATCGTTCGGTGGCTGCCAGTCGAGAAAAAGCGCTCAGTGTCCTTCTGAGAACGCCATTCATCATCGTCACCTTCATCATCATCGTCGTCGTCCTCGTTTTCGCTGCTGCCATGCTGACAACGGCGCTGGAGTGCCTCGGTGAGTACCGTGACCCCTTGAAGTTCCGCAACGATCGCGTATATCATCCCAGCGTAGACGAAAAATGGCCGTGAAGTTCCCTTCAGAACAGTTGCCTACCAGTTTCAGTGACCATAAATCTAGTAAAGGTTCATCATTTATCTAGGAGGATGACCTATAGTTCACACGCGAAATTCCATCGGTAGTTGACCGGAAGGTCACCGGCAATGGAACTTGCCTCTTTGGGCGGAAGTGTTGAAATCTCGTTGAATTTCTGGAGAAATGCCGTTCACCTTATCGGACATTTTCACTGGTGAGCCATAGCTACCCTTTCGGTTCACAGCTTCGATTCTGCTAGATGATTCGGAACTGCGGCGTTAGGTGATACGTGATTTACTAGTTCAAGTTCATAGGCGAACTTTCACCAATAGGTGAACGGGATTTCACCGGTAGTGGAACCGGCAGTTTTATGAGGAAGTTCTGTTTGGTCAAGATATCCGTTGAAATCTCGTTGAATTTTTGGTGAAATGCAGTCCACCTACCGGTCATCACGATTGGTGAGCCATATGTACATGCCCTCCCAGTTCACAGCTCCGATTTTGCGAGATGATTGGGAATGGCAGCGTTAGATGAGGCGCAGTTTGTTGGTTCAATTCCACACTCGAAATTTCACCTGTAGGTGAACGGGATTTCACCGGCTGTGGAACCAGCAGTTTTATGCGGAAGTTCTGTTTGGTCAAGATACCCGTTGAAATCTCGTTGAATTTCTGATGAAATGCGGTCCACCTGTCGGCTATTTTCAATGGTGAGCCATAGCTGCCCTTCCGGTTCACAGTTCCGATTCAGAACAGCGGCGTTAGATATGCGTAATTTAATAGTTCAAGTTCATAGGCGAACTTTCACCAATAGGTGAACGTGATTTCACCGGCAGTCAAACTAGCCGCTAGGTGAACGGGATTTTCATCGGTAGATGAATGAGATTCCACCGACTGTAGAACTAGTGTTTCTTGGCGAAAGTTTGTATTCGCTAAAGACTTAGCGAAACATATAATTCAAATTCCAGCGTTGAAATTTCGTTCAATTTCCAGTGATCTGCTGCCCATCAACCGGTCATCTTGAGTGAGGCTGCTGCTCACAGTTCACGCTCTTCTGAAGGTTTCAGACCCTCGCAGTGGCCAATTGGAATGGAGTTCAAAACTGGCCCATAGTTGAACAGTATTTCTTCCAGAATTCGATGAAATTTCTACGTAAAAAAAATTATAAAAAAAAGATTTTCAAATTACTTAAAATTAAGTCAAATTAAATTAGTTTAAATTTTTTCACTACAAGCGTCTGCGATAGTCTGAGGTAGGTAGAATAGCGGCGTGAAGTGATGCGCGGTTTGTGTAACTGCGTACCATTGCAGAGGCGACGCGTTTTAGACCAAATTAGGAGCCTCTCATGGCCGTTGAACTCCCACAGAAAAATCGGTCACCGGTGTGCGAAAACCCTTCACCTGTCGGTGAATCGCATCCCTTCCACATTACCGCCCGTTCGCCTGCAGTTGACCTCTAGGAGTTTCAACATTACCATCGCCAAAGCTGTGTTCTATCGTCCTACATGAGTGACATGCGAACATACTTCAGGTGAAGCTGAACTATGTGCCCATTTTCTGATCACACAGCTTCTACAATTACGAATGGGTACCGCCTGTCTTTGTTTCAAACCGCATTCGCTTGGGCGGGTAGCTATTCTTCTACCGTTCTTTTAAAAGACCTCGCGCTTCTTACATTTCGCCTTTGCTACCAGCAGAATTACTATTCTTTATCGTCTCAAAACCAGTTTCTTGACCGCATCAATTAGGCGAAACGTTGACGGATTGTTTGCTATGGCAAAAAGTCTTCCTCTTACTTTTCCAGAGGCGAGTTTCAGCCGTCAAGATGACCAATCGGACGCTTTGTATAGGACCAGTAAACGCTACGAAGAAGAACAGAGTTCAGCGAGGTTCGGAACTGGTTGTGATTTCGGCGCATTAGCCCAGAAACTTGACTGTCCACCACTTGACTTTTTTCTTGAATAGTTTAAACGAATTAACACGGCGGCTTTCACGGTAGTTGACCATTACGACGAATCCACCTACGTTCTCCTTGTTTTAAGACGTCGACAGAAGACGTCGGCTGCGCAAAACCCGAGGTTCTTGGTTCGGGTCCCGCCCAGGCCGACAAAGTTTTCCCTTTAGCGTTGGTGGATACCTGGCCTGACTGGGAAGGATAAGAACACTGTCTTGTCCATCAGATGGGCGCCGTAGGTTAGGCCAAATACAAATCTCCTCCACGACACCCCGTAGAAGTAGAATGCGTGGCGCATTCCACAATCGATCTTGACGCTTTACCCTTTTATTCGAACGTATCGGATGTTGTACGATATCAATTCAACGTGCTAGCGTTTATAATGGAGATAGCATGTCACAGCGTCCTTCCATCTGTTTGTCCCAGCGTCCGCGCTGATTTAATGGCTGTTCGAAGGTCTTCCCTCCACAATACTGTAAAATCAAAAAATCAATCGATGTTTTTGATTTATGGGAGGATAGTGCCAATAAGTTGGTCGGTGGACACGATTCAAGTCGAAGATCTATTTGCTTGAACAACCAATATTTATTTATTTATTTAAGATTCACTATTTGTATATGTCTATTATATGTCTATTATATTATATTATTTATTGGCTTAGTTATTTATTCGTTGATTAACTTGTATATTCATATGATATTTATTCACTTATTTTATTATTTATTTATTTATTAGTTTTTTATTTACTGATTAATTTAAATATTTATACAATTTATACAATTTATTTATTTATTTAATACTATTTCTATATGTCTATTTATTTTATTTTATTATTAAATTCTATATTTATACGATATTTGTTTATTTATTTATTATTTACCGTCTGTATATGTCTATTATATTGTCGGGAGCAGACGGCAGGCCGCCGCAAAAGCGGAGAGCACGCTAGGCGAGAAGAAAGGCTGCCCGAAGGATGAGATCTGCTCCAATCACGAATCTCGTTTTGGATGACGTTTCTTTTAGGTTAAGGACAAAAACATGCTCCAGGGACACCCGCCGTCTGCTCCGCGTCCTTTAATGGTCTTGGCGCCTTCGGTGAATCTCCACCTAAATTGGGGCCGTCGGCCTTCAGTTTTTCGATTCTGTCTTCGACCCGTGCTGGTCCACCTCCGTGGAGGAATTGTTATTGTGTTCTTTGTTTTGTGTTCCTTGCGATAAACTTCTCGATTCTCTTGTGTTCGTCGTTGCCGTGTGTCCGCTGAGTCGGTTGATATCTTAGCCCCTGACATCTCGGTCCACTACATGGGGGCCGAACTAAACTAACTTAGGGGGTGAACGATATCGATTATCGGTGGACAGGACGGGGTGCCGTGCTGAGTGCTGGCGCCGGTTTGCCTACATTGCGGTACTACTTTCGTCGCTTCGTGCAGTGTTGTTTGGATTGTAGCTGGTCACCGTAAAGCAGGGGTGACAGCAAGTCGTGCCGTAAAGTAGGGGTACGAAGATTGTGTCTTAGTGACGGATCGTCGTGCGTGAACGTGTAACGGTTGTTGAGAAGGTCCAACCTTATACGTGTGCTTTCAGAGAGATGGGTTCTGGTGCGGAGAACGACGAGAACAGAATGGAGTGCGACGGAGCACCGCAGGTGAGAAATAGCTTCGGTGAGGCAGGAAGTGATGGAAAGAGAGGACTGTGTGTAGGTGTGTTGAGGCAAATGAGAAGAAAAGTGGGGGAAATTTTAAGTGAATCCCGGATTGCGAAAGATAAAAGGGCTGATGTAGAGAAGGAAATAGGAGAGGCAATTCGCGTTGTAGAGACGTCCTTAATGGGTGTGGAGTTGAGCACTGGGCTGTCGCAAGAGTTGGTAGCGGGAATTGTTGCTGTGCTGAGTCAGAGAGGTATTGAGTCGGCGGAGGAGTGGGCGACCTATGTAAGGACGATGGAAAGGGATGGCGAGTTGTTGTCGGAGATCTGTGATATGATGAATACAGACGTGTTTCAGTTGAAGTCGGACGTTGCGAAGCTGCAGGAGGCAGCGAGGAAAAGTCATGAAGGACCAGGTAGGGTTTTCACCTCAACAATGACTTGTATCGACCAGAGTCAAAATCAGTTGTTGCAGGAGAAAGCGTATTTGACTGGTCGACGTTATGCAGAACCCTCGAGGAGTCGTGCGGGGACACCGGAGACTACGATACCAGCAGTGGACGATGCAGGTACGCTGGTAACATACTTGAGGTCGATGGCTTGTGTGAGTCCGGGTGTGTTCAAAGGAGAGAGAAAGGAAAATTTCCATGAGTTTATTAGGAGATTTAAGAGAAAATATGAGTCGGTGATAAGCTGTGAGGCCACATTGTTGGACATTTTGGTAGATGATCACTTGGGTGGTAGAGCAAAGAATATGTTCATAGCCTTACCCAGGGAAGTTAAAGAAAGAGGGTTTGAGTCGGTAGTAAGCGAGATGTCCAAGCTGTTGGCCGAAGACTCCACGGCAGGCAGACTAAGAGCTCTGGCAGAGTTGCGAAACTTGACAATGCGGCCGAATCAGGAGGTAGCCGAGTTTTGCACTGTGTTGGAAAAATTGGGGAGAGAGGCTAACCCCGGATGCTCAGTGGAAGATCGGTCGCTGGAATACGCGCAGATCTTGCTCGATAATCTTTGTAGTTGGCCTGAGCATTGCCAGCTCGTAGCGGCGGTGCATAGGATGGAACCGAAGAAAGTGTATGAAGAGGTGAAGCACCTGGCGAGTATAGAACAATCCAGGAGGATGGTAGGGGCGCACCTTAGGAAGAGTAGCGGTGTCGGCTGGAAGAATAGAGCGTCGTGGTACCATGAGGATAGGGATGGCAGAAGCGGAGGCTTAGGTGAGACGCCGTCGCGTTCGAGTAGGACCACACATGCAAATCCTAGTGGTGGTTCCACGAGTAGATGTGCAAAGGAGTCGGAGCCCAGCCTAAGGGAGAGGAGTGTGCCGAGTGGGCAGAATGAAGGGGAGCGTCCGAGAAGCGGGGCGACAAGCAATATGAACCGCAAGTGCTACAATTGTGCCAAGTACGGACACATTGGTCGGGAGTGTCCTCAGCGGTTGGCCAGAGTAAACCAGATAGTGGGAGACCCCAAAACGCAACCAAAGAAGGAGGCTGAGTCTCTTGCAGATATTATTGAAAGAGTGCGCAGCTTAGGGGTTCGTGGTGAGAGGGACAGCCCCCTGGATGAATTGGTAGGAGAACGGATGTCGGCACCAGCAAAGGTGTTGGGAAGCAGAATTGAGGCGCTGCTGGACACTGGTTCTATGATAAGCATTGTCCCTGTGGAGGTGTTGGCGAGAGCGAAAGATAAGGGATACGATATCGACTCTTTGAAGTTTCTCAATAAGTCGAAGTTGACGTCCGTGCACGACGCCTCAGGTAATCGAATGGATTTCCTTGGAGCGGTGTATTTGGATGTCGAGCTGGAGGACGGTGGAGCCAGCACAGTAGCGTTCCACATCAGTGTGTCCAAGGAGGAAGAGCTGATCATAGGAACGAATGCACTGAAGCGATTAGGGGTAGAGATGTCAGTGAAAAGGGCACTGGAGGAGGGAGAAAAAAACAGAGTGGCTGTAATGAAGAGAGCGTATATCCCACCCGGAGGCATGCAAACAGTGCAGGTCCGATGCGAAGGAGACCTAGAAGAAGTTGCCGAGAGAGTTATCTGGCCTCTGAAGCTGGGCATAGAACCCGGTGTCTACGCCATTAAGGGTCAGCACACGGAAGTCCCGGTGTTTAACGATAGTGATGAGCCTGTACTATTGAAAGAGGGCGAGAATGTCGGATACTGGGGCACCGACAAATGGCACGACCGTTGGGAAGATATCAATCCCTTTCTAATGGAAACCAAGGAGTCACCAAAAGGAAATGAGAGAGTAGACAAGCTATGCGAGCTGCTGGAAAGGAATACAGAAGGAGGTGCTCTAGAAGCAAAGGTGAGAGGACTAGTGGAGCGTTACGCCCAGGCGTTCGCAGTAGCGGATAACGAGCTATCACAGACAGACCTTGTGGAAATGAAGATAGAAACAGGTGATACTCCTCCTATCAGGATGAAGGCTCGACCGGTTCCGTTAGGGGTGAGACCCAAGCTGAAGGAGCTGTTAGCAGATTTGGTAGAGAGAAGAGTGATTGAGCCGAGTAAGTCTGACTGGGCATTTCCGATAGTGTTAGTGGAGAAAAAAGACGGTGCCCTAAGGTTATGTATTGATTACAGAGAACTGAATAAGAACATTAAGTTAGACGCGTATCCGTTACCGAACATTGAGTCGGTTTTGCAAAGTCTAGCAGGGAAGCGCTGGTTTTCAACATTAGATTTGTGTAGTGGGTATTGGCAAGTACCCCTAGCAGAAGGAGATAAGGAGAAAACCGCCTTCATCACGCCGGAAGGGCTGTTCCATTTTCGGCTGACCCCGTTCGGACTGAGCACGAGTCCGGCCGTCTTCCAAAGAATGATGGACGTGGTGCTAAAGGACCTAGAAGGGGTAGAGGTATTTTGTTACATCGATGATGTAATGATATGTACCGACTCGAAGGAACGGCACCTGGAACTGCTTGAGCAAGTGTTTGCACGAATGCAAAAGGCTGGCTTACGCTTAAAAGCACAGAAGTGTCACCTATTGAAAACGAAGGTCTCCTTTCTGGGGCATGTAATAGATAGCCAATAGGTGTACATATGGACCCCGAGAAGATTCGAGTGATAGAGAAGTACCCGGCGCCGAGAAACGTGAAGGAGTTGAGGACGTTTTTGGGAATGGCGTCCTTCTACAGGAAGTTTTGTTTGGGCTTCTCGAAAATTGCCGGATGCCTTTTTGGTCTGACGTCAGCTAAGGCCAAGTGGACGTGGAAGGAGGAACACGAGGAAGCATTCAGGAGGATGAAGGAAATGATAACAAACGCTCCTGTCCTTGAACAGCCTGACATCGAGGGGGCTAGGAGAGGAGAGAGGCCGTTCTACATTCACAAGGATGCGTCTACGGAGGGTCTGGGCGCAGTTTTGTCACAGGAAGCGGAGGACAAACATGTGCACCCGATCTTCTTCGCCTCGAAGAGCTTAAGTAAGGCAGAAAGGAGGTACCACGTTACTGACTTAGAGGCGTTAGCCGTGGTATTTGCAGTCAGAAGGTTCCACTTGTTCATATATGGCGTCCAAACGGTCATCATGACGGACCATCAGCCCCTGGTAGCTCTTTTTAAGCGTGCTAATGTGTCAGCAAGGGTGCTCAGGTGCTCGTTAGAGCTACAAAGATACAGCCTTGAGATTAGGTATGTGAAAGGACGTGCGAATGGAGTAGCGGATGCGTTAAGTAGAGGAATCCCGACTGCGAGTTCGATGACAGAGTCCTTGGATGGAATTCATGAAGCGGTAGTGAATTCGGTGAACGTTAAAGAAGAGAATAAGTGGCTAGGAGCACTAAGAAGAGATGACCACTTCCGAGATATTGTGAGGGCCGTAGAAGAAAACGTAGATGAAATAGTAAGGTTGCCAGGAGAAAAGCGGCTGCTGAGAACGTCGGACTTTGTCATAGATGAGGGAGAGTTGAAGATATATTTAGAAGACGGACGTGCGGTATGGGTTGTTCCGAAAGAGTTCAGATATAAGTTGTTCGAAGAGGCGCATAGTGGCCTGTTCGCTGGCCATTTCAGTGGGCACAAGATGTTCAACAGGCTCAGACGAGAAGTGTACTGGCCAGGAATGGCACAGGATGTGTTCAAATGGGTAAAGCAGTGCCAACAGTGCTTTGTCCATAATCCACGCGAGATGCTAGTACCGCCGTTGAAACCAATCGTGACGTCGAGACATTATGAGGTAGTAGGAGTAGATATTTTGGAATTAGGGTTACATCGAAAGGCAACCGCTACGCAGTTACTGTCATAGACCACTTCACAAAATTTGCTGCGGCTTATCCGGTACCTGATAAGTCGGAGGAGACAGTAGCTCGTACGTTGTTCGTGAAGTGGATAGCAGACGGCTGTCGGTGGCCTGCCTCGATTCTGTCCGATAGAGGGGGCGAGTTTGTCAATCGAGTGATGGAGGAAATCACCAAAATCACGAAGATAGCCCACGTGACGACCAAGGGCTATAACCCGAGGGAGAACGGCATTACGGAAAGATTGAACGGTACGATAGTAGCGATGCTGCGGAAGTCCACGGTAATACCGACTGAATGGGATTCACGGCTTCCATTTTGTATGATGGCATACAACATGGTGCCGCACAGTGCGACGGGAGAAAGCCCGTATTTCTTGTTACATGGTATCGATCCAGTTTTTCCTTCGGATATCGTGCCGAATGCGGGAGTATCCTGGTATACCATGGACAAGGGACTGGAAGATTATAAAACGGAGATATTACAGGCCGTGGCGGAAGTGCATGAGAGAGTGAAGGGCTACAATGAGAGAGTACGGGAGCAAATGAAAAGAAGGTATGATATGGAGAATGGCGTGGAGAAGAAAGTGTACCCTAAGATAGGGGACAGGGTGTACGTGATGTCTCCTAATGAGAAAGCTAGAAGTTCGCACCCTAAATTGGTATGTGAGTGGTCGGGTCCATTCAGAGTAATAGAGGTGAGTGGAAATTCGGCACTAGTTGCAAGAATTGGGGAAAACAGCGAGCCTATCAGAGTGCAGTTCGATATGTTGCGTGTGGTCCCTCCCACTATATCGGACGAAAGAGTAGATGCTAAGCATGCGAGAAGCAGGAAGGGCAGAAGGCAAAAAGTGAAGGTTTGTAAAATTGATGGTGACTGTTTCAGTGCCGTCACGATCAAAGCAAGGACGGACAGAGGACACCTCCAATACGCATGCGAGGACGACTGTTTCGGGAAGCTAACGCTGTCGGATATACAGGGGATATCGTTCCCCGGCGCCTATGGAAGAAGGCCGTTCCGTGACCTGTGGAGTGCATGGAAGACGGCCTCCATCTTCGTCCGGACCGACATATCAGTGCCGCAGAAGATCCAGTACGTGAAGGAAGGCGTGGTAGTGCTCGACGCAGCAGCACTATGTGAAATTCTGAGACTCGCCTACAACACCTGCACGGATTGGACCGAATTTTTGTGCGCCACCAGGAGGATAGCAGCGCATCCAGCGATCGAGGAAAACAGTATAACGGAGTTCTATCGCGTGGCTTTCGAAAAGCTAAAGCAGGACCTCAAGGAAGAGTCGCAAGCCGCAAGGAAGGTGAAACAAGGCCCCATTGGATTTGCGGGCCCGGAAACCGCCTGGTTGCTTGAAAAAGATGGACCACGTGGAAGCCTCATCACGAAGGCGGTAACGACGTATGCGGGACTTCGCGATGCTCTGGCCGGTTGGAAGTCGTGTGGAATTTGGATAATCGTGTGGCCGATCGAGAACATGGCGCAGGAGCAAGTAATGAAAGAAATCGTGGATTTGGTCAAGAACCACCTAGAAGAGGGTGGACGTCTCGTAACCGCGTGGCTGCCGATTACAGAGCCAAAGGAGACTAAATGGAAGACGATGAGGCAGCTCTGGAAAACATTAGATAGCATTTTCCTAGGTTTTGGTGGTGAAAATCATGTTGTTGTAACTGCAAGCAATTTTGTGATTGATGGTAAAGTGTTTGTGGAAGCGGGTAGTCCAGAAGGATGTGCCCAGTATTATGGTGCCTGGTGTAGGTGCTGCAAAATTGTTGTATGCTGTGATACGTAAGAGAGCCGGGAAGTTCGACCTCCCTGAGTTAGATCGGTCGGTGAGGCCACCGACTAATGGACGGGGGGGGGGGGGGGCGTGTCGGGAGCAGACGGCAGGCCGCCGCTCAAGCGGAGAGCATGCTAGGCGAGAAGAAAGGCTGCCCGAAGGATGAGATCTGCTCCAATCACGAATCTCGTTTTGGATGACGTTTCTTTTAGGTTAAGGACAAAAACATGCTCCAGGGACACCCGCCGTCTGCTCCGCGTCCTTTAATGGTCTTGGCGCCTTCGGCGAATCTCCACCTAAATTGGGGCCGTCGGCCTTCAGTTTTCGATTCTGTCTTCGACCCGTGCTGGTCCACCTCCGTGGAGGAATTGTTATTGTGTTCTTTGTTTTGTGTTCCTTGCGATAAACTTCTCGATTCTCTTGTGTTCGTCGTTGCCGTGTGTCCGCTGAGTCGGTTGATATCTTAGCCCCTGACATCTCGGTCCACTACAATATTATATTATATTATTTATTTATTGGCTTAGTTATTTATTCGCTGATTAACTGGTATATTTATATGATATTTATTCATTTATTTTTATTATTTATTTATTTATTTTCTTAGTTTTTTATTCACTGATAAATTTGAATATTTACGCGATTTTTATTATTTATTTATTTATTTAATACTATTTGTATATGTCTATTTTATTTTATTATTAAATTCTATATTTATACGATCACCTGTATCACCTGTCGTCCCGTTGATCATCGACTTGCTCGAGCGGGCGCCAGCAGCGTCTCCATTCGTCCCTGTCGCGTGCCAGAGTGGTCCAATGGATCCTCCTCGCTCGAGGGACACGAAGAGCGTCATATCGGTCGTTCAGGGCTTTCACGAAGAAGTCCGACCAACGCGTTGGTGGGCGTCCTGGTGTTCTTTTGACATCCCGCGGAATCCAGTCTGTGACGGCTCTCGTCCAGCGGGTGTCTGCGAATCGCATTACGTGGCCGGCTCACCTAATTTTCGACGACTTGGCCCATGCGACAGCGTCTCTGATCTTCGAACGTCGGCGAAGCTCGGAACTCCGGAGACCTTCTCTCACTTGCGTGAGTCGTGTCACTCCGAGCATCGTCCTCTCGATTCCACGCTGCGCGACGCTGATCGCGTGTTCATCCTGCTTTCGTATAGCCCAGGTCTCTGAGGCGTATGTTAGGGCAGGAAGAACAGTGGAGTCGAATAGGTGGGCACGGAGTCGGACGTTCTTCGTTTTCTTCACGACTTCTTCGACGCTCTTGAAAGCTCCCCAAGCCGCTCGTTTCCTCCTGCTCACCTCTGGTGCTAGGTCGTTGGCCATGTTGACTTCGCGACCCAGATACACATAGCTGGAGCATTCGGAGATGTTCGTTCCGTTGAGCGAGAATGGGGCATCAGAAACCCATCCGTTCTTCATGAACATCGTCTTCGTAAGATTCAGCTGCAGTCCAACGCTTCCACATACACGATCGAAGTCGGCCAGCATTCGCTCCGCCTGAGTGATGCTCGGTGTTATGAGCACGATGTCGTCAGCGAAGCGAAGATGGTGCAGTTGCCGGCCGTCGACCTTCACTCCCATGTCATCCCATTCTAGTTCGCGCATGACGTTTTCGAGGGTGGCGCTGAAGAGCTTCGGGGATATGGTATCCCCTTGTCGAACCCCTCTCTTCACGTCAATGACGACGTCGTTGTAGAATGGTGAGATCTTGGTCGTGAATCCACTGTACAGCTCTCGAAGGACTCTGATGTACTGAGTAGGAACGCCCTGGGTGAGCAGGGCTTCCATAACCGCTTCAGTCTCGACGGAGTCGAATGCCTTCTTCAGGTCAATGAACGTAAGGCAAAGCGGCAGCTTGTACTCTCGCGACACTTCGATGAGCTTCGTAATGGTGTGTATGTGGTCGATCGTGCTGAATCCTCTCCGAAATCCTGCTTGTTCGCATGGCTGTCCTTCGTCCAGCGTTCTACTAATCCTATTCAGGATGACTCGAGTGAACAGCTTGTAGACTACCGACAGCAGGCAGATCGGGCGATAGTTGCCAATGTCGTGCACGTCTCCCTTCTTGTACAGCAAGACGGTCTTGCTGGTCTTCCACTGAGATGGAACCTTGCATTCGGATAGGTAGCGTGTGAAGAGCCGCGCCAAGGTGTTGATGAGCGCTGGCGGGAGGTTCTTCAGGTGTTCAGCTCTGATCCTGTCAGGACCGGGTGCTGTACGTTTCTTCACCGACGAGATGGCGTGTCGGATCTCGGAAGGGAGAACAGAGGGGATGACGTATCCATCCTGCGGAAGATGGCGTAGGGGCAGGTGGACGTGGCTATCGAAGAGATCGGAGTAGAAGTCGTGGATGACTTTCTCCATGGTCCTTCTGGAAGAGGTGACGGTTCCGTCAGGACGTCGGAGAGCGGTCATCTTGGTCTTGAAGTTGGCGAAGTTCCGGCGGGCATTGCGGATGCTCAGCCCTGCCTCTGCTGCTTCAGCCAACACTTCCGCCCTTCTCTCCTTCAGATCTTCCTTTATCGCCGCTCTGCATAGCTTTGCAAGCTCGGACGTCAGTTGATAGTTGCCTGACGCTCGTGCTGCGTTGGCGTATCAGCTCGAGAGTTTCCGGAGACAGGCGTCTCTTGGTGGTCTTCAAGCTCTCGGCTCCCTTAGCACTATCGTGGAGATGGTGCACGAAGCGATCGTATTCCTCGTCGACGTTGTCCATGACGGCATCTTCCCAAAGGCCGACAAGAGAGGTGTAGAGATCCCAGTTGATGGTCGTTCTGGGACTCCTCTTCTTGAACTTCGCGGCCTTCTCTCCTTGACGCGAAAAGCGGAACCTCGCGCGAAGGAGGCGGTGGTCCGATCCCGTGTAGAACTTGGGGACAACGGAGACATCGGTCAGGCAATACTTGCGATTGAAGATGATGTGGTCGATCTCGTTGTGGAACTGGCCACCGGGGGATTCCCAGGTCCATCGTAGGGAGGGAGGCTTCTGGAACTGCGAGTTTCCATGGATGGTCTTGGTCGACATGATAAACTCAGACAGCCTTTCACCTTGCTCGTTCCACTCCAAACCGTGGGTTCCGATGTGAAGTTCTTCCAGCGACCTTCGTGGCCCGATCTTGGCATTGAAGTCGCCGACGATCACCTTGTAGAAGGTGTGATCTTCCTTATAGAACTTCTCCAGCTCCACGTAGAAGGCCTCGACGTCTTCGTCGTCGTAGTCGGATGTTGGGGCATACGCGACGAACACAGTCAAGGCTGGCACGGAGCCACATCGCTTCAGTCGCAGACGTCCGATTCGGCTTGTCAGAGACTCGTACGAATCGATGTTCATGGCCAAGTGCGTGTTGACGAGGACACCAACGCCGCCTACTCCCCTGCTGTCGCATGTTCCGAGGAACAGTTCTTCTCCGGAGTCGTAGGCGGCGTGTAGGGGGTGGTGTCTTCTCGTCTCGGTCAGTCCGATGACGTCGTACTTGATCTTCCTGGCTTGCATCATCAGGTCCTCGACGGATGCTTCCGACGCAAGCGTGCGGGCGTTGTAAGTACAGATCGTCATCCTAGTCCTTCTCAGTTTGCGCAGCCTGGTTAGGCCCTGAGATTTTAGCAGCCTCTCCGTACTCGTCCTTCCCATCGCTGCAGAAATGGGGGCTCTTTCGGGGTCAGGGGAATGAGGCCCTTTAGTGCTGCTGTGTTTGACTGGAATACAACACGGGTAGCTAGTCAGGCTCTGTCGTGCGGGCGGGGTACTCCGGGCAGCCAGCCAGACTGCCCGAAGGGACGGGGCGAGACTTAAGGCGGCCTCGAATCGCCTTACATGTACTCCCAGTCATTTATACGATATTTGTTTATTTATTTATTATTTACCGTTTGTATATGTCTATTGTATTATATTATATTATTTATTTGTTGGCTTAGTTATTTATTTGCTGATTAACTTGCATATTTATATGACATTTATTTATTTATTTTTATTATTTATTTATTTATTTCGTAGTTATTTATTCACTGATTAACTTGATTAACTTGGCTGGAAACAGCGATCACAGAGATTACGCCGCCCTCTCTATCCACTGCGCCAACGCCGCTCGCTCTCCATCGCTGTTTCCAGCCAAATTGAGCCCACCCTTCGCACGCAAGCGGAGGGTTAATGCCGCCAACGGCCCACTTTCGTCGTCCCTAACTCCTAACAGAGTTGAATTGGGGTCGAGATGTTTGCATTTTGTTGTTTCCCAGAGAGAGGCGATTCTGCCCATATACAACACTTGGACCGTTCCGACCTACCGTTGAGATAGTCTTCTGGTGTCTTCTGGTGAGATCTGTCTGAGCATGTGATTTAGAATACGCAACGCGTTACCGTTCTAGGCGTTATCGCAGACGTCATGAGTGAGCCTTTAGTCGCTTTTTCTCCCCTGGTTCGGCCTCTTACCACAAGGCTTTGGTGCTCCTGGACGTATTGCTATTGCTTGAAGAATTTCTCTTTGACAGACAGGCATAGTATATGGCCCTATTTTGCGGAGAGAACGTTTCAATTTTGTGTTCGAAATCTGAATTTTCAGCCTCTTTTGTCTTTTTGTGCCACCTAGAACGCGCAGAAAGACCAAGAAGTTTGGGTACCGCTCCGCCCCCCCCCCCCACTTACAGTAACTTTCGTGCTCAACCCTTCACTCCAAGCTTACGGTAGTGTCATATATCGCGTTCACTCACCGGAATTGTTCGACCGCAGATCTCACACCCAATCTACCCAGTCCACGCACCACACTCGTCGTCGACCCATCGCTGCCGGATCGTCTCCTTCTTTCCGTCGTTCTTCCACGGATATGGGGTCCGGTTTGCTCTTTGCGGCGTTTATAGTCTAATTGCCACTTGACGCCCCACGAACGCGAGTTTTTTTCCGCGTCATCGCGCCGACCGACGAGCGAAACTTATTCCGGCCGCGTCGAGGTTCCGTCTCACGGTCGGTTTCGGGCCTAATTACCGAGGAGAATCCAGGCCGAATGCAGGGGAACGTAGTCGGAGTCTTATAATTCGTAATAAAAATAATGAATACATAGAAGACTTACACAGTAAATCATACGAAATTCCAATTCCGATCTATCCTAGTCGGAAGTGTCGCTAGAGAAGCGAAACCAAGGTAAACAGTGTGGGTACTCTCCCGGCTAGAAAATTGCAAACAAAAGCGATCAAAGAGGCCAGTTTACGGCATTTTCTCTGTAGAATAGTTAGCTTTCAGTTTTGCCGCCGTTCTCAAAGAGTTAGAGTAGAACTCCCTCCCCCCCCCCCCCCTAACAGGATAGTTCCGAAATTTTTCTACAATTAGAGATGACACATGGGATTACAATTGTAATTATCTCGATTTTGATGCTAAAATTATTAGCAATAAGTTAATAATGAACCTACATAGTAAAAAAAGACAGTTTTAGATTCCATATTATTAGGTTTAGGTGTGAGCTTTATTTCAGTATTATTACATAGATCGGGAAAATGTAGCACAATCGGAAGTGGTGCCAACTGTCGTGTGCACCCAATACCAGGTTCCTGTTTCGGATTTCCCACCCACGCCAACCGAGTCTCCCATCCCCTGAGTCGGAGAATTGGTGCCAGACTTTTTTGGGAAGGATAGGGCACTGACGTGTTCATTGTCCGGTTACTGTATGGCCAAACACGCATTCAAATCGCCTCCACGAAGTGGAATGCGTGGCGCAACCTAAAAAGGATTAAGCAACGCCATCCTCTATCCTTTATCCCTTATCTTTAAGTTATTAAAGTTTCCCGTTTTAATTTAGACATATCAATAAAGGTCAACAATCATATTTATAGAAACATTAAGATTAATTAGGTACTACAAATATGTCTATTGATTTGGTCACAAAATTCTATTATGTGTGACTGTGATATAATTTAACTCAAGCATACTTGCTTTCATTTTGTTACTGCTTTCTTCAATAGGTGGTGATTTTACATTAGTTAGGTACTATACAGTTTCTACATGCTTTTTCCTGGGTGCTATAATTTTGAAAAATGTTTGATCAGTAGGTATTACAAATAAGTCTATTGTTTATTATTTATTTATCATTTATTTAATATACAGAGCGTCTCAAAAAATGTATACACTGTTTGAAAGGTGATAACTTTGCTAGCAATAAAGGTATCAAAAGAGTTGAGAGCTGGTATAAAAGCTTAAGAAAATGCAAATTTCCAGGCATATAAGCGGTGCGGGTTGCGCCATGCACTCGTCTGAAAAATTGTGTTTTACACTCGATTGATTGCTTCACTTGAACACTGGTTATAACTTTTTCACAAAGCGCTCTATCAATTGATTTTGCTTCTTTTTAGGTTTAAAACTTAAAAACACACTATGGTTTGCAAAAAATGCAGGATATCCTTAAAAAATGCAGGTACTCTTTGAAAGCTTCTAACATTACTGCTAGTGAAGCTTTTGAAGATGCTTGAGACTCATATGAAAGCAAAGAGTATCGAGATTTCTGCGACGTGTAAAAATGCACGATTACACCATGCTCCCGTCTGAAACCTTGTATTTCACACTCGATTGATTGTGCAACGGCTGAATGCTTGTTACAATCTTGTTACTACATGGCCACAATAACCTGTGCTGTGCTTCATTTAACGTCTTTCTTTGTCCAGTATGTAGCTTTAATTATGCCGATTCACCTCTCCATTCTGTTGCTTTGTCAGTCCACAGAATCCGCCTTGGAAAATGGGCCTCCTGCTCACATTTAAATCGTGCCATCAACAAATTCGCATGTCGTGTCTCTTACGAGATTGTCAAGTTTGCAACCGTAAAATAAGGACAACATAGGTTAATCTGGCCAAGTAGTAACAAGATTTTAACAGGCATTCAGCCAGTGCACCCTCAATCGAGTCGGAAATGCAAGGTTTCAGATGAGTGCATGGCACAATCTTGACTATTTGCACGTCGCGAAAATCTCGCTATCCTGCGCTTTCGTATGTGTCTTAAACATCTTCAAAAGTTTCATTAGCAGCAATTGTAGAATCTTTCAAACAGTAACTGCATTTGTTGGTCAGTACAGGGATTGTTTATTTATTTATTTATTTATTTATTTATTTAATACGTCAACAGGGCGTGCTCAAAATTAGAGAATAAAGAAAGGGAGGAATCGGACACGCGCAAAAGAGGAGAAAACAAAAAAGAAAGTTAATAAAAACAACAACAATGAAAACATGACAGCGACGCCTCTTCAATAATCTAAACATGCGTTAGACTTATCCACGTAGATCACTGACTGACATGACAGCGGCGAATTTTTAGCAAACATTAGTGTGTTTTTAAAATTGATACCTTAAAAGAAACACAAATCAATTGATAGACCGCTTTGTGAAGAAATTGTAACAAGTGTTCATGTGAAACAGAGTCAATCGAGTGTAAAACGCAAATTTTCAGACGAGCGCACGGCTCGTTCCATGCTCATATGTAATAAAATTTCCATTTTCTTAAGTTTTCGTAAGAGCTCTTAATTTTCTCAGTACCTTTACTGTGAGTAAAGTTATCACCTTTCAAACAGTGTATGCATTTTTTGAGACACCCAGTATTTGTGTTGGTGGCATGATATCTCCATCTTCACTTTCAATTATAAAAGTTTGTTGCAACTACATCATCGAAAACAAAGGATCAACAAAAGGATAAGGGACGGCAATCCTTTTTGGAATGCGCCATGCATTCTACTTCGACGGGATGTCGTGGAGGCGATTTGAACGCGTATTGTGTCATACAGTGACTTGAGGTGGCTGGCCGAAAAACAAGCCAGCCAGCGCTTTATCCTTCCCAGACATGTCTGGTACCAATTCAACGATCCGGAGAGATGGAAGGCTAGGTTGATCTGGGCGGGAAATCCGAACCGAGATCCTGGCGTCGGGTGCACGCGACAGCCGCTCCGACTGCGCTACTCAGTAAAAATACGAAAATTCTCTTCAGTTTTGAGATCACACATGGGATTACTGTTAGCATTTACTGGGCGTTTTTCTCTTCATCGGATAGACCATTCGGTGCTCTTCCCAAAGATCGGTTTCACTTTTAAAGTTACGCAATTTGAAGAGCGCTATCAAAACGCGATGGTAAAGACGTTTTTTCGCGCTTTTTCCGCCCAGACGCCGAAAGAACGGCCGGCATTGTAACATAACGGAGGCTGCCCAACCCATTAGAGGTAAATGTTGCCGTTAATGAATCATTAGTTCGGATGCGGCTAATTAAGAGCAATCACATCCATAGCGCAATCGGCTGGAGATTTAATCTGAGCGCATAAATCAATTTTCGGATCGACTTCACGTCTCGTTCAAAAAAGGAGTATCTATCGCTTCGATGCTGGGAAATCGGAATCGGACTTGCTTGCTAATAAATGAGTCTCCTCTGCTCTATCTGCAGCGTTTGCTAAGCCAGGGATGGCGAGCGACTTGACTTCGCTTCAAATCACCCGCACAATGTCGCGGCTGGGCCATCGCATCTGACCGCAGGGCAGATCAGTTAAGAACTGCCGTTCAAATTACGCGTCACAGTAGTACGCCACCGTGCCGGGGAGCAGGCAGAACTCCAATGTCGCGCGAACCCCCTCTGGCGTCGCTCATGGTGCGCGACGAAATTGGACGAGTTGTCGCGATCCGACTGCTTCCGACAGGGGCGACTAGCAACGCTTCCGACAGGGATGGCTAGTGACTCGCGCTAGAGCGCGAACTGTGTGCCGGCGACTGTCGACCACATTTTTCGGGGTAGAAGAAGGAAAGTAGTTGGATGAGACACGTCTGATATCTCTTGGTAGGGAATTCTACAGTGCGTTTCAAAAGTACGTATCCACTCCAAAACTTACCCATATCTCGCTTCGCGTTTATTTCGGCAGGCCCGCACTAGCTCCACTAGATTCCTTGTAGTCAAAAATAGATAACCACTCGCTTTCAGAATTTTTTAGTCTCACACGAGAACCTGACTTTTTTGAAGAAAATTGGTCGAAAATTGGCGTTTCAAAAGTATGTATCCACTTGTGAAAAACAAGCTTTTTACTAAATTCCAAAGTCGATCAAACCACCATCATTTCTTATAACATCATGCATCGTATTGTTCATGCTACTGACAAGGTTTTGGATGATTTTGTCTCCGTTAGTGTCCCATGTAACCAAAATTGCCACTACGTCATTGAACTGTAGGTTATTCGCGTAGACTCGTCGAACCACGATCCCCACATGTTCTCCATTCCGTTGCTGTCAGGAGAACAGGCCGGCCAGTCCGTTACCCGAATGTTGTGACGGTGGAGCCAATTTTTGGTCAACCTGGACACATGGACTGCGGCGCTGCCCTGCTGCAGGACATGTCTCTGATGTGTTCTGCTTCTCAAGAAAGGCATAGAGCTAGACTCCACCACACCTTGACACTTCAGACTGTCCGTGCGACACGACGGAAGCCTAAGCTTCAGCATTCCGCTGCTGAAAAAGCGGAAAACTGTCGCTAATGAACCGCTTCCAAGGTTGCGACGACGGGGACATCTCGCAGGTCTCCCCAATGATGTCGGTATCCATCAGAGACATCCAGATTGAAATTTTCCCGTTGGTAAAGATGAAAGAAATTCAATCTGGATGTCCCCGATGGATACCGACATTACGGGGGAGACCTACGAGAAGCCCCCGTCGTCGCAACTTTGGAGACGGTTCTTTAGTGACAGTGGTCGGCTTCTTCAGTGGTGGAATGTTGAGCTCAGGTCTCTGTCGTGTCGCATGGACAGTCTGGAGTGTTAAGGTGTACTGGAGTCTATCCTTCTGCATTTATTGAGAGTCAGAAGGCATCAGACACATGTTCTGAAGCAGGGCACCGCTGCAGTCCATGTGCCTACCTCGACCAAAGATTGGCTCCACCGTCATAACATTCAAGTAACGGACTGGCCGGCTTGTTTTCTTGACAGCAACCTAATTGAGAACATGTGGGGATCGTGGTTCGACGAGTCTACGCGAGTGACCGACAGCTCAATGACATGGTGGCAATTTTGACTAGAAGGGATATCAGCGAAGACAAAATCGTCCAAAACCTTGTCAGTAGCATGAACAATACGATGCATGATGTTATAAGAAATGATGGTGGCTTGATCGACTTTGGAATTTAGTAAAAAGTTTGTTTTTCACAGGTGGATACATACTTTTGAAACGCCAATTTTCAACAAATTTTCTTCAAAAACGTCTTATTCTCGTGTGAGACTAAAAAAGCGAGTGGTTATCTATTTTTGACTACAAGGAATCTAGTGGACCTAGTGCGGGCCTAAAGAAATGGACGTAAGACGAGACATGGGCAAATTTTTAAGTGGATACATACTTATGAAACGCACTGTATGCCCAATTCCAAGGGTGCCTCACTCGTACTAGTGTATTGTTAACCGGTAGCAAATGAGAGTGTATAGCATCCTAATGAAGTGAGCTGCTATATCTCCACACATGTCTATTGCATGTGAAATTACGTGTAATAGGCCCTCTTGAAGATTCCTTCTTGAAGTGGGAGTGTTTGCGAACAGAGTGCGAGTGGAATGAGACTGAATCTATTTCAGATGAGTGAAAGGAAATGGCCGAGCACCTGGTGAGGAAAATTCGGAACAAAAACTGGGTCGGAATTATTAAGTAAAAGTTTCGTAAGCTTATTAGTTCCCGAAGTTTTTAACAGCTTTCCTTTGGACACTTGGCCTTGTTATCAAGCGTTTGAAGTTTTCAGGTAATGCTTAGACGTGAGATAGCTTTTCCCTCAACTCTAACTTTGTTCTACACTTGACAGTAACCTTTCTCCAACTCACTTGCCATAGTTCAGGTGTAATGACATTGGCAAACACCCTTCTTAGCAAACACTAGGAACCTTCGTATTTCTCCATTCTACAAGCAGAAGCAGCATTTTACTGCTTCCTTTTCCATAAAAGCGCCTCCACCGAGGAAGTTCGTCTCTTTTATTTCATTTGGAGCTTCCTGTGGTGGCACTAGGAGGGGTTGAAAGTGCAAAGGTAACCAAGGTGTTTGATGGAGTAGGCACTGGCAAAATTTCGTGCCTCGCAGCTAACCACGCGTCACCGAGCACACGTCCGCGTTTCAGCGCCGAGACGACGCATGCGGCGAGCGCGCGATGTCGCGTTGGAGTTATCGCCCTGGAGCCCATTGTGCCTTCTGCGGCTGCCATCCCGTGGCGGCAAGTATAACAGCCCCCTCATCGTCCGCCGGCGGCGATTCGCGTGGCGATGCGCGGCGATTGACCAGGTGAAGGATCGCGGCGCGATTCCCGCCAGTTCGCGGACGGTTTTGCTGGAGTATACCATAGGCCTTATCGATATAGCCTCCGTTTATGCTTCCGGCGCCGATCGACACTACGGCACCTATAGAAAATCGATCAATCGCGTCACGCGATCAATTTAGCCACTTCAGGGTGAATCAAAATAAGAAGACAAGATTTTTTAAATCATAATCATAAAACAACCTACAATTCGAGAAAACGACGACTAGATTACAACAGTACAAACATTAGGGCATATCATGTTCAAATGGTTTCAAAGTAGCCTTCCTTGGAGCGGATGCAGAGGGTCAAACGTTTCGCGAATTTTTCGGCGATGGGCCGCAGTCATCAGGAGACAACCGTTCCCACTCCTGGCGCAAGGATTGCTTCAGGGACTTGAGACTGCGATGACGTTTGACGCCGACCCTAGCCTCTAAAATGCCCACACAATGTAGTCCATCGGATTCAAATCCGGAGAATACGGCGGCCCTTCCGAAGGCGTGATGAAGTCGGGGAAATTGACCTTGCACTACGCCTGCGCACTCCTCGCACTATGTGCGGATGATGAGTCCTGTTAGAACGTCCAATGGGCATCGAAGTGCTGGTTGGCCCAAAGAAGAACTACGGACTCGAGAATGTCTCGCTGGTACACATCTTCGTCGATGATTTTCACTCCTTTGTCCATGAAAACCAGGGGTCTTGCCGCTGGCGCAGATTCCGCCCCAAACCATGACAGATTGTGGGTTTTCGACAATAGCAGAGGTGCTTGGAGCCTCTGTAGACCACATCCTACCATTTCGGCGATTGTGCGCCTGCTCCATGGTGAACAGCTTCCCATCCGTGAACAGAATCTGTTCTCAGGCACGACCTGCGGCCCATCGTCGAAAAATTCGCGAAACGATTGGCCCTCTGCATCCGCTCCAAGGGAGGCCACTACGAAACCACTTGGACATGACGTACCCTATTGTTTGAATTGTTGTAATTTAGTCATCGTTTCTCGAATTGTTGGTTGTTTTATAATTATGACGAAAAAATCTTGTCCACGTTATTTTGGTTCACCCTGTATAAAAGGAAGCACGGCTTTGGAGTTCATACCACTTTTTGCGCTAATTTGGATTCCACTCAGTTTCAGCATATGTCTTGTTTTCGTTCCTGTTTTTGTCCTTCATTTTGAACATGTCTTGTTCACGTTGAAATAGATGAATTAATAAAGTGTTAGGCCCGGTTAGGCCTATGTTATACCATCGCTCACCCCGACCGAAGCCTAATGCCTATGCTATACCATCGCTCACCCCAAGCGATACCTAATGATAAGCTCCCATATTGATCGTGTGGCGAGGTGAATCGATATGGGAACATATCATTAGGCATCGCCGGGGTGAGCGAGGGTATAACATTATACTAACATTAGGTATAACATTATTCATTATACTTCCTTAGGCCTATGTTATACTTCGACGATGCTGTTGTCGGAGACGTCGGCGACAGTGTTGCGCGGGCTGCTACGCACTGCGTAGCACTCGCTCAACACTATCGCCGATGTCGCCGACAGCAGCGTCGCCGAAGTATAACATAGGACATAGCTGGGCTACGCAATTCGAACGAAGCGATGCGTCCCGTCGCGTCGCGCTGTTTCCCACGATGATGAGCGTTCAGGGGCTGGATTCATCTACGACTAACCCGCGGGTATAGGGGGTAGAGATACCCACGATGAAGCCTGCGTCTCTGGCTCTTGCCTTATCTCTGCATGACTCATATCTTATCTGTATCCCTTATACCCCGCATACCCATGGGTTTAATTGTTGATGAATCCGGCCTTAGAACAGCCGGCGACGCGGTCGCGCGGTTACGTACAATTGTGAACTTGCACTCACGTAAATGTGCACACATTTTCAAATCCACCGGAAAGATCCCAATCCACTGCGATCAGTCTCATCGCGCCAATTTCGAGAGCGCCGATTCGACGCTGAGCGTCGCGATTGGTCGCAGGTTCACGCGATTCACTTCGGCTGGGTGGCGTCGACGCTGAGCGACACGATCAATCAATTCAGCCTCTATACATGACATATACTCGCAACGATGAAAGTATAAACGGTATCTTAAGAAGAAGAGCAGGCGTAGGTGTTTTGCTGACCAGTATCTTCAGTCCTGCTTACAATGACTATAACTTATGCTCGTTTGCGTTGATTTTCTTTTGAATCGTTATCCATGTACAGAATAAATAAGTAAATAAATAAAAGTGACCTATACTAGTAAGGGAAGGCATCTTACCGTTCTTTTGAGAGCAACGACTGAAGGTTACCTAATATACACGCTATGAGTACTACAGCTGAACGTCATCGTCCAGTGTGTGTGTGTTCGGTTTGCTCTTCTGGGTGCGCTGGTAGGATGAGCCCCAAAAAGCCCCGACTGTGCAAGCAAAAGGATCGGAACCTGTTCCCTCTTACACATACTAGAAGAACTTCCTGTCATCTCAACACGATTAAATACATGCCGCGGAAACTGAAAAACTGGGAACTGGTCTTTGTTTGACGGTAGCAACCTCTATGGGTAATAAATTATGTTCTATCGGCAGAATATGGCTTCCAGAAGATATCGGATTCCATCTATCCGGCTTGGCTCTAAGGCAACCATGTTGTCCGAGACTTATTCCACTAAGATTTAATTACCCAAGTTTGAGGTTTTTATTCCCTTCTGTCAACATTTCTATTCTATGCATGCTACTACAATGCTATTCTTTTTCTTCCTGGTCTTAACCACATGGTGTTCCTATTAACCGACATTCACTGTCTTCAGAATTCCGTGTTTTTCTTTTTATGAAGGTTTCCCTCCTTACTGAGGAGCTCCGAGGAGATCCTTAGTCATGGATACACGTCTAGTTCTTACAATCGAAGAAACAAAACGATTGTAAGCTTTCAGCTTACCTTGTTCTATGGACGTGTTGTTTTTTAGTGTATATAACCTTATTATACTTTCGTGTCCGAGAGGTGGGACATTATGAAAGCCTCACTTTCAGTGCAAGTTAGGCACTTTTAAAAGGAAGTTGGACAATATTGAAACCTTAAGCTGAACACCTTCAAAATCAAAACGAGCAGCATCATTCAGATTAAGGCAGGTATTCCGTAAATATATTAGGCTTTTTATTGGGAAAATTAACTTTTACTTTCTTTTGAAAAATGTTTACTTCACCTGATCTTGAAGGACTAACACTTTCCTGCACTTTAAAAAGGCCTCTATTCACCACTTTTATTTAACAAATATAGAGTCTCAAGCATTGTGTTCACTCTTCTGTGTCAGCCGAAAGGTACATTTTTGGAGAACGTAATATTGCATTGTTCAAGACAAAAATTCACATTACCTTTTATAATAGAGTGTCTGCTTTAATTTTGAAGGCGCCTGCTTTGATTTAGTACTGTTCAGTTTTATTTCGAAAGTGACCAAGTGAAGTGGTTAATTTGGTTTGAGAAGTACCCGATTTTACATGTAATGTACCATTTTTACGTTCAACTGGATATTTTTCAAATCAAATTGGACACCCTTCCAAGCTAAGCTAGGACTTTTCAAATCAAAGTGAGCTCTTCCAAATCATAACGAACTCCTTCCAAATTAAACTGAAATTTCCAAATAGGTCAGATTAACATTTTGATCCATTTTGATCAAGCAAAATTCTGATATAACTTTCTTTGAAGTTTTAACTCATGTACCCAAAAAGTGAGCAAACACATTGATTGAAATTTTACAAAATTCTTAATTATTGAAAAAATAATGGCTTAAGACTTGTTTTAAACAGCAGGAAAGCTTAAGTTTTTACTGTCAAAAAATGAGATTGTGCCACACCCTCGTCTGAACATTGCGATTTTTATCCTATTGATGGCAAAATTTTCGCTTACGTGGAGTTTTATATTTGTGAACGATACAACAAAAACAAATAAAAACAACATAACTTTAATACCCTATGTAGCACTTACACTATCAATCAAGTAATAAATCGCAACATGCTTTTCGAATGCATGACGTGATTTCGTCATTTAATGCACTAAATGATTGCTGCCTCTAGCTCTAAAACAAAATTTAACGTCGTACTTTTTTTATCGAAAACTGAAAAATTTAAAGAACGTTTACCAAATTTTCCTTGACCATCCTGGAGAGTCTGTAGCTTAGCATTTAAGCAGCTGATTTCGACTTAGAAGACGTTCGCTACCGCGTCAAGAGGCGTCGAGCTTGTTTCTAGTATGACCAACTTCACTTGAACATAGTATGTACTGAATAGGCTTAATGCTCCTGTGCCACGCAGGTTTGTTTCTGTGGAACAAGTTTGTTTGGTTCTGAAGTTTCGATAACTTCGTTGCTTTCAAAGGCCTGAAAGAAGTTCGAAACCTAAGACCAGACACTCATCTCGGAAAAGTCGTCCTTCTCCAGCTCTGTCAGTTTCAATATTTCCTACGGGTGTCAAGTGGAATCTCACTGAAGCAAACCGAACTCACCGTTGTTCGACAAGTGCTGAGGGAAGCTATGCTCAGCTATGCGATCACCATTGAGCAATTGAGACTTACCAATGCTGATCCATTTTCATTTCACTTCACTTACTGCACAGGTTGTGCGCCTTAAACAAACAAAAGTAGGCAAAAACAAAGACATGTGCTGCAGTCTGAGTGTTTTTCAATCCTTTGATCCAAAATGTTTAGGAAACTTTCATAAGATTTGAGGTCGTAGCAAACTCATAGTCAGTAATTGGAGAGAGGCGAAATGAATATAGTGGCAGCAGAACGAAAAAAGAAGAAGATTGGAAAAGAGCTTGCGTGTTAATGCTTTTGTTCTGTTATCCTTACGGTTGTTAAGTGTATAGATCGCACGATCTCAGAGCTCGCAGCGAGATGAACGGCAAAAACTCACTGGTGCTCGAAATGCGCTCACTTTGGTTATTCATTGTTGGATTACGTTCACGAATCCAGAAGGCCTCTAGGGTCTTTCTGGGACCGAGCTCACTTTCACGAAGCAGCACAATGCATTTAATGTTAAAATCGTCTCCGCGGTGGACTCCCACTCGATATTTACCGAGTGGGTTACCAAGCTACGCTTTTCCTTATTTACCGGCAAAATGCTCCTTGATTCGAACGCTCAGCGCTCTCCCTGTTTCACCAATATATAGCTCGTCACAGTTCAAACACTGAATTTGGTAAACCACACCCCTCTGCCCACGGTCTCCACTTCTTCCGTAAAGGCCCCCACAGAGTACTGCGGCAACGCCGCTCGCCGCTATGGTTAAGGATAGGGCAGGGACGCCGCCGGCGGCGAGCTCTGCGTCTCTGCTCTATGGCCTCTGTTATACTCCCGCGGGAGCATCCGCGGAACGTCCGCGGACCAATGGTGCACGGCGGAGGCGGGCGTGGCGAGGCGAGGCGATTGGCCAGGTGAGGAGTCTCGGCGCGATTCCCGCCCTTCCGCGGATGCTCCCGCGGGAGTATAACAGAGGCCTATGGTTAAGCATAGGGCCGCGGCGCTGCCGCAGAACTCTGTGGGGGCCTTAAGGCCCCGTTTATACTTCGTCGCGGCGCGATGCGACGCCACGTATAGTGGCCATATTGATTGTGCGACGCGATCGATCAATTTGGCTTCATTGCGTGACCATCGCATCGCGCCGCGACGAAGTATAAACGGGGCCTAAGGCCGAGGGCATACTTCCATCGCCGCGATGCCATCGCGACGCTCAGTTCATGGCCATTCCACCGCACGCAGTCGAATAGTCAAAGGAAAACGTAGAGGTGAACGGAATTTCACCGGCTGCGGAACCAGCAGCTTTATGCGGATGGTTCTGTTTGGTCAAGATACCCGTTTAAGTCTCGTTGAATTTTTGGTGAAATGCAGTCCACCTGTCGGCCATTTTCACTGGTGAGCCATAGCTGCCCTTCCGGTTCACAGTTCCGATTCAGAACTGCGGCGTTAGCCTTAGTTTATACTTGCGCCGCCACGCGGCGCGGCATCACGATCGCCATAGATATCGATTTTTCGCGCCGCCCGGTCGATATCTATCCCGACCATCGTGCCGCGCCGCTCAGCGGCGCAAGTATAAACTAGGGCTTAGGCCGGGGGCATACTTCCATCGCCGCGATGCCATCGCGGCGCTCAGTTCATGGCCATTCCGCCGCACGCGGTTGAATAGTCAAAGGAAACTTCGCCGCGCGGCCTCCGCAACAGTGGCGGTCGGCGTGCGCGATGACTTCCCGCTCCCATCGCGGGCGTGGCATACTTTTTTCACGCCGCGCGCGGTGTTTAGCGTTGGTCCTGAACGGATCGCCGTCGCGCTTCCTGGCAGAACGAAGGGCGATGCGACGAGCACTGAGAAGTTCAAATTCTTTCGAGTTGCTCTGCAAAACTCATCGCTTTGATTCCATCGCGGCGACGGGGACTATGCACGAGGCCTAAGGGCAGATCACTCTGTCTCTCGTTATAGAGCGATCGTAAGGCCTATCGCGAACTAGCAGTCGTTTGATATTGTGTCCTGGCATGTTGACCAGCACAGCGTCATCGTCAAAATTTGCTCACCACGCATAGATGTACAGCTGCCATGACAGGGTAACTGGAGACATACTTCATTTTCCCGCGAACGATCCGACAATCAATAACTGAAGAGGGTGCATTTCACAAGTGCGTTTTTGCCGTTCATCCCGCTCTGCTAGCGGTGAGATCGTACAATCTATACACTTAACATCAATATGGGTCCGCAATTGGTAAGTGTCAGTTGCTCAGTGGTGAGCATTCCTTCAGCACTTGTGGAACAACGGTGAGTTCGGTTTGCTTCAGTGGATTCCGCTTGACACCCCTAGGAAGCACTCAAACTGACAGAGCTGGAGAAGGGCGTCTTTGCCGAGATGAGTGTCTGGTCTTAGGTTTCGAACTTCTTCTTCAGGCCTTTGAAAACGACGAAGTTGTCGAAACGTCAGGCCGAATAAGGTTGTTCCAGCGTAACAAACCTGCGTGGCACACTGTTTTTGTGAGGTGAACGGTGGATATACATATGGTCTCCACAGCACGGCAAAATGTGGATCCGTCGTAATTTGCACGTCTTTTGTCGCCTCTCTGGCCTTGCACGTCACCAGGCCTTGAGTTGTTTTGCCATTCTCCTACGTGCTTACGCTAACTGGTCTTTTTTTTCCGGAACAGGCAATTAGATCACTACAACGCTTGAGTCAGTTGATAGTATCGCGCGCAGTTTTTCTGGGCGCCTTGAGTGCTAAGCCATTTATTATCCTACAGTGTCTGGGCCTGCGCAGACAAACAAACTACCCCGCCACTACAGAAATACGGGGGGGAGACCAGAATTAGTCGAAATCAATCGATCGAAAATCACGACGAGCTAGACAACTGCATGGCGCAATCTCTTCTTTTCATACACTAGGTGATTGCGCTTTAAAAGTAAAATTTAACTCGTTATTTGTTCTTTAAAAAATTTGTAAAATTACAAACACCTGCTACTCTCATTGGGACAGGCGGTTTTTCAAATTTGTCAAAGAAAGCCATACTAAATTTTTCTTGAACAAAAAATATTCTAGCCGTTGTTGAGCGTTTCTAATTTAGTCCCAAAGGGTTCGCTCTGATTTGAAAAACGTTCAAAAGTGTTAGGCCTGCTTTAAAGTCTCTAATTTCATTTGAAAAGCTTCCAGTTTTTCTTTAAAAGGGCCCAGTTGGATGCGAAAATGATATACTTCCTTCTACGAGGTGGTTTCAAGTCTTCGACCGACTTAGGCTTAGGCTTGACCACATGGGCTTGATGCATTCCTGTGGTTATTAAAACTAAGCACAAAAGTAATAAAATAAGGAAAAACGCTAAGAAGATTCGTTTCACTACTTCCTTTAAACGAACCCTTCCCTATAACACCTTCCCAGTAGCATTGAAGTCCACACGCTTCTCCCGCCTTCTGCGAATCCGAGTACGGTCTCAATTCTCTTTCCAGAAGACCGACTGATCGTGAGATCCACTTGTGGCCGATTCGCCATTCAAATTTTGCATTTCCACGGCCTTTTTGCATAAATTCCATGTGAATTCCACCTCTCGACAGTGTTGTCCTTTTAGAGGTCGGTGCACCCTTTCTTACCTTCCAGTACAGGTGAAGCGGCAATTATTTTCCCAGACGACCACTTCAAAGTCGACGGAGCAAGAGGAGAAGGTCACGTCGCGCTAGCTGCAGGTTATTCTAGCGGCATGGGGACGTCTCCCGATGGCGTGGAGCGGCGATCGTAATCGCGTCCTCGATTGCTCCTTAGGTATCAGTGGGGCTGCCTAATGGGGCAATAAGGCGGCATGGTCTGATGGCGTTGTCTCTTGGTGACGACGTGCGCGTTTTCCGGCCTTCTGCAGGCATTCAGAGAGCCGAAGTCGGACGGAACGGCTGTTTGAGTGACCCACATGTGTGTCACAATGAGATGTTCCCCAAACCACAGCTATATCAACTTTTTCTGGACAAACTAAAGAGCTGCCCTCGCTTGAGGACAGCCTGGGGTAAATGCCCAGCAATGTGTATGACCCATATATGGTCAAGAAAACGTCGATGACCCTTCATCTTTCCACTGACAAGGGAAGGGTTTGAAGCGTATGTCTGATTGGGAAAGCGGGAAGAATCCCCACCCCTCAATTAGTATAAAAATGTGTTTCTTTTTTTGCTAAGTCGTTAAACAAAAGGACTATGGGGTCCTTGAAGTTACAATGCAATCGTCGTCACGAGTTCGGGGTCTTGTACGCCTTGGATGCCTTTTCATCAAGCGGCTCGGAGCGCAGTGGATAGTGACGTTTCTTCATGCGAGGGAGGTCGAGGGCTCCATTCTTCTGTGCTCCCGCATTTTCGCATTTGAACTTCTTGGTTGAGATTTGAGGGATTCTGACGTCTATACCATTTTCAGACGTATCACTGATGTTAAACGTTTGTACAACATTATTTTGAATAGCTTTCTCATTGCCTTCTGGTTAAAAAAAACCGGTCTGTCGCAAGAAAGTTACTCTCTACAGCATACAGATGGAAAAATGTGCAGAAAACGTCTGAAAATAATATAGACGTCAGAATCCCTCAAATCTCAACCAACCAGTTCAAATGCAAAACTGCGAGTACACAGAAGAATTGAACCCCCGACCTCCCTCGCATGAAGCAACGTCACTATCCACTGCGCTCCGCGCTGCTTAAAGGCAGAGGCATCCTGGACGTACGAGACTCCCGAACTCGTGACGCCAATTCCATTGTGACTCCCAGGACCCCCTACTCCTTGGGCTTAACGACATGGCAAAAAAGAAACACATTTTTATACTAATTGAGGGGTGGGAAATTTTCTTATACAACTCGCCTTCCCGAACAGACCATACGCTTCAGACCCTTCCTTTGTGAGCCGGCTCCAATGCACGGAATTCAAATAATAACGATGAAGGATAAGGGTCGGCGTTATTGAATCCCTTTTGAGGTGCACCACGCATTTTACTTCTACGGGATGTCGTGGAGGTGATTTGAATGCGTATTTGGCCATACAATGACTTGCGGTGACCAGCCGATGTACAAGTCAGTGTTGTGTCCTTCCCAAACAAGTCAACTACCAATTCACCGACCCCGGAGGGATGGAAGGCTTGGTTGGTCTATGCAGAAAATCTGAACGAGGAACCTGGTATCGGGTGCACGCGACAGCCGGCGCCTCCTCCGACTGCACTAACGGAAATCTTTAGTAAAAGGCGAAAGATTTTCTCGGTCAAATACAAAGGAACCAGACACAAGCCAATAAAGAAATAACAGGTTGAAAGAAACAAAAAAAAATAAACCACAAAAATAGTTAACCCCGCTAATCAATACATTGCAGTTAGCATCATTGAAGTATCTCAATAAATATCGAGCAAAAATAGATCAAATCGATCGATAATTCGATCCATTTTATCTCTTTTTGCCCAAAATCTTCCTATTGTCCAACAAGATCGCTTAGTTCCCACTGCAGACGTTTATCTTCCGGCAGTGATCGTTAAATCGATTCATATTGTTTAGCTAGTCGGGTTGTTTACATCCCATAGTCTGTCTTGGGCCAACATATATGTATAAATACCATTTTCACGTTGAATTGAACACTTTTCGAATCAAATGGGACACGTTTCAAATCAAATTGGACACTCTTCCTGGCTAACTTTAAGACTTTTGAATTCAAGGCGAACTCTTCCAAATCGAAACTACCTTCGGGCAGGTTAAACCACAGATTCTCCAAGATGGTTGGAAGGTATATGTCGCGTAGGTGAGCAGCATTGGTACGTGGGAACGCATAGACTAATCAAACCGCATGGAATGGGCATACCATTGAGAGAGGGCGTAATCCGTCGGTATGCCTGCCTGATGTGCTGACATGTTTTTCGGCCTGTGCTCTGTTTGGTTAGCATTGGCTGGCGCTCTCCCACCTACCAATGCTGCTTACCTACGCGACATGTACCGGTTGGAATAATTTTTGTTCAAGAGAAATTTGGAAGCTTTCTTTGACTTTTTTTTTTGAGTTTTCCTGCTCCAATAGGTGTAATAATTCTATAAAACTTTTATTTTTAAAGAAGAAACCATAAATTAAAATTTGCCTTAAAACAGCAAAGAAGAAAGCATGTAGCTCATTAAAATATGAGATTGCGCCGTGCACTCAAAAAGTTCGTCGCAACTTTTATTCGATTGATGGTGCAAATGCTACTTATACATATGAGCCATAAAAGTGAGGAAATTTGTGTTCTTTTACAGTTGTAATTGTTCTATCGTTTTCAGGTGTTAAACTCCATGAAATAGAAACAAGCTATCAATAGAGCAAAAATCGCAACATCTTCGCAGAGAGCTTGTCACAACCTCTTTTTGATACTATTATAAAAATGGCCGCCTTCCTGCTCATTAAAACAAGCTTCAACCATTGTTTTCCTCAAAAAAAAATAGAAAATTTTATAAAATTTCAAAAAATGGGTTCACTTAGTGGGTAGACAAATTAGAACTTCAGAGAAAGTTGTACCAAGTTTTCATTGAACAAAAATTATCCTAACCAACTTGAGTCTGTAGTTCAACCTGCCTCAAGGCCATTTCAATGTGGAAAAGTTCACTTTGATTTAAAAAGACTTGAAGCTGGGTTAGAAGAGTGTTCAATTTGATTTGATCTATCGATGAATTTCATAAGACTTTCGGTTCACTGGCGGTTCGCCTTAGTTGACCGCTAGTGAAGTGACCGCTTTCAGAATTATTCTCTCCGTAAAACTGCGTCCTACATAAGCGCCAGCTTCATAATATGCCATCTTAATAGGTCCATGGTCCTGAATGGCTCGTTGTCAGACTCCTTGCGTTTCGCTTCCGTCTGGTCTGACCCACATGTGGATCAGGTTATTTGTTGTCCGACATTGCATAGCAGCGGGGCTACTTGAACGGGCTTAGTGTAGTGTCAGCGCCGCTATGGGAGAACGAGTAGGGAGGAACGCCAGGTGTATGACGGCGCGGCCGACGAGGCTATTCGAGGGCGACGTCGTCCCGCTGGGCTGCTTCTTGATTGCCGCGCAGATCCGGTGCGTAGCCCGACGACGGCTGCCGAGCGATTCAGAACGTCGTCGTCGTCTTATTCCGAGGTGAGGTGAATGAGGGGAGCTGGAACAGGTTCGAGGAGAGACCAGCGCGCGTCTTGACTCACAGGGAGCGCGCAATACTTTC
>OX375865.1:100351025-100487235 GCA_947359475.1 Heligmosomoides polygyrus bakeri
TCCCTCAGTCAGACCAGTTCTTTTTGCACCATATCGCCATCTATTAACACTTTAAGCGAGACTGAGATTTTATTTGCACTTACATAGGGATTCGTTCCACCACAATGTTGAAAATGGCTTACGAACGTTGCTATTCCCCCAGGTACGATTTCACCTTAACCAACTTCTGGTGGCTTCAATGGGAGGCGCAGGTGCTTAAACGTGGTTTCAGAAGCTGTGAAGATGACTGGCTAATGTCGACGGGTTATTCCTGGGCGTATTGAAGAGACGGCTCGATGAGCCTTTGTACCCAGAGAGAACTCGCTGATAACTGCAACGACGACCCATAAATAAGGCTTCTTGAATTGCATGTCTTACCGGGTATTTTTAAAAATGAATACACTTGCTACAGGATGTTTTGTTGCGATCGAAACTCTTGCGTCGGGCGGGTCTCGAACCCGCATCCAGGCCGATATCACGGGTGGATGCTGACGGACCTCGAGGATATCGCCGATGTTACGTGCGATCAAACAGCGCCGGTGGTGTAAGGCAAAGCATCGCTGCCCGGAATGCAGAAGATGTCCTTTTCTACCACTTTAGATGTTTTTAAAGCTTATATTACAAAAATAGGCGGCGGTCGTCAAGAGAAAAGGCGTCATTTTGCTGCACGACCAGGCAAAACTGACCTCTGCAAAACGGGCACTGGAAAGGTTAGTGAACTAGGATAGGAGGATCTGCCTCATTCATCGTACTCGCCCGATCTCGCACCTGTAGATTACCACTTATGCCGATCCCTACAGCATTTCCTCAGTATAGAAAAAAATTGAAAATTTAGAGAATGTTCAAAGTGCTATGTCTGACACCTGTCCTATCTGAAAACCACAGCTTTTTATGGTGTCGAAAATATGCTCAGTAGATGGCATATGGTGTTGATAATAATAGTGGTGATGTCGGTTAAAAATAAATTTTGATAAAAACCTGTTCAGTTGAATTCAACGTCAAAGAAACGACGTCACTTATTGGATGACCCAATACTTCTGCTCGGAAGGTGACGGAATAGGCAGAAGAGTGCCCACCCTAATCGCTTTTCCAACTTTCTAATCATAGAGAAGAAGCAGAACGGGTAGTTAATTTCATGAATAGCCGGACTAATGTGTGAAGTGAGGCCAACGCTTGCGAGAATGGGCCTGCTAATACCGCATTGTTCAGCTAGTTTCTTGTTCCATCTCACTTTTCTGGAACTCTTAAGCCAGACTTGTAGACCTCAGATTAAGGTCTGCAGACACAGACTATTCATTCATTGTACTGCCACCATGTGCAAGTGGTAACGGCCAGAAAAAGATGAAGAGGGAGCGTAGAAGACGTTCCGGATATTGCGTGTAGCGAACCAGTTGACAGCCCTCTTCATCTCCATTGTCATTTTGCTAACAGGCAGCGACAGCTCGATCCTCGGCCGCCAACGGAGGCTTCATTCCTCGAAGACGGGTCTGAATTCCTTTGCGGCAGGCATGAAATCAGGGAAGCAATGAGAATAGCTCCTTCTCAGTTAAAATTTTGTCAGCACGGCTAGATTTTTTGACGAAAAAAAAGAATAGCAAGAAAAACAAACCTCGTGATATTCTGAAGATGAAATCTGGCAGGGCGGCTAGTCCACATGACTTGCAAGTCCACATGACTTTTATGGAGGTCGAAGTTCTGGTACTCTCTGCTGAGTGTTTGGCCAGCTTTTCACCCATGTTGTAGCGAAGGAAGAGGTGCCCTGCTGGCGGAAATGTACGACGATTTTGATTTGGAAGAAGAAAAGCAGTCCTGCTACTGCTCCAATTGCCGTCCGATTCGCTTGCTTTCGCACAGCATGAAGGTCTTCGAGCGAACCCTCGATAGCCGAATTCGTCAAATCGTCCAGCCGTCCAGCAATCAGTGTGGTTTCGTGGCTGGTTGTGGCACCATCGATGCCACACATGCCGCCCGCCTTCTGGTGGAGAAGCATCGCGAGTAACAAAAACAGGTGCATATCGCGTTTTTCGGCGACTTGGAGTAGGCCTTTGATCACATATTGTGTGAGGGCATACTGTACGTCAGGTTGAGGAAGGTATTCGGTCTTCGCCTCCGAGATTTCCGTTCTGTATCACCTTCTAGCACTAGAGTTGGTCAAAGTAAGAAACAAGTACCGAGAGCGAGACCTAATGTAAGATCGGCATTTTCTACACATCGGCTGGCTCTGAGTTCCTAAAGTTCCAAAGAAAATCGTTATGCCAAACTTGAGGCAATTCAGAAGACCTATTGACCGGTATCACCAAGAAGCTTCGTAATAACCAAATCATTCGCGTTGGTGCATGCAGCATCTGGTTATCACTATTTATGTTATCCTTTTCAGAGTGGCGACGTCGGAGGAGATGTCCTCTGTCGCGTCCACCCGACGCCAGGTTTCTGGTTCGGATTTCCCGCCCAGGCCAGCCAAGCGCCATTATTCATCATCGCAAAGCAATCGCAAGTCGTTGTATGGACGAATACGCATTCAAATCGAAAAAATCAGCTCCACGCCATCCCGTAGTAGAAAGTAGAATGCATGGTGCATCCCAAAAGGGGTTGAGTGATGCTGTTCTTTCTCCTTCATCATTTATTCACTATCATGTTCTGTTTTGTTTGTTTGTTGTTTTGTTTTAACCCTCCGTAATTGTTCACGTACTAATAAATTAATAAATTTGTTTACTAACACCAGTTTCCAAAGCATAAAGCCAGATAAACTGCTCGATTCAAAACAAGATGCCTTTTTAAAACCATAGTCTTATCGGCTTTCTTTCTGATGACAACAACATTTATGAGAGCACTTCTCTATCAGCACTCCGTATCGCAGTTCCTATCAGAATAGTGACCCAAAAGCATGTATAGCTTTCCCTAAACAAACCCGGGTTTGGTGTCGTTTCCAAACATGATGCGGTATTTTTGTCAGCACTGGTCCTCTTCCAATTACTGGCCATATACGAGAAATTCATCGCTAATCCACCGCTTACTAGGGAAGGGTCTCGGCTTCCCATGGAACTTCAAGTTGGGCCCAGGATCATTAGAAAGAGCTCAGAATGCTGATTACGAGTACGGGTGTCAAAATTTTAAAATGAAATTCCTGAGAGAGTTGTGGCCTGCTGAAATAGGTGGCCTCACCGCGAGCTGGCCGTACGACACAGCTGGAGCGACAGTGGTGAGTCATCAGGGCTCTGTAAGAACTTCCAGACAACTGAGGCGGTGGTGCAGAGGCAGTGCTGCTTCTCGTCAGGTGTGACGTCGTTGGTTCGGTCCTCATTGCTGCCGGCTCTTTTGTCAATCATAATTTAACTTCGAAATAACCTTATATTATAGATTGTGGCTTGTGATTATATAGGCGGGAACACTACCATACACGTTTGTAAAAAAGGTTGCAGGCAAAAAACTGCTGTGGTGACATCTTTGCACACTGTGCACACTATTTTGCACAAAATATAGTCCAAATCAAAATAAAACGTCATTTCGAAGATAAATTGATTTGCAGAGAAACCAGCAGCGATGGGAACCGAACCGGTGACGTCGCACCTGACGAGCAGGAGTCCTACCCTTGCGCCACCGTAGCCGGCGAGCCCTTATGGAGTCCTGATGACTCACTACCCTCGCGCCAGCTGTGGCGCACGGCCAGCATGTGGTCAGGCCATCCAACTTCAGCAGGCCATAAATCGCTCAGGGGTTTCATTTTGCAATTTTGGCACCCATATTCGTCATCAGCATTTCGAGCTCTTTCTAACTATCCTGATCTCAAGTTGAAGTTGGGAGGTCGCAACCCTTCCCTAGTTAGGCGAAGCGATGTCGCCATATTTGCAGCGACTTTATTGGGTCCTTCTTTATGTTAACAAAGAACTTTATCCAACACAAAACGGCAAGCTGATAGTTAGTAAATCTAGTGCACGGAACACCTTGAATTGAATCGCAGATCCTGACGTTCGAACTTCATCTCGTCTTTAGAGATCTCAAGAAATAAGCAAAATAAGATATACCATTTGTGCGTGAAATTGGACACTTTTTAAACCAAATTGGACACTTTTCAAACCTAATTGGACACTTTTCAAATCAAATTGGACGCTCTTCTGAGTAAGCTCGTCGCTTTTGAAATCAAGCTGAACATCTTCCAGGTCAAAACGAAGGGCTTATAGAGGATCAGAATAATTCTTTGCTTAAAGAAAATTTAGTAAAACTTCCTCAGAAATTTCTTAAATCACCCGCCCCCAATCATTGTTTGAAAAATTAAAAACATTTTGTTTTTAAGGAAATTAGTTAGATGTCATTTGGAAGCAAAAAGAATTGAAGCGATCATTTAATATGCTGAAAGAAGGGATCGCGCCATGCACTAGACTAGATCGTTACAATTTTTGATTGATAGTGTAAATGGCCCTGGCTTAAAACACGAGTGTGACAATATGTGTGTTGTTTATCACTCTTTTTGTTGTACATATTGCTGTCAAACGAATAAAAATCGTAACAATCTAGTCCTGTGCATGGTTCGACTTCCTCTTTCACTATACTAAAATGGTTGCTGCCTGTGGGTGTTTTAAAACAAAAGTTAACTTTTATTTTTTCTAAAAAAAATTAAAAATTCAAACAATGAGTTCATTTGTCGGATTTATTGATTTATAGGTGAATTTTTACAAAATTTCAAAGTATGTTTGACGCTTCCAATGCAAGCACATAAGCGTCGTAAGCACAAAATGCCATCATAGTCCTTCTCAATTGGCGCTGCATGGTTAGGCCCTGAAATTTTAGCATCAAAAAAGAAAGTTATACCGAATTTTCCATTAACAGAAGAAGTTAGATGAAAGCTAAGAGCTTCTTAGAAGTTTGTCGTTTTCTTTTCTTTACCATTTTTATTGTGTTGCTTTTTTTCATACTGATCCCTGCCTTCCTATGTAGGTTCCCTTATTAGTTGTTTACCTTGTTGCATGGATGTTCATGTATAAAATAATTAAATAATTAACAGAATTTATTCTAATCCTGTTGGAGAGTCTCTAGTTTATTCTGGAAGACGTTCATTTTGATTTGAGTAATGTTCAGTTTGATTTCAATAGCGTTCAACTTTCTTAGATGTGCGTCCAATTTGATTTGAAAAGTGTCTAATTTTACTTGAAAATTGTATAAATGACAACGCCCTTGAAACAGATAGAGCAACAATAATCTGAAAATGTCAGTAAATCGATATCTACAAATAACAACCCATTTATAATTCATTTCTTCTTACCTTAAGGCTACACTACCTTGACCGAAAAGTGGACAAGGTGTGACGAGCACTTGCAAGGAAATGTACTATTATGGATCAAACATATGCTTATGGCTGGTGAGAATATGCTTATCCACAGTTTCACCACGGATAAGCATGATCTGAAGCGAGTCAACGTATCCACCCGTGAAGCTGTGCTGCATCCACGTGGAATGCCACTCACACATGCGATTTCCTCGTCGGATCTTCTCAATTCTGTCTCGTGCTCTCCACCAAGTCCAGTGGCCTCGACGTTCGTTCACCTTTTGATTTCCTCGTTGTGTAGGTGGACCAAGTCTAACCAGGGAATACCTTCAGGGTCCGAATTCATCAACGACCTACAGCAATTTCACAGAGAACGTTACAGCCAAAATCCCTGATAGCGCGGCTTATCAAGCGATATGGTGAGCGATAAGCCGCGTTATCTGAGTTTTCAGCTGTGAATTCTCTGTTAAAGTTATGTAAGTCGTTGATGAATCGACCCCAGCCTCCCATGGAACCTCGGAGACGGACCCGGCGCTAAGGGTGTTATTTGGAATGCTGACCACGAATCGAATTTTCGCCGCCTTTAGAAGGTTAAGGTAGAATAAGTGAGGGTGACAAGGACATAAGCACCAATTTTGCCTTAACTTTGTGCACAGGGGTTATTTGGGGCGCTGATCACAAATCTAACATTCGATTTTTGTTTACCTTACGTGAAAATCAACATTTTTAATCAACTCATTTCTAAAAAGCTCGAAAAGGTGCAAGGTAGTTGTTTATAGGCATTTGTTCAAAAATGTGTTGGAAATGAGGATAAAGGGTGCCATTGACGATCACCTGTACTACCTATCGTCCCGCTGATCATCGAATTGCTCGAGCGGGCACCAGCAGCGTCTCCATTCGTCCTTGTCGCGTGCCAGAGTGCTCCAATGGATCCTCCTCGCTCGAGGGACACGAAGACCGTGATATCGTTCGTTCAGGGTTTTCATAAAGAAGTCCGACGAACGCATTGGTGGGCGGCCTGGCGTTCTCTTGACATCGCGCGAAATCCAGTCGGTGGCGGCTTCTGTCCAGCAGGTGTCTGCGAAGAGCATTATAGCGTGACAGGCCCACCTAATTCGTGACGACTTGGCCCATGCGACAGCGTCTCTGACCTTCAAACATCGACGAATCTCGGAACTCCGGAGGCCTTCTCTCACTTGCGTGAATCGTGCCACTTCCCGGGGGTGCACGACGCATTCTGCTTCTAGCTAAGATTGTGGAAAAGGTCTTAATGACTATTTCATCTACACACTGGAAACGGTCATCCGGCAGATATGTTAGTGTTATCTTTACCAGTACCACTACTGCATCCTGTCGATAAAAGACTTAAGTGAACACGGATTCAAACTAACGTAAGATAGTTGTACCATTTTCACGTCGAATTGGACACTTCTCAAATCTAATTGGGCACTTTTTACGTCAAAATGGACCCTTCAAATCAAGTTGGACACTGCTTCAAGCTAGCCTAAGGCTTCTGAAATCGAAGCGAGCTTTTCCAAATCGAAATGACTCTCAGGCAGGTTAAACTGTGGACTCAATAATATGGTTAGAGTAGTTTTTTGTTCAATGAGAAATTTAGTACGAGTTTCCTTAATGTTCCAATTCACCTACCCAATAAATGCACACATTGTTTGAAATTTTATAAAGTTTTTACTTTTTGAGGAAATGATTAAAAGCTTGTTCTAAAGAGCAGGAAGGCGGACATTTTTGGTGCTTGAAGAGGAGACTGCGCCACCCTCGTTCAAGGCATCGCTATTCTTACTTAATTGATAGCAGAATTTCCGTTTGCATAGAGTTTGACACCGGTTAACGATACTGGGAAAGCAACTGTAAAGAACACCCATATCCTCACCTTGATGGTTTATGTAAGTTGTGTTTAGACTATCAAACAAATAAAAGTTACGGCGAACTTTTTGAGAGCACGGCGCGATCTGATACCTTAGTGAACTGTATGATTGCTTCTTTGCTGCGAATCAAGGCAAATTTTAATTTTTACGCACTTCCTAACTACTCTATTCTTGAAACATCGGCATGATGAGTTATACTGTGCTAGACGAGGTTTTTCGGGTTGCATCTTTATCATTGTGGCCAGACGTTCCGACTTTCCGTCATCTTTTGAGGCCCATAGGATCCACCGTAAGGGCTGATATTCCCCACGTTAGTAGATCAGTAGAGACGAATTTAATTTTTTTCTAAAAATAAAAATTTTTATAAAATTATTACACCTATTGGGAGTTAAAGATTTTCAAAGAAAGTTATACCAAATTCCCTTGAACAAAAAATTATTCCAGCCACCTCATTGAGTCTGTAGTTTGATCTGCCTGAAGATCATTTCTATTTGGAAGAGTTCGCTTTATCACTTCTATCAAAACCTACAGCTTGACTGGTTCCATGCTGATATCAGCGGCCGGCTCATCCCGATATACGAGTGAGTGCTGATCGGTCCCACGAGGTGTGGATGTTGCGTTCGATCAAACAGCGCCGGTGGTGTAATGGCGTAGAGCATTCCCGCCCGGTCAGAGGGGGGTGCGGGTTCAAGTTCCGCCTGGCGCTTGAAGTTTTGATCGTTGTAACAGTTCGCTTTGATTTCAAAAGTCTAAAGCTAACTTGAAGAGTGTCCAATTTGATTTGAAAAGTGTCCAGTTCGGCGTGAAAATGGTACATATAACTCCGCTGTTTTTTTTTCATTTATAAAACCACAAGTGCTGCGACACGCCTAACGGCGTGTCTCGCACTTGCCCGCTTCGCGGGGTGATACAGTTAGTCTTTTTCTCAGGAACTACTCTTGTAAAAAGAAAGATGTGCGCTTCAAAAAAAATTATTCATAGCGCAACGAAAGTGGTTTAATTTTTACTCAAACATCTCGGTGAATACTACGTTTGATATAGTCTTCCGTCCTGGTGGTAGCCAAATTTTCAGATGGATCTCTGTCGAACACGTGAGCACGCCACGTACAGTTGACCATGAGAAAAAACTGGGCTGGGGAGGTATACACCGACCCAGTTGAATGTTTGTCCCTGACTCTTGTTTATTGTCACTGCGTAGGCCAAACGCACAGGAAATTGTCTCCTCTTAAATCTGCACGGTGAGGTGTCATAGGCAGGCGGACAGAATATTATTCCAGGAATAAGGACGTATTGTCCTTTGTTCGCTCCAGTTGCAATTTTGCAGCCAAGAATGTACCTATCCATATGTTCAACGGTGAGTTGCGTACCATTGCATAGACCCTGGTTGACTCTAAGATTCCGCAGAAGCATTATGACTGCTCCTTTCTTTAGATGGAGTTCATGTGGCGGGTATCCCTGGGGTGTCAAGCTGTTCAGAAACTCCAATGAATACTCTGTGTCGTTGTTAGCTTCAGTTTCGTCATTCATAACCTCATCTATGTTTCTGTAAATCTTCTCCTGCCCAGGTAGTTTCGAAAGCACTTTGTTGTTTATCTCCAAAGAGTAGAAATTCCTAGGCGTCAAAATCGCTCTACCGATTGCAGCGGACATATCCTCTAAGCTCACTATATCACCAAATATCTCATCTGCTATATCTACAGAGCTCAGCATATCGTCGGGCACTTTCACTTCATTGGAAGTGTTTTGGAGCTCTCCGTTTCCAAGTTGAATTAGAAAGTTAGACCAACCGATTCCACCGCTGTACGCCCTCACATTCTCAGTCAACCTGTATTTAAAGAAATGAGGCCACAGTGGGAAGCTCTTAATAGAAACGTTCAGAATTTCGGACCGTCCTGCTTTTGGCACGACAGGAGGAATTTGTCTGAAATCACCTCCTAGGATAATCCAGATGCCTCTAGCGCTACGTAGAGGACCTTTTTTCTGAATCGAGACGTTTAGAAATACGTGTGTGTCCGTTTGTCAAGCAGGAGAAGGCTATACTTCCTCTGTAGATCAGCATCCCATGTTGAATTCTGAAAGCGCCTGCACGCCGGTGACACAATTCCTTAATTCAGATGCTTCTAGGGCGGCGTAGAGGACCTGTCCTCTAAAACCAGCACCACAGAAGACCTACCTTCTGAATGCAGAGGATCAGAAGCGCGCACAGTTGCCGCTGTGTCGAGCATGAAGAGGCTGCGCATATGGCAGATTCCTTGTTTCCCGTATAAATTTTCTTACGGCTCCCTTCTTGCTGGTTCCCCGTCCTGGTTCCGCCTCCAGGTCCCTTGTTCCTGGTCGCTCTCCCCCCCCCCTAGGGATCCTCGTTAATACTCTCCCCAATTAAGTAGCTTTCCCACGCTCACACACAACGACGGCGAGCGAACGCCCATTGCGTGTCATCGATGTCACATCTTCTAAACTCTAATTGGTAACGGGTCCCCTTACTGATCTTCTTAACTGCTCCCCCCCCCCCTGATTGCTAACTCCCTACTGGTCCCTCCCTAATGCTTCATTGATCCCCCTATCGACCCCCCCCCTCCTCCTTCCCGATGCTTCCTCCAAGTCGCTACCTCCTGGTCGCTGTCGATTCTCCACCCTCGAAGTCTCCCCTTATACTCTTCCCCCTTTAGTGGTCTTCTTATGCTAATGGCACGAAGTCGGCAGCACGGCTTCTGAATCTGGACGCTCAGGAACGCGCGTAAATGCTGTTGTGTCAAGCAGTAAAAGGATGCGCTTTCCATGCTGCAGCAATTCCCACGTTCAATGGGAAATTTCGACCGCGCTGTGGATGATACAGCGTACCTCACTTATTAGATTAGATAGATGGATAGATCATTCGACCGCTCTCGCTGTGGATGATGCGGCCTTCCTCACTTAGGTTAGATCACTCGACCGCTCCCGCTGTGGGTGATGCAGCGTACCTCACATAGGTTAGATCATTCGACCGCTCTCGCTATGGGTGATGCGGCGTACCTAACTTAGGTTAGATCATTCGACCGCTCTCGCTGTGGGTGAAGCGGCGTACCCAACTTAGGTTAGATCATTCGACCGCTCTCGCTGTGGGTGATGCGGCGTACCCAACTTAGGTTAGATCATTCGACCGCTCTCGCTGTGGGTGAAGCGGCGTACCCAACTTAGGTTAGATCATTCGACCGCTCTCGCTGTGGATGATGCGGCGAATGCGGCGTATCTCACTTAGATTAGATCACTCGACGGACAAACTCTTTTATATATAGGTGGTGATTCTAATTTGAGTTTACACGTGCACATTTATTTATTTATTTATTTATTTATTTATTTATTTTGCGGCGCGAATTATCGCGCAGTGCTGTATAACACACCCACATGCAATACACATTAGAAATGGCATGACAGCACAAACATATCCAAATAGAGATCACGAAAAATAAAACAAACAATTAGGTAAAAATAAAAGAACTAAATTCAGAACTACAGGGTGCGCCAAAATTATGACGACAGCACATGCACGAACAGTTTGACCTCCTACATGGAGCGTCTGCTTTTTCCTGTGCTTTTGTTGTTTCTACTGCATCAGCTTGTTTATGGTTATCTCAATCAAGCATAAAAATAAGTTGTTTTTAAAGATTGTGAAACGTTCTTGCCACCGTGCTTCAATCATTGAACTTTACCGTCAAGACTTCTTGGCACGCAACATTCACCAGCGTCTTGGACTTTATCGAAGTGTTCTATATAGATCCATCAGACACTACAGTCAGTATGCAGCACACGAGTGGGGTGAGAATGGTTTATTTAGAATGTAGCCGGTTTATATAGAGGGTGATAACCTTCTGCTATCCTCGACACTTCTTCTCTTCTTCATCTTGCCTAGCGATCCTACCCTGAAACCGGTCTACTTCCTAGCTCTCCCTAACATCCCCCCGTAGTGACCGCCTGGTCACTCACAGTTTTACTTCGGAAGTTCGGTGTGTACCACCTACATCTTCCGTCTAAGTGGAGGTTCAGTCAAGCCTACTCCTCCACTTTACGCCTGCACTCTATCTTAACTACCATACCGCTCTTTACTCTTTATACCGCTTCTTGTCTACTTCCATTCCTTTTTTATAACCCTTTTCTCTTACAAGAAATAATCAAAATTTTTATTCAATTCGTACTCGAGCTACATCAAAATTCTTCCACAAACATTTCATTGTTCTCTCTGTTAGGGGTACCCCCTTCGTCTTTCTTCTCCCTTTCACGAATGGGAGAACGCGATCGGTCTCGTCCGTTGTGTGGCGTTCCTTTTCGGTCGTATTCGCGACGTCCTGGGCGCTCTCTTTGAGCGAACTGCTGATTTCGGCTGCCCTTCACTCTCCAGCTTCTTCCTCCCTCGAAGCTCTCGCGCCATCTAGGTCTGCCGTACTGCCATTTTGGTTTCTTCGGACCATGCCTGTTCGGCTGTCTCTTAGGCTGCATCTCACGAATAACCACTACCTGTGGTGCTGAAACAGTAGCATTCGGCACTTGCATTGGCACATAATATACCTGAGCTGTCGTAGCTCCAACAGTCGGTGCGGCAAACTGTCCGGTTGGCGATGTCGTCGTCGTCGTCGGCTCCATCCGCACCATCGCGAAACTTGGTGGAGTTCCCTGCGTCGGAGTCGTCGCCCACATGTTTGCAATAAGTGTAACCTCACCGCTGCCTTCTTTTATATCTTCCACTATCATGGTCTTATCTCCATCTAAACACGCTACACCATGGATTCTTGGTTGCTTTGGTCTTATCACTTCATTCTGATAACTTTCCATTCTAGCGGTCATTCTCCGCTTCCTTGTCGACCTTCGCGGTATTGTTGACTCTCCTGTGGGGTTTGTACTTACTCCTTCATGTCCTAGGTACTCGTATGTTGCCTTATTTTTCCTCGTCAACCTTTCGGGCTCTTCATACATTGGTTGCAGCCTTCCCTTCAGTTGATCTGCATGTACTAACCTGCTGCCTAATCCGTAATGTACGCGATACGTATTTGAGCCTGTCACTTCTGTGACAATTCCCGGAGCCCATTTCTCTTTTTTCGTGGAATACATTCGCATATAAACTTGCTGACCTACTTTAAACTGCCTCTGTCAAGTTCCCCCGGTCATAGTAACGTCGCATACTTTCTGCATAACTATTTATTTTAGTACTCTTCGCGGTCCGTACAATATCTAAAGTTGTCCTTAGTTTCCGACCCATCAGTACCTCTGCTGGGGAACGTCCTGTAGCCGGATGAGGAGTCACCCTGTATTCGAAAAGAATTTCTCTCACAGTCTCTTGACGATCTCTTCCTTCCCTTACTGCTTTATATAGCCCTTTCTTGAACGTCTGTACGAAACGCTCGGCCTCGCCATTCGAATTTGGGTGATAGGGGGACGTCACCGTCAATTCTATACTGCGAGCCTTGCAATATGCACTAAATTCTTCTGAAGCAAACTGTGGTCCATTATCGGCCACTATTTGTTCAGGCAATCCATGAGTAATAAAAATTTCTTTAGGTTTTTCTATCGTCTTTGAGGTGGTAGTGGATTGCATTTCCTTTACCTCCGGCCACTTAGATTTAGCATCTACCACCACCAACAATATTATTCCATTTGTGTCACAAAAATCCATATGGATTCTCTGCCATGCTCCCTGTGGTTCTTCCCAGGGATGAAGTGGTGTTCTCGGAGGGTTATTCCCGAACACTGCGCAAGTTTCGCATCCCAGAGCCATCTTTTTGATATCGTTTTCCATGCCGGGATACCATATTTTACCTCTCGCCAATCCAATCATGCGGTTACGACCAAAATGACCGCTATGAAGCATTTGCAACACTTTCCTTCTAAACTTTTGGGGTATCACTACTCTATTTCCCCACATCAAACATCCCTTGTGAATGGTGAGGTCTATTTTACGGCTTTCATAAGGTTTTAGCCTTATGTCCTTTGTCTTTGATGGCCATCCCTCTCTTACCATCTCGTATACTCGCTTTAAAATTTCATCTTCCTGCACAGCCTTAGCCACCTCAAACTCTGAAAGTGGTAATTCCTTCCAACTTTCATCCTCTAGGGCCGCTACTACTACTTCGTTAACCACTGTCTCTGCACTGGGCAATTCTCTAGGGTCTGGTAAGCGCGATAATCCATCCGCATTTGCGAACGCTGTAGTATTACGGTACTGTATATCGAACGAATACGCCATTAATCTCAATGCCCACCTATGAAGCCTTTTTGCTGCTATAGTGGGAATGCCAGTCTTTGGTCCAAATATCTTTACTAATGGCTGATGATCCGTGAGCAGCGTAAACTTTCTCCCATATAGAAACTGATTGAATTTTTCAACTCCAAATACTATTCCTAGCGCTTCTTTTTCGATTTGCGCATAATTCTTTTCCTGTTTTGTTAGAGACCGTGACGCATATGCTATAACTTTTTCAGTTCCATCTTCTTTTTTATGATAAATAACTGCGCCCAGACCATATTCTGAGGCATCCGTTGCTAGAATAACAGGTATCTGAGGATCATAATGTGTAAGTACATCGGCCTCTGTGAGTCGTCTCTTTATTTTTTCGAATGCCTCCTTTTGCTCCACACCCCATACCCAGGGTGTTCCTTTTTTCCGCAAACTATTTAGGGGTGCTGCCAGTGTTGCTAAATTCGGCACGAACTTGCCGTAGTATTGCACCATTCCCAAGAAAGATTCTACTTCTTTAAGATTCCTTGGTTGCGGCATATTTACCATTGCCTTCACTTTTGCTGGTGAAGGTCTAATTCCTTGCGCGTCCACTATATGCCCCAGGAATTCTATTTTATCTTTAAGAAATTCACACTTCTCTTTTTTCAGGCGGAACCCTGCTTTATCCAGCCTTCCTAATACCTCATTTAGTCTGACTAAATGCGTGGCATCGTCCGGCGCGGTAACCGTAATATCATCTAAATAGATGATAACCCCTTCAATTCCAGCCAATGTCTTTTCCATTGTTTGCTGGAAAATTGCCGGCGCCGGTGCCACACCAAACGGAACTCTGGTGTATTCAAACAGCCCTTTATGGGTGTTAATCGTAGTATATTTCCTTGCCTCAGGCTCGAGCTCAACCTGCATATAGGCATCAGAGAGATCCATTTTTAAGAAGTTTGTTCCGCCATTGAGCATATGAAATAGATCATCCGGCTTTGGTAGCGGATATTGATTAATATCCAGTTGTGGATTAATAGTGACCTTGTAATCACCACACAACCGAATCTTACCTCCTGGTTTCGGCACGACCACTATAGGAGTGGCCCAGTCAGAGTGGTCTACTCTGACCAGTGTACCATTTTCTACCAGCTCATTTAGTTTTGCTTCTACCTTTGGACGCAATGCAATTGGTACTGGGCGTGCTCGGAAAAACTTCTTTTCCTCTTTGTTTCCTTTAAACTTGAGTGCCGCTTTAGCTGTTGTGCACTTCCCTAGTTCGCTACGCCATAAATTCTTATTGTTTTCCAATATTTCGCGTAGCTTCCGCTGGACTTCAGTAGGCGTCATTTGTGCCACCTTGTGAACTTTCCCGAAGTGTGGGCCACAATCAATGTCCAGCTGTTTGATTAAATCTCTTCCACACAACGGGTGGCTGGCTTGTGGTAACAGATACACTTCTGTCTTGGTTTTCATACCTTGGAAACCTACTTCTACTCTGCACTTACCCTTGAACTTAATCGTACCATTGTTATACGCCATCGCCTCTAACTCTGTTGCCTCTATCTTTGGTCTCCCGACCACATTCCACGTTCTTTCATCCATAATGGAAATAGCCGCCCCGGTATCCAGTTCACATGTCACTGATACTCCATTCATTGTGAGCACTATCATTATCGGTGGTACTGTACAGTGTTGGCGTGCTTCCACCGCCTTGCCCACCATTTTACTAGACTCTTCAGTCTTCTGCGGCGTTCTCGTATCCTCTAACACCTGCACCTCACGCCCTACATGGCGGGTGTCTAACAGGTGGTCAGTTGCTCCCACTATTACCTCGCATCCGCTAGTTCTAAGTCCATAAACGCTACTTTTCCCACCATGGCTATCTCGTGAACTCACAGCCATAGTCGTATTTCCGCCTCTATGTTCTCTCAGTGCATGCACCTCACGCTTCCTATAGCGGGTGTCTGACTGCGTTTCGGGCAATTTTCTATTACCTACCTGCTGCCCGCGCTTGCACTGTATTTTCTGGCATACAGCCAGCGTGTTTACCATGGGATCTGCTTCAGCTGCACTGTCCTCACCCTCCGACTCTTCTAGGTCCGCTCACCAATTCACCTTTCGTGTGGTCCACCTATCTCGAGGGGTCTTCGACCAGCACGCTCTGGCCATGTGACCTGGGCGAGAACAGACTCGACATTGGGCCTTACCTTTAAAATAACATTTCGATGCTAAATGCCCTTTTCCTCCACATATTCTACAGCAGGTCACTTTTCGAGCATTCCATGACCTCGTTTTCTTTACATCGTTATCTCGTAAAGGTCTTGTATCTTTACCTATAAATTTTTGCCTAGGCTCTGTCCTAGGTTTACCAACTTGTGGAGTTACCTTCTTTGTCCTTATTACACTTATTCCCAATGTCGATGTGCCTTCTTTTAAATGAGGAGCATTTTTTCCTACCCTTTCAAACGCTTCCGCAATCTCCAACGCTTCCTTTGCTGTCATCTCTTCCTTTTCCAACAGTCTCTTCCGTGTATCCAGCGACCCTATGCCTCCTATAAACACCATAGTCACCATTGCATCTCTAAAATCCTTCACCTTTTCAAATGCGCATTCATTTGCCGCCTTTTGCACTTCGGCAAAGTATTCTTGCAGCGTCTGTGTGGGTTTTTGCGCCTTCTTCATCAACGCGAAACGCTCAGCCATCAACAATTTCTTTGGCTGGAAGTGGTGCTCCATGGCATCTCGCAGTTCTTCAAGCGGGACCCTCTCCAGTTCTTTTCCTTGCAATAAGGATTCCAGTAATTCGTAGTTACTGCTTCCTATCTCCTGCAAGAAAATCAATCGCTTGTCTATTTCCTCTGTTACCCTACGCAACAATAAAAAGTTGTTGAAGAGCTTCCACCATGTCCTCCATGCCGTTCCTGGGACATATGGTCCAGGGGTTCTACCCCTATACGCCTCTAGCATGGCGCTTGCCTCGGCTGCGGCGGACATGGTGGACGCTGGAATACCACTCTCCTTGGTTTCTGTTGCCATGGTGTGGAGTTTTCTTTAGCGATGTCTTCGTTGGTTAATCCTTCTTGTCGACAGGAGCAATTTCTTCTGTTGCTGCTCTTCGGCTTGGTTCCCTCGTAGTCCGGACTGATCGCCAGTCAGTATGCAGCACACGAGTGGGGTGAGAATGGTTTATTTAGAATGTAGCCGGTTTATATAGAGGGTGATAACCTTCTGCTATCCTCGACACTTCTTCTCTTCTTCATCTTGCCTAGCGATCCTACCCTGAAACCGGTCTACTTCCTAGCTCTCCCTAACAACTACGAAGACCTGAGAACCAGGAATGATAGATACGGACGAAGAAGACAAGTTTATGTGGCAACTACGGAGGACATTGTGAAAGTATGTGAACGGATTTTCAGGTGCCCGGCACGCTCGGTTCGCCGGGTGTCGCGAGAAATGGAGATCAGGGAGAACTATTTGAACCTTCTGAAGGACGAACTCTTAGCCTGGGCTAGTATCTCGTTTTGGAAACTGCTCCTGGATCTTCCAATAGGACGGAGCTTCAGCTCACAGAACAAGAATGATGCAGGACTGATGTAAAGGCAATTTCCCGGCCTCCATCAGCCTCCGCGAGTGGCCAGCCAACTCTCCGGATTTGAATCTGATGGATTACACCGTCTGAGCAGTCTGGAAGCCAAAGGCTGCGAGAATTCTCACCGCTCCGGGGATTCTTTGAAGGAAGCTCTCCAGAACGCGTGGGATGAGCTCGATGCGCCTTACCTGCGTGCCGCCGTCGATGCCTTCCTGAAGCATCTCAAAACCTGTATCGACGCCGAAGGAGAGATATTCGAATATCAATGTTGTGTATAGCTTACAATAGACTGACAACATTATTTCGTCGTTGGTTTCTCGAAAGTGCTGCATTTTCGCTTTCGACGATTTGGGTAACTTGCCGCCATAATTTTGCCGCACCCTGTATTTCAATCGCTGGTCAATGAATTTCTTAAATCGGCCGAGGGACGTCTGAAGCACATTATCTTTGAGCAGTAGTCGAAAAACTGGAATGGTTCCGTTCGAAAAAAAAAAGTTTGACCGTATTTAGCTTTGGCTCTTCATGACTGGATCGGTGGCTCTTAGGTAACCATACATTGTTCTGGCCTCAGGTAACACCGAAAAGCAGTGTGAGGCTTCTATTTGTCCCCTGCTTGTCAGTATTTCGGACATCATCACAAGATCGAATTTTGTTCTCCTACTCCTTAGGGACGACAAACCCAATTGAATAGCTCTGGTGTCACCATCGGAATAGACGTATACCTTTGCGTTTGTAAGGGTTGAAGAAGGTAGTCCGACTTCCAAAGATTAGCCTGATGTACATTGTGTAAACCCTTAGTAGAACTTTGGGATTTTTAGTTCCAAGCGTCCGAAAAAGGTTGTAGGTACGAGCCAAATCTTTCCTTAGGAGCATACTGTAGTGTGGCCCGAAGTCCAGGTTGCTGTTTATGAGATAACCGAGATCTCTAACTTCGCCTGCCCTTCTTAGCGGGGTGGATCCGATAGAATACGTTGCAGTGGCGGTTTTATTCCCAGTGACGAAAACCTGAGTTTCTCCACAGCAAGGAGTAGTTCCCAATATTCGGACCACTTGCTAATAACATTTCTTGCAGTTTGCATGCGGTCCCTATCCATTGGCGACTCTATGGCTATAAATTTTCATATCATCGGCGAGCATTTTACATGTGACTCCAAGGTTTTCGATAATATTAAGAATTCCAACGTGGAAATCAGAAACAGGATGGGGGAAGAACTCCACCTTGCGGAACTCCACCTTCATACATGGGTGAGAACACTTTACCTATACGTACTTGAAAAGTCCTCTATTGAGGAAATCACGTATCCGCGATATAATCCTATGATGAATTCCAACAGCTGATAATCTATGCATTAATTTGGAGTGGGAAACCTTGTCGAATGCTTCCCGGAAATTAAAGAAGACAACATCCACCCTTTTCTTGCCTTCCCTTGCTCTAGTCCAGTCGTTCATACAGTCATAGGAGGCCTTCCGCCTCTAAGTGCTTCTGCCGATAGTCGATAGAGAATACATGTTTATCTACATAAGTACAGGCAAGAAGCAATATAGATCAGATCGACGAAGGCGCAGTGGGGCGTGTGGAGAGGTGACGGGAGACGGAGTCGACAGACGGTGGAGGTTGGGTTGAGGGTTCGGGTTCGTAGCGACGGCGCGCAGCCGTCCGCCGGTCAGACGTCCATTCGATTGCCTCGTCCACAGAGCTCCTCCTATAAATACGAGCATCGGTTACGGTAGTATGGATGGAATGCATGAGTAATAGGAGATAGAAGCGTGAGATATAGGAGGCTTAGCTGATGCTACAGTAACCTAGCGTGGGAGAGTAATGTGCCACTAGGGTGTGGTTACGGTAAGCTATCCTACCACTAGGAAGCGTGGGACAACGTCGCTGACGATCTCCTGGCCAGGAAACAGATGTCTAGCGAGCGCTCAGCAGAGCGAAAACTTACAGAAATTTGACAGAAAAGAAACCCTTACAACCTACCGTACTGCCGTCGTCCTCCACGTCGAGCTCGCTGCTACCAGCTATAGGAGGCCTTCCGCCTCTAAGTGCTTCTGCCGATAGTCGATAGAGAATACATGTTTATCAGCATAAGTACAGGCAAGAAGCAATATAGATCAGATCGACGAAGGCGCAGTGGGGCGTGTGGAGAGGTGACGGGAGACGGAGTCGACAGACGGTGGAAGTTGGGTTGAGGGTTCGGGTTCGTAGCGACGGCGCGCAGCCGTCCGCCGGTCAGACGTCCATTCGATTGCCTCGTCCACAAAGCTCCTCCTATAAATACGAGCATCGGTTACGGTAGTATGGATGGAATGCATGAGTAATAGGAGATAGAAGCGTGAGATATAGGAGGCTTAGCTGATGCTACAGTAACTTAGCGTGCGAGAGTAATATGCCACTAAGGTGGGGTTACGGTAAGCTATCCTACCACTAGGAAGCGTGGGACACGATTCCATACAATACATGTGGGCATATAGCATTATTACGTCATAATAAACACTTTTTAGCACATTTTGAACACTCTTCTAAGTTTGGCGCTTCTGAGATCAAATCTAACATCTTCAAAACTGCAGCTAATTTGAGCTTACACATGTACATATGGGTGTATGCGATGTTCACGTCACAACAAACACCTTTTTAGATCAAATTGAGTACTTTTCTAAACAAATTTAATGCTTCTGAGATCAAATTTAACATCTTCAGAACTGCAGCTAGCTTCCCTCACAACATTGCACTAAAGACTCTTTTTGTGTAAGGATAAAAAAGGATAAAGGACGGCGTCATTCAATCCCCTTTGGGATGCGCTACGCATTCTACTTCTTCGGGATGTCGTGGAGGCGAGTTGAATGCGTATTTTACCATACAATGACTTGCGGTGACCAGCCGATGAACAAGTCAGCGCTTTATCCTTCCCAGACAAGTCTGGCACCAATTCACCGACCCCGGAGGGATGGAAGGCTTGGTTGCCCTGGACGGGAAATCCGAACCAAGAACCTGGTATCGGGTGCAGGCGACAGCCGGCGCCTCCTCCGACTGCGCTCCACGCGCCCACTCTTTTTGTGTACCTCTAACTAATTTTTGTTCAAATAATACTTAATATGCCTTTTTTAAATTAAAAAAATATACTAAAATTTTCCTTTAACAAGGAATTCTTCTAACCCTTTTGGAGAGTCTCTAGTTTAATGTAGAAGAAGCTCATTTCTTTTGCAAGAGTTCCCTTTGATTTCAAAAGTCCTAGGCAAGCTTGGAAGAGTGGCCAATTTGATTTGAAAAGCGTCCAATTCGACGTGTGGATTGTATGGATTGAGTGCACGAAAGAAATCAGCGCCTTCCGCCGACTGTACTTATCCATGCAAAATACCAATGCTATATTAGCCCGTGGTTTCCATGGCAGAAACGATCTTCAACATTCCCTGTGAAACTTAAAATGAGAATTAATCCTGTTTTTGCTTCCATGAATTTTGAAAGTTTATTTATTTTTGGATGAGGAGGGGTTGGAAGCAGATTTTTCAGAAAGGACGAATATCAGCTTTGCCACCTTTTTTAGATTTTTAGATTCACGTACTACAGGAGGATCTTTAAAGCTTAAAAGTTCTCTCACTAGGTTTGGTATTAGATCAAGATTCTTCTGTAGAAGGGTTATTCCTCTGCGAAACCACTTTTTCGAAAAAGATAGACTGCCTCTTTATTTAAAATCCTCCCGCAACTTGGAGCTCTGAGGCAAAACAGATAGTACCATCTTCACGTCAAATTAAACGCCTTTTAAAATTCGCCCAAGACTTCTAAAATCGAAATGAACCGTTCTAAATTGAAACGAGCTTCTTCTACGTTAAGCCTAGGCTTGTCGAAAAGGTCAGAGTATTTTTCAAGAAAATTACCTATTAGGTTGTAACGAATTAAATGGCACTGGCTCGCGCCATTTTTTGGCGCGTCTTTACGCGTTTGATCAAGAACAAACTATAACATGTGGCATATCATTTAGAAGCGCAAACTTTGCTCTACCGGTGAGTACCAAATTTTCTATGTAAAAGTGGGAAAACTTTAGAGTTTCATTGACTTTTTTGCAGATGGACAAAAGGGTAATCCGAGGCATTTACTTGTATGAATTCAAGCTGGGCACTACGGCTAAGGAGGCGGACGAGAAGATCAACGCCGCATTCGGTCAAGGATGCTCCACAATTCGGACGGCGTATCGTTGGTATCAGAAGTTCCGGAATGGAGATGAGAGCTTGGAAGAACATGAAGGTCGTGGGAGGCATAGTGATGTTGATGAGGACAAGCTGAGAGATGTAGTAGAGGAGGATCCACACAAAGGTACCAGGGAGATAGCGAAGGTTCTTGGCGTCAGTCACAACACAGCCGCCCGGCATCTGAAGGAAATTGGAAAGACCAAAAAGCTGGAAAGATGGGTGCCTCACGAGCTGTCTGAGGAGCAAAGAAACCGACGATATGAGATCTCGTCCGCACTGCTTCTACGGAACGAAACGGACCCATTCCTTGATCGCATCGTAACCTGTGACGAGAAGTGGATAATGTACGACAACAGGCGACGATCGGCACAGTGGGTGGACAGCGATGAGAGCCCCAAGGTTTTTGCAAAGCCGGAGTTGCACCAAAAGAAAGTAATGGTGACAGTATGGTGGCGTTCGCTGGGAATTATTCACCACAGCTTCCTCCCTCCCGGTGAATCCATCACGGCAGAGAAGTACTGCATTGAAATTGAAGAAATGATGAAAAAGTTGAAGGATATCCGGCCGGCCTTGGTAAACCGAAGGCGAGTTCTCCTTCTGCACGACAATGCTCGCCCCCCATGTAGCACGAATGACGTTGCAGAAATTGAATGAGCTGAGCATTGAAACTCCACCACATCCCCCGTTTTCTCCCGACCTCTCGCCAACAGACTACCATTTCTTCAAGCATCTTGGCGACTTCTCGGTAGGGAAAATATTCAAATACCAACAGGATGCCGAAAGTGCCTTCGAAGATTTCGTCAATTCCAGAACTTCTGATTTTTATGCTACTGGGATAAAAAAGCTTGTGTCACGTTGGCAAAGATGTGTAGAATCAGAAGGTTTTTATTTCGATTAATAAACTTGCCTACAAGATATTAACTGTTTAAATTTACAGTGGTTCAGTGCCATTTATTTCGTTACAACCTAATATTTTAGTATAATTTCAATATTTTGGGGCCTGGAGGTAAAATAAATGTATTCCAAAAAATACGCAAATAAAAAATCAAAAATTAAAAATCAATCAATTAAATCATTCCAAAATGTGCACAAATACATTTCATGCCAAATTGGGCGCTTTTCAAATCTTGTTTTCCGGACGTTGCAGAAGTGTTCCGAATAGTCTGCTCCTTCGAACTTTGCTTCCGTTGTTCCTCCTCGTCGTTCAGTTGCTGTTTTGTTCCTGCTAGATTGGTTGGGTCCTTCTGAGCCTTCCTTCCCTCGCTTCATTAGTTTCGTTTCTTGTTCAGTGCCATGGATGTTTACATCTCTTCGTACAGATGCCCAACCGGGAGTAGCTAGCGCTATATCAGAGAGTGAATAGCATGAACTACGAGCACCCTTTCTCTTGTCGATTTTACGAAGCATATTGGGCAAGTAGGTATTTGCTCGTAAGAAACGCAGTGCGAACGCAGTCTCCATGAATGGCATGTCCCACTGGCTAACCCAAGAAGGTATTTAGGCCGAGTATTGCATAATTAGCACCCCACATAGTACTCCAGGCGACTCGGGAAGACTCAGTCTCAGCCTCAGAGATCGTACGATAGCTGTCTTTTACAGCAGGTATCTGATAACCAATTAAGGGTCAGATCCAGGCGGAGTTCCACCGCTCTGGGTAAAGTTAGGCTATTTGCTGACCCACTATCTAGTGCATATAACAAGGCATAGCCACATCACTGCTCCACGTTCTCCTAACTTTTTGCCTTGCTACCATTTGGCAATACCTGTTATAACGATGTTTTGTGCGATCAGAACCCTAGCGCCAGACGGGACTCAAACCCGCTTCCCATGCTTGTCGTGTAGGATACTACGCCGTTACGCCATACAATGGTTTTTAATGGATAATATAGTACCCCTTTGTTCTACTCCTTCCGGTTCACTTAGTGCCCCAAGGTAATTTAACGCCAAATTTCACCTAAGAATAATCCTATACAACTCAGCAGCTGGATAAGGTCCCAGAAGTTTGAGCAGAAGACTGCAGTTTTATTTATTTATCGAAGCCCTCAACATCTTTAAGAAAGCCCTGGTGCGCTTGATGCAGCACATATGCAATTCCGCTCAGACTTTTTTACCCAACAAAATCACATCCTGCTATAGAAGACTGAATGGAGACCACAACGCCCAGTCACGCTCCCCGTCGATTTTCTATAGCAGGATGTGATTCAATTGGGTAAAAACGTCTGAATGAAATCACATAAGTGCTGTATTGAACGTACCAGGTCCTTTTTAAGGATGTTAAAGACTTCCATATATAGAATACCGCAGTTTCCTGTCAGACTTCTCGTGTTTTTTGGCGCATTTCTTTCAAGCACGAATTTCGGAGGCCTAATCAGGGGCCAGATTCATTAACCACTTACCGGCCGGTAACGGTGAAAAGTACCGCCAAACCTGAAGCTGATGAATGTCATATCAGTGGGTTTGACGGTACTTTTCATCGTTACCGGCCGGAAAGCAGTTGATGAGTCTGGCCCCAGATGTATGAGAGCGGTCTGAGATTTTCGGTGTTTGTTAGGACGGTGTGTTGGATTTTCTGTGTAAACAGCTGTGCTTCTATTGTCATCTCTTCGATTGTCTATATTGCGTTACGTGACGTAGAGTAACGCTGTACGATCATAGCGCATTTCGTATTCTTCGACACTAATTCCTCGATGCTTTTGAAAGCGGTTCGATTCCTCGTCCTGCCCAGTTCCGGCGCTAGAAGGGGATATTAGATACTTTCCCATTCCTTGTGAACATCTTCTAATTGCATTAGGTCAGGCCGAAGGTTTTCGCCCTTTTCGATTTCTGGCTTCAAATGATCATAACTTCGTTCACCGTTACCCGTTTCATTTAACGTAAAAGCAACTACACTTGCTATAGCCCTGTCGAAGTGGTGAAGATAGCCACTAGAGACAATCTCCACTCCCCCTCTTATAGGAGGCAACCCCAACATTTGTGCTCAACGACGTCTTTCTTCACCGTTGACTAACGACGAACTCCGCAGAAGGGGAATTTTTCAATTTTTGGTATTAATAAGGCGGAAATAGCACGTGTTAGACGGTAGTCTTTTTGTTATGAAACGCTCTCATTTTGACGTGAAATTTGCATAAAATAGGATGTTACCCAGATTTTTTCATTTAGAACAACGATACGCAACTAACTGTATCTTTAATGAAACTCGAATTTTTTCTTCGAAACAGTCGTCTAAAAATTTAACGAATAGAGTTAGCACCCAAGCTCGACCAGCACCTTAAATAACAGTCTCAGAAGTATCTGGAAGGGTTTCATAACCCTGCACATTCCCCTCCCCCGCCTACCCAACTCTTGAGAAAGTTTCTTCCATCCCTTGGGGTCGTAACACCCTTTGACAAATTTTACACGTGAGGGCTACCTTGACAGGTTTTACGTGCACGTTCGGGTCACCGTCACAGGTTCGACACGTTTGACATACTTAGACAGGTCTGCGACACATGTAGACGGACTTTCTCATACATAGTAGTGTTCTTCTATATATTACAGCTTTCTCTCTAAAATTTAACAGTTCCAGATTCAGATGCTGGGAAATTCTTAGTGCTATGGGTGCAAGCCTAGAAGGGGTCCACGCTTCTTCTATAGCTAGTAGCTTTACCCTGGCCGAAACAGGCTAGGATGTCAGCTACGACTAAAATGTGTATGCGTCCGTGCTTTAAAAGATTTTGGACGAAATTCGGCGCAAGGCGGCTCAGAGGGTGTCACCTTGCATTCAGTGGTTATCCACCTTCGTGCGGAGGCACATAAATGCTCTGTTACAACCGAAGTAGCCTAGCTCAGTTCACCACAACGGTAGACCACACTAGTGCTGTGTAAATTTTTTGATTTAGTGCAAGTCAAAATGTCTAGTAGAGCCGCCTCACATTGTGACCCCCTCCGAGCCGCTTTGCGCCCAAAATTCCTGGATGGATGGACATGAAGGTGGACTCCACTTCCCGGACTTGCGCCGTGCAACGATATGTGGAATTAGGATTTATTCTAATCGGATGCAGCGCATGTAGTAGATTGCACCTCCTCCCCTTCCCTCTCATTGAGTTCCTACAAGAGCTTCAGCTACTTCGCCATGATGCGAAGGCTTCCACCCTTAAATTCAGGGGATGACGTACGCAACCAACACCTCACGACCGTCTCCTCCCGATTACGATTATTCCCGAAAGTTCTTCACCAGGCTACCGTATCAGTCCCGTTGATCTAAAGGTCACACGATGCACCTCGCGCGTCCGAACCTCGCGTAATGCCTGTTCGAAGTTCGCGCGCAACGCCACGTTCGAGCGCGGTCCCGGCACGAAAACGCGCACCGCCACGTGGGCACGCCCCGATGCGACGCGGACCGGTCATTCGCGTGGGTTTGCGCAGCGGTTGTCGGTGCTTCGTTCCGAGGTGAGATCCCGCTGTTGGGCTTCCTTCTCAGCGCTCGTTTTCCTCTTTGTCTTCTGTTCCATAGTGTTGTAGTGCGATGTATGGGTTCTTCAGCTAGTATAAGTGTTCGTTTCAGATCGCTTAGTTCGTAGTTCAGACGACATGTTGAGCTAAGGACAAACACACTCGTGTATGTACGACGTACGTAATAACTAATGTCGTCAATGAATTTAGGTAGTCGATCTGGTAGTGATTACTCTCATCATTACTATACGTACCTAGCCAGCTAAGTAAGCTAAGCTAGTTGAACCGTACCGTACCGTGTCGATTAAGAAGTAACTCTAGGAGTTTAAGACTGACGCTATGGCTGAGGAAGGACATGTAAGATTTATTTAAGTTATGACTTTTCTCTATTACTTTTTCTGTAAGTTATTGCCGTCACGAGTGGTAAGTACGAGATAGGAGACGGGTACAGTGGTCATCTAATCGAATACTGCTTTAGAATGGTAATGCTGGAGGAGATGCCGAGCCGGAGAACTTCCGTAAGATCTTTGTTGGTGGACTCACCGGCAACACTACGGATGAGGTCATGCGCGAGTTCTATCAACAGTTCGGAGAGCTGACTGATATTATTGTGATGCGTGATCCTAACACCAAGCGCTCAAGAGGATTCGGATTCGTTACTTTTGCCGCTAAGTCAAATGTAAGTGAATCTCCTGTAAGTTCATCTCCTTTGGGTCTGAAGGGCTGTGTGGGCATCACCATAGAAGAGCTTGGATTTGAATTTGCTTTTTCAGGTGGACGCTGCCATGGCTGCTCGTCCGCACGTGATTGATGGAAAAACTGTGGATCCCAAGAGAGCTGTGCCCAGAGACGATAAGAACCGTAACGAGTCCAACGTGTCGACCAAGCGCCTCTACGTCAGCGGCGTTCGTGAGGACCACACTGAGGAGATGTTCACGGAGTACTTCTCAAAGTACGGAACCGTCGTCAAGGTAATAGCTGCTAATCGATAAATACTGGAAGGTGTCGTCTGGTATCGTCCAGTGCCTTCGAGGTCAAGGCCGTGGCGAGCGGCCAATCTCAGTGCGACCTCTTGGTCGCTTGGCGACGATTGTGTATAAGGGCCGGATCTACCAGGTGGAGGTCACCTGCCAAGCAACATAAGAATTTATTACTTTCAGTCCGAGATCATCCTGGACAAAGCTACCAACAAGCCTCGTGGATTTGGATTCGTCACCTTCGACGACTACGACCCAGTGGATCAGTGCGTGCTTCTTCGCAGCCACATGATCAATGGCTTCCGATGCGACGTAAAGAAGGGTCTTTCCAAGGATGAGATGAACAAAGTAAGCCTCTCTGTTGGATACGTTCAGAAAGCTAATTCTTCATAGGTTACCGTTCAGGCACAAAGCAATCGCGATCGGATGGATCGCATGGGCCGATCCCGTGGCGATGTCCGCGGAGGTCACGGAGGACCTGGCGCCGGCTGGGGAGGAGCAGCCAGCACTGGACGTGGAGGTTGGGGTCAGCAGGGTGGGTATGGTGAGTTCAGTTGACTTGTTGACTGAGTTCTACCTCCCCTTCCTCGTACTATTAGAACTTAGCTCTGTTAAACTCCGCACCACGCGATCTGTCCCGTCACCTCAACTAAAAGGTCATGTTGCAGGATACGGTGGACCCGCAGGAGGCGGCGGCGGATATGGAGCGCAAGGTGGATACGGAGGCTATGGAGCTCAGCAAGGATGGGGAGAGCAGTCCGGCGGTTGGGGACAACAAGCCGGAGGAGGCTGGGGAGGCGCCAGCGGCGGTGGTGGCGGCTGGGGCGGCCAGCAATCCGGAGGATGGGCAGGTCAGCCCGGAACCGGCCAGCAGCAGTGGGCGAACGCTCAAGGCGGCGGCAGATACTAGTCCCATTCTAATCGTCGAGTTCTTCGTCTACGTGTTGTGGTTCACCACTGAGTACCTGATCTGTTCTTGTTACTTTGTTCGTCTGGTTCCCGTATTGTCGATTCCGACGTCTCCAACACGAAGGTTTCTGCTAAAGCTGATGTATAGTTGGAATAAATTATTCCGTTGTTCCTCTAATATTACTACTTTGTGAGGCATGGCCACACCTTACCTTGCATTGTTTGAGTAATCTTGTGTTCGATGTGTAGATTAGTATTCAATGATTGGTTTAATAAAGTTGTGGCGTAATAAGATCTGTTCCGGTGTTACATGGGGTGGAGTAGAGGCCAAATGGAGCTGGAGGGAGGTGACAGTGATTTGCCTAACTGGTGGAGGACCCCGGTTTAGGAACGCTACAACATTCTTGGTAAACCATTAGCGAACAGAAGTCACTGTGCTGTTCTTTTATTCCAATGTAGGATCGTATTGGGGACCGCCATCCAGCATTTGGTGGATCAGGTCATCCAGCCTTGACCATCCAATAAGAATAGGATCGTCGCGATGCAGACCTACTTAGGGAGCGAATTCACTGGAAGGCGGGAATTCAAATAGGGGTAAAGGGAGGCATTAATAAATCCCTGGTTGCCACATCGTGTAGGCAATTGTCGAAGTGGGGCCGGCATAGCAGACTCGAAAATTCTAAACGCGGATAAATCTTTCCAGATCCAGGTGCTACTTCCGTTACTCTGCCCTATGCTCCCTTCACATCAGTGGACAGTGATCGCGTGTTCATCCTTCCTCTTTGGGCCCTTATGAGTGTTTCGGCGATATATGAGAGATAAATAATATGGAAGATAGTTAATCCTTCGGGATACGCCAGGCATTCTACTTCTCTGGAATCTGCTGGATACAATTTGAGTGCCTATTTGGCCGGCACAATGATCGGCGGTGTCCAACCGAAGAACAAGTTAGTCTGTTATGCTTTATGCTTCCTGGATGGGTGTGCTACCGATTCGTCGACCTCGAAGACATGGAGGACTTGGTCCTACTCGGGCCAACCGACCCTCCATCCCATCGAGGTCGGTGAAATGATACCAAACTCGTCTGGGAAGGGTACAACACTGACTTCTACATCGGCATCCGAACCTGGAATCGAATGCACGCGACATCCGGCATCTCCTCCAATTGAGCTATCACTCGTCCATAGATGTCCTTAGATTTTTTCTAGATCAGCGATTATTCTTAGGCATACGTTCAACGAAACAAAGGTTTGATCATGGATCACAAAACACTTTCTGTAGCTCACAGGGTTTCAGGCTTGGAAAGCGGAATTATAAACGTGTATTCCATTGGACCGATGATATCAAGTGCAATTAAGACATCTCTTCTTGAGTCGACTTTGCGCAGCGGCAAATAACTATCAATTTCGATTAGGCAGAGTGAGTGGTCCAGGTCACCTGGTTCCGGAGCGGTTCTCATTTTCTGAAGTGTAAGCTCTACCTGACGCTGGTAGCGCAGTCGGAGGAGGCGACAGGCTGGTTGCCTGAACTCACGCCTAGACCTTCCAAACCTTAGCCAGGACGCCTACCAACGCGTTGGAAGGACTTCTTCGTGAAAGCCCTGAACGAACGATATGGCGCTCCTCTTGTCCGTCGAGCGAGGAGGATCCATTGGAGCACTCTAGCACGCGACAGGGACGAATAGAGACGCTGCTGGCGCCCGCTCGAGCAAGTCGATGATCAACGGGACGACAGGTGATACTCCGTAAGCCATTGTATAGACCAATCAGCTTGCCTCCGCGACATTCCATAAAAGTAGAATGCGTGGTGGGTCCTAAACGGGGGTGGGGGGGGGGGGTGTGATTAATGCCGCGTTTTATCATTTAAACTGCGCCTAACGGCTAGGAGAAGGAATTGTCCGCTCGCTTTCCAGGGCTTTGAAGAGGGCCTCGGTTACCTTTTACTAAAATAAGCAGAAAATACCTTCGAGAGTCCAATACAACCGTAGAAGTTGAAGTATCTGTCCTATCCTAAGAGAACGCTGGTCCAGACCATGTGCTGTGTACGCGCCGTTTTAGGTAATAGATGAACGACGTGTTCGGCCTGATTGCTGCTGGGCGAGCGGTAAGCTCCCAGTCACTACACTGCCATCAGACGTATAACAGACGCTCAAACGTCTGTATCTTCAGCCAACGCAATTCACTCAAGCCGGGGATACGGAGTTCTTGTGTGAGATAGGAGACGCAGCCAATGTAAACCATGTTGTGGTGTTCATCACCGGCTTGCATCCGTTTCCAGAAGGCATGGGGGGCTCAGGTGCGTTGCTTCATTTTTTCTGCTTCAGACTGCTTAAGAAAGGTGGCATTGTTGCTTTATATTGCCCGGTTTTATTTATTTTATTTATCTATATCTTTTTATGTTTATTATTTATTTATTTATTCATTCATGTACAGGAAGTAGAACAATAATTTAGCATTTGATAACGAATATGGATATGGAAGAAAAGTAAAAAAGACAGGAGTAGGTGAATAACATATTGAGAGCTGATTGCCCAGTAAAAAGTGATATTTTATTTTAGTATTTTAACGTTTCATTTATTAGTTAGTATTTTGTTTATTATTATTTTAGTGTATGTACGATGGCCATCACCTGATGGTCAGGAGGTCGGATGGCATTATCTCGGATTCATTTGCAACATGAAGCCTAGTGTGATATTCAAGATTGCTCAGGTAATGTTTCTTTTCAATAGCTTTTTTCAGAAGCAGTACGCTTAAAGTATAGGTCTATGTTTAAATGATCTTCTTGTGCAGAGTTGTATATGCAGCGCAAATCCGTTGCAAGGTAGGTCAGTTGAGGTGACCTGAAGGCTGCTGAAATGCTTTGGAAGTCTGCTAGTCGTTATTAGAATGGTGGCAATTTACAGTCATCTGTCCAATCAGCTGGACGCCTAGTGAGGACATATTTGTTAGAGCTCATTCACTTCAGATTGTGTTGGGATTTCCCTTCCAGTTATCCTAATTTGGCTCAAAAATGGCGAGAGCGATGCGATTCTCGAGCGGAATACGAGAGGCTTGGAATATTACAACGCCTTTTCGTTAGTGGTAGTCTAGGTGATATTGTTAGTGTATCACAGCCTTGAACAATCAAAGACACGACGCTTACGGGATCTATCCTGATGGGGCGAGAGCATGCTTTCCTACGAATTCTACTCCTCTCTTGAATTCCTTCGAGGCTCAAGTAGTTGCTCAATGATGTGTGGTTCTAGAAGAAGTTCAGCGAAAAGTTTTTTACAACTCTGTCCAACTAGCATCGAGGTGGAGGTCTTCGAAACTTACAAAAAAAAAACTGACAGCTAACTTTCGATAGGATATTCTCATAATTTTCTAGCGATATTCTGCAGAGATGGTCGTAGATACGAATGATCGCTTAAAAACGACAGCTCACAGTAACTTATACTCTCTGGGATTCTCTCATGCCTTATGCTATGTCTGTGCTCTTGTGCTAGTATTGATGAATTGCTAGCAATAAGCGCGCAGAGATATCCTAATTCGGATAGAATGATCTCGTTTTCACCTCAAATTTGACAGTTTTCGAATCAAGTTGAATATTGCCGTCATCAAAATAGAAAGCCTTAAATTTGTACTAACTTCTTTTTAAGAGAGAAATGTGAATTGACGGGCGCATGACAGGGTAGTCGAAGGTACTGCAGACTGTCGCGTGCACCCGTTACCGGGTTCGGAATTCCCGCCCAGGCCAGGCAAGCCTTCTATCTATCCGGGGTCGGTGAATTGGTACCGGACTTCTCTGGGAAGGATAAAAGGCTGACCCAAGTTCTCGTGTAGGCGAAATACGCATTCCAATCGCCCCTGACATACCGTGGAAGTTGAATGTGTGGCGCATCCCAAAAGGGATTCACTAACACCGTCCTTTATCCTTTATCCTTCAATGTGAATTGTCTTTAAGATTTCACGATGTTTGTCGCAGAGGGTAACCTCAGGCGGCGCTCGACGAAAACGACGTGATTTTTTCTGGAGCAATTCTTTTAGTCTGCATTACTGTCACTGGCCATCTAATAGGTGATTAGATTCTCTGTATGGTTTTATACGCAAATATATTTATAAATAGCAAGTGCGACTGGCAGATGAGTAGTGTCTTGTCGTGAAGGGGAATGCATTTGCCTTTCTCGAAGCATTTTAATTCATCTATACATACGTCCACGTCCGTTTTGAATGTGCCTAAGATTCTTATTCATTCATTTACAGGAGCGGTTTTAGTTTCTTGCGCAGAGAACCCAATACTTTTCTATGGTACAAGGGAGAGTTTTCGCCATGCATTAAAAAAATTAAATTGAAAAGTGAGATTAGGTGTTGTAGGTTGAGGCTGCTTCGAAGAGTTAAGCAGCCTGACCAGCCCAGAACTCCTTTTTAGCTCCACCTGTCGGCAGTTCGACATACGGGTGTATTTAGTGGCGGTATGGCGTTTGGCGCAATGGGCTCCGTACAAGTGGGAATAATGGTCGAGCCGCTGACGTCCATTGAAGGAAGAGAAGCGGCTGAGGGAACTCAGGCCACTCAACAGGTGCGTCCTCATTGATGACCGGTGAGACATCCACTTTCCTTCCGCAAGTCTTTGTTCTGCAGTCAACACTGAGCGAGTTCGCCGAGGCGCTGTTGCGCAACCTGGTCAACCACGCCGAGTCCTACACAACGAGAATGCAGAGGCCGGATGGACAAGGTTCGTACAGATACCAGAAGAGTTGCTTTAGTTTCGAGTAATCGCGGTCCCGCTTTAGGTTTCGCTGATTATATACCGGTGTCTGCGCTACAGGAATGGTACAACAACTTTCTACGTCGATTCCAGCAGAATCCGTACTTCTGGAGATCTCTCCGTAACGTGTAGCTCGTCTGTCGGTCTCGTGTCTTTCCATTTTTCTGTTACACTTCTTGATAAACGCTGTGATAACTAGAAGTAGTTGCTGCTGTCATTCTGGACATCGTAGCGTCATCGACTTCGCGGTGTCCTCAGAGCAGATGGTGCATGTTGTATTGATTCACTCACTGGCTACTCGCCAGGCGGAACGCTTCTGCGTCGTCATCGCCTCGCATTAGGGTATCGATCGGAGCTGGACGGGGGACGAGATGGAACGGCGTGATTAAGCAGTGCACAAAGATGGAGCACAAGCGCGAACGTGGTGGGGGCCGGGGGGAGGGGTGCTTTCGGGGCTGTCCATGTGTCCAGGTTTTGCGTTGATTTCTAGGATCTATCCTAGTGGGGGGGGGGGTGTGCAAATAACAAAAATTTTGTAAGAAATTGACTTGGAATTCGCGGAACTGCTTCTATAGGACAAAATAAGACATAAACAGACCAACTTCACAAAAAATATATTCGACTTCGCCGCGGTCGTAAACAGAGTTGTGCACCCCTTTCCTCCTACGCAGGTCCGGGTTATAACACTTCAGGCGGCGATCTGCTTTGTTTGAATGTCGAGTCGCCTTTACAGCGATTTCTGCGTTTGTTTGCTTATTTTGTCTTTTTTGTCGTCTCGAAGCCGCTCCGTGAATACCAAGTTGTTACATAATTTTCAGTTATGTGCCCCCTCCCTCCCTCCCGACTAGGATAGATCCGATTTCTCGCTAGTTTATTCGAGAGTAAGCTAATCAAGAAAGGCTCTCAGGCGTATGTCGGAACGCGGATGTTGGTAAGCGTTGCGAGGGTTTCCACCCTTCAAATAGTAGAAAAATATGTTCCTTTTTTACGAAGTTCTTACACCTAGTGAGTTAAGGGGCTGAAAATTTGTTATTGAATCGTATAGTCTCACAACGCAGTAGTTTTCAAACCTCGAATATGCAAAGAAGCCAAATAAAAAATGCAAGCATTATGCTTCAAATGCTCGAGGTACAGTGTTGAATTTCTTGACCTGCAGTATTTTTGGATTTTTTCCTGCATATTCAATGTTTGAAAGATATTGCGTTGTACGTCTTTGCGATCCTATAGTACACTTGCGGGGTTCAAAAACTGCAAAAATGGATCATACGTTTTACTATTTGAAGGGTGGAGATTCTCGCTTCTCTTTCGTCGTTCAGATATACGTCTGAGACCCTTCCCTGGTAAGTGCCGTCACGTAGGCCCAATCCATAAATGGTACATGCGACACAGAATTTATGTATAAGGGATCGTGCCAGGCCAGCATCACTCACTGGGGTTTTCTAGTTGTAGCTGTTGAAATAAACGCCATTGGTGAAGAAATTTGGTCGGGTATTTGGGCTGGTAATTACGTGACTGCTAGAGACAGCCAGAATCGTCATATTGGATGTAGCAGCGCATAGCGACTAAATACGTGACAGATGTCGTTCATCAGCGGCGAAACCCTGCGTTCCGGGAACATCACGCTATTCAGGGAAATGTCAGCCGATGCTTCAGGTCTAGAACTCTTGGCATCAGCGGCTGCTCTCTTGTTCGGCCCTTCCCGATTTCAATAGCAATGCACTTTCTAGGATGCACTCTGGGGAAACGCTGTCGTCGTTCCTTTGTTGTCGGCTCGATGACTCATCTGTATACATCGATTCCCCTTCACGGGGCTATAGTAGCCAATATGTCGAAGTCGTCGCCCAGTTCGGGTAGTAGATTGTCTAACACAGGGTAGAACTTCTGCAACTTTTCATGTTCGCATTACCTTCTTGAATTCCTCATATCGTTACAGAATAACAATGAATTCAGAGGTTGTGATGAATATGAACATTATTGCGTCCACTGCAAAGTTCTCGAGGTGTTCAAGGAGCGTAGTGTATATTCGGAGCCTTAATACCGAAAAATTAATAAAAGAGTGTCAGTGCCACTCACACGGAGAGGCTCACTTACGTTAATGCTGCAAGGCGCGAGTAAGCGTTACTCTATATTAACGATTCCAAGTCCGCTCGAACTTTCCCCAGAATAGTCATGAAAACTCAAGTGCAACAGCCTCTGAACATGAAAAACAAACAGAAACGCCAAGAACTCCGACCTCCCACTCGTTTTGCGGCGAGATTCGCCGAATACAGTACCCCAACATTCCGTAAGATGAGGTGTATTTGAGTAATTTATTCGAATGGGCGCGTCTAGCGCAGTCGGAGGATGTGCTCGCTGTAGCGTGCACCCGATACCAGGTTCTTGGTTCAGATTTCCCGCCCAGGCCAGCAAAGCCTTCCATCCCTCCGGCGTCAGTCAATTGGCAGCAGACTTGTCTTGGAAGGATAAATCGTTCATCGGCTGGCCACCACGAGTCAGTCAGTCGTACGTTCAATATACATTTTATCCGAATAAATCATTTTGGGATATCAGATTCGAGTATTCCGAACCGAATTCTAAAAATACGACGCTCAAAAAAATCGCTCATATCCGAACCATCCAATTTTTCGAAGTTCGCGAACTTGCTGTTATCCGAATCATCCAGTTATCCCTAAGATTTTCTATCGGATCCGATGTATGATGGCCAAATACGCATTCAATTCACCTCGACGACATCACGTAGCAGTAGAATGCGTTGTGCATCCCAAAAGGGATTGAGTAACGCCGTCCTTTCTCATATTATCCTTCAATTTATTCGAATAATTGTTCGAATAGTCGAATATTCGATGTTTATAGATTTTCGAGTAGTTGTTCAAATTCGAGCGATAGTTTCAAAATATCGAATTTTCGTTCGGATACGAATATCGGGAGGAAGCCATATTCGAAAAGCCAATGATTCTCTTCGAATATCGAATAAACATCATATGCTGAAGCACAGAACTTGATTCGAACAATTTAGTCGGCTACTCGAATATTCGAATAAACGAAAAATGGGGCTTTTCGATTTTCGATCATTCGAAAAAATTCGTTTATTCATTCGCTAGAAAATTTTCGACATCCAATAAATTCGTTCATTCTTTCGCTCGATAAAATTTCTCAAAAGCGCGCCTATATTGTTTGTCCTACGGCGGGAAGTATAGATGCGATGTAGCGCTCAAATCGATATCGATATATGCCGATCATGGTACCGCGCAGCGCGGCAGCAGAAGTATAAACTATGTCTAACAAATGTCTTGAAAAATATATGTTTTGTAAGGTCCTTCTGATTCAGAAGCTTGTGTTTTTGAGGTCTTTGCTGAAGGCATTGTTGTGGAATGTGGACGAACTAGCGTATTATGGGCTATCTAGCTCTTAACAATTATTGATTTTTCTGGATCTGGGTTTTTTCTTTTTCTGCTTCTCGCCGTCAAGTCTGAAGAGTTCATGGGGAAACCAGGTAATGGTTCCGCATCTGGAGGACTGCACTTTCGTGTGAGTGGCGGCGAGTCCTGGCGATGTGCACTTTGTCGTCGGCGCCCGATGACTCACTCGCCGGCATCGATTCCCTCCGACAGTGCCCGCCGTGGTCAGCATCTTGTCGCCTCGCAGCCGTCATGAGCCGTCAGGAGTCGGAGCACGCCGAGAGCGAATGGTCCTGCGGCCCGGACCCTCTCTCTGGGCCGGTGATCGGTCCGAATGGGGAGAAAATACTGTGTTTCGTGGTGAGACGTGGAGATCCGATCAAGTTCACCGTCAAATACACGGACGGCGGCGCCGAGCCGTACGATCTGCTGATGCAGAAGCTGGCCGAGCTGAACATCGACGTCGGTAAGCTCTACTACTTGGACTACAACTCTGATCTTTGCATGATTGAGAACGCCGACGACCTCGCTATTGCGGCCAAGTGGAGTCTTCCCAAAGTGGTCAACATCTACTGCACCGGCACCAACGTTGAGCATTTCTCGTCGAATTCCGAGTCCGAGGAGAGCGATGGACGTCGCCGTGAAGGGGAACGCCGATGTAGACGTCTCCATCATCGCAAAGGCCGACATCATCACCACTACCACCCTTCCTTACACGTATTCTCTCCTCCGAATCTGAACTGCAGTCATGTTTGCCGTTTCTCCTGTCACTGTCACTGCTGCCAACCTAATTTCGCTGTGCTTCCTCGTTGCCCTAGCCACTGTTGAGGCCAGGAAGGTGCCTTCAACTTTTTTGTGATAGTACTGGCATAAATTATCCTTCTATTTCGTTACTCATGTCACTGTATATTGTCGCTTTTTCAGATCGTTGTGTTTGAACATTCTGTTTCTTAAGTAAATTGTACAGTTGGATCATGCGTTGGGCTGGTTTGTGGAGCACGAAACCAGGTATAAAACATTGAAGACAAACAAAAAGTTGTGGTCCGTTTTGCCAATACCTTCAGGCCACCTTTTTTTAGAAGTTTAGGCAGAGCTTAACTTATTTATGTATGGTTGTTTCTATGTATGGCAATATAGCAGTATCGATCACCGGCCTTGTTTAATCAATATTGGTAGTCCTTATGCAGATACATAAGGTGATGTTTATACCTCCGATGCTGAACAAGATAATGGCGTGTATATTACGCAAACGGATCGATCGTGTCGCGTAGTCAACTTATCCACCAGAAATGGCGTCGCGTCGCCGGGCTTCGAAGTATAAGCGAGGTCTGAAGGCCTCAGCAAAAAGTTGAGAGAACTGTGAAGAAAAGACAGTACTATTGTACTTTCAGGACTCCAGAGGTCGAGGAAATTTCTCTTCCAAACTTCGCCCAGGGGAGTTATCTGGGATGCTGATCACGAGTCTCACATCCGTAATGCGCTGAAGTACGGTAGGCTACGGTACGTACCCATGAGGTCATGGTCACCGATTTAGCCCAAATTTCGCTCAGGTGTCATCTGGGATGTTGATCACGAATCTGGCATCTGTTTTTGTTGTTACGCTAGAGTACGGCAGCTACAGGTAAAGAATGCTTTAGAATAACTGAAGAAGTATCTTACCTTTTGGTCGCCACGACCTTGGTCTCCGGTACCTGCGATACTCTAGCGTAATACGAAAAATGGATGTTAGTTTCGTGGTCAGCACCCCAGATAATTCCCCTGGCGAAATTTGGCCAAAATCGATGACCATGACCTTAGTCACCCGTATCTACCGTAGTCGGCCGAAATTTCAAAAACAGATGTCAGATTCGTGATCAGCACCCCAAATAACCTCCTAGCCAAAGTTGGAGCGAAATCAGGAATTATGACCTCGACAGCTTTAGTCACCCGTACCTACCGTAATCGACCGAGATTAAACGAATGTCAGATTCGTAATCAGCACCTTAAATAACCCTCTGGCGAAGTTTCCACGAAATTTTTTCGACCTTTCCACGAACTCTGCGGTTCTGAAAGTAAATTAGTGCCAAAACGACTAGTAAAACATGCAGTCACGGCTCTATGACGCAAAAATCCGCTCCACAGACTAAAGCAACTCTAGTCGTCTGCGAAAATTCGTCCGAGGCGGTCTTAGATGAAGGTTACCCTCCGTAATCGGAGACGGGCGCTCAAGCCACCGTAATCGAGAGACACCTATCTTACGAACCCGTGCCCTGTACCGCAACCTCCCTAAGTCTTGGGCAAAGTTTATACTCTAGGGTCTGCGCATTCTGCGTTCACAACGTCCGTTCGATTGTGCAAAAAACTCATCCGTAGATTCTGCCCTAATTGTTGTTTACCAGCAAACAATAAAACACATCTTACTATCTACCACTGTATAATTGAGTTAGCTCCCTGCCCTGTAAATGATGAGGCGTATCTCACTCAGGTTGGAAACCTGGCTGAAATACGCCTGGTGGACCCACATGCAATCTCATGGAACCCCTTGCGACGCCTCCGCGTACCTCGCGCGGGCAACGTTTTCCGTTCAACATGAGATGCTGCTGCAGCAGAGTAAGCGCAGCCTCCTCCTGCTTGACACAACGGCCGTTTCTGCGCGCGTTTCTGTGTCCCTGAATCCAGAAGACGGATTCCCTTCGTCGCTCCACAACCGTCTGGAGTCAGGAGATCGAAAAGAAAGGAAGCAGAGGTCACATCGTCGTCGTGTGACGAGCAGCCGCATTCAGAATTCAGCATTATCCCATGTTGAATGGAAAATGTTATCCGTGCGAGATACTCCTCTGCGTCCTCACCGACGTCTGCCCTGAACATGGCAGAACCACTAAAGGGTGGTGACAAAGGGTAGTAAGGGGACCTCTAGGGTGGACCAGGTGAACGACCAGGAAGGAAAGGAACAACCTGAAGGAGGGAGCAGGATGGGGAAGCCAGCAAGAAGAGACCAGTAGGGGGTCAATAGTGGAAACAAGGAAGTGGGCCAGGAGTTGGGACCAGGAAGGGGGGGGGGGGGGAGAGACCAGTAAAGGTGGATCAGCAATTAGATCTAGAAAAAAAAGAAACGAGTGAGGGGGAACCTAGCGCCCGGATTGGGAAGACGTGTCAACACTGTTCTGTAACGAGCTCTGTTGAGCATGAGAGCGGTTGCTGAGGAGCAACCTGAGGGACAGAAGTACTGCGCAGCACAAACCATTGCCGTTACTGGAGAGTCTGGAGAAAATGTCTATGATGAAAGGTACCCAAGTGGTGAACGGCTTGATGCAGATAAAGTACGCAGCAGATTCTAGATGTCAGCGAATTCTAAGTTTGACAAAAACTACCTTCTTTAGGTCAGTGATGCTGCAAGGTCGCGCAAAGCACGCAAGTGCGAGACACGCCGTTAGGCTTGTCTCGCACTTGCGTTAGGCGTGTCGGAGCACTTGTACATATATAATTCGCTTAATCACGTTGTCAGTCACGGGGAGACTGAAGCCAAGATATGCCTAGGACAGTGCGGCGTATGCCAGCCGGGTTTTCTTTCAGCTTAACAATGGGCGATTGCCAGCGAACTGAAACCCCGGCGGCGGATCACCCAAGTTTACGATGTATTCAGCGAACAACGCGTCAGAGCAAGAATGGGGATCAAGTGCAGAGCTTAGGGATTCAGAAGACGTGCTCGAGACGTCGTCCGACGTGCGGAGGGATTCAGATGACATGCTGAAGACGTCGTTCAACGTGCGTCGGGATTCAGAATACGGGCCGAAGACGTCGTCCAACGTGCGTCGGGATTCGGAAGACGTGCCGAAGACGTCGTTCAACGTGCGTCGGGACTCAGAATACAGGCCGAAGACGTCGTCCAACGTGCGTCGGGATTCGGAAGACGTGCCGAAGACGTCGTCCAACGTGCGTCGGGATTCAGAAGACGTGCCGAAGACGTCGTTCAACGTGCGTCGGGATTCAGAAGACGTGCCGAAGACGTCGTCCGACGTGCGGAGGGATTCAGATGACATGCTGAAGACGTCGTTCAACGTGCGTCGGGATTCAGAATACGGGCCGAAGACGTCGTTCAACGTGCATCGGGATTCAGAAGACGTGCCGAAGACGTCGTCCAACGTGCGTCGGGATTCAGAAGACGTGCCGAAGACGTCGTCCAACGTGCATGGCGAGCCGTAGACGTGCCGAACACGTCGGCAACCGTGCATGGCGAGCCGTAGACGTGCCGAACACGTCGGCGGTACAAACTTCAGGCCTGGGGGTAATCGAGGTCGCTGAACACGAATCTGAAGTCGACCGATCGATATCGATCGATATTATCGATTTTTTGAGGATGGCGTTCAAGTGGCGCGAAACTCCGGCCTTGGGGGTAATCGAGGTCGCTGAACACGAATCTGAAGTCGGATCAATCGATATTGATCGATATTATCGTTTTTTGAGAATCACGTTGAGGAAGATCAGCCGATCCATCTCGATTAACATAATGGTCAGAAGGCCTAAGGAAGAATAATAAACCCGTAGCGGCCATGGCGTCCTATTCTCGGGGTTTGGGGGCGAAGCCCCCAACCAGTCGTAGGCTGCCGCTAGGCCGCCGAACGACTGGTAAACAAATAAAATAAACACATTCCTTTATGCTTCTTCACACATTCTTATGAATTCACTGAACCGCACGGATTGGTGCGTGGGCCCGAAATAGAACTCAGGCCGCCCGCGTAGCAGGTGAGCAGTCTATCACTCAATCTATTATCGAGCGGTGAAATTCCATAAGTAAAGAACAATGATTCCAGACACTTTCAGGATGCGATACGCATTCCACCTTTACCGGATGTCGTGGAGACGATCTGAGTGTGTGTTTAGCCATACAATGACTTTCGATAGCCAGTATACCTTTGTCCTTGGGAAAAAATTTCGAATTTCGAATGATCGAATAATATTCGATTTTCAAAATTTCGAATTTCGAATGATCGAATAATATTCGATTTTCAAAATTTCGAATTTCGAGTGATCGAATAATATTCGATTTTCAAAATTTCGAATTTCGAATGATCGAATAATATTCGATTTTCAAAAAGTCGAATTTCGATTAATCGAATTTCGAATAGTCGAATATTCGAATAATCAAATGAACACTATTATTTACTGTCGTCACCCAGTGGTTGACATTTAATTATTTTTATTACCCACTGTGAAGGAAATGGATGGCTGCTCCATCCATTTCCTTTACGAGACCAAAGGACAATAACAGCGGTATAATGGCAATGAAGCACGCTTTACTTCCCTAAGAATTCGTGCACCGAGAAGAGAGAAACACCTTGGGTAGGCAGAGCTAGATTGTTATAGGTCTTTCTTTATAGGTCGCTATCTTTCCTTATGTTATAGCGAAGCTTCCAGGTGGTAAAAGAATGATTATCATGGGCGGAGAAATGACACAAAGGCGATCTGGTGCAGAGAGGGCGCACTGGAGTCTCATGAATGGCATTCAGTTTGTGTTCTAGCTCCGTTGAAGAGAAACGGACCCGCGTTGGAAACTAATCTGACAAGACACTACGACTTGGACAGTGTTAGAGCGAAAATGGGGATGGCTCACTTTCATAGGAAACGGAGTATGACTGGCTCTTGTACTCCATAGCCATTGCTCTTCCTCTCTTCTTCAACGTCTTTACTGGCAGAAAGCAGGAGCTTTCTAGGCCCCTGAAAGTTCCACCTCCCTACCGCAGCCCCTTCGGCTCTAATAGTTCCCTTGTTGTAACTGGGGTAGAAATACAAAACGAAGATTCTCCCGTAGTATACTGAAGGTAAAAACATCTGTGTACAGACATAACCCTAATCACTTGCGATTCACGTGAATGGCCACAGCACGCTCGACGGCCGTTTACAAGGAAGCAGGTGCGCAGCGGAGGGCCGCGCTTGCAGAGCTTACTTCGCGTCAACTCACAAGGGAGGTCAATGAGCCTCCCGTGGGAATCTTATAAGTGACCTATTGAGCGCTGTGGGGGATTGTCCGAGAGGCACCCCAGTGGTTTAAAACGAATGCAGCTAAGGGACATTTTATTTAACGAATTTACCGAATTTACCTTTTTAACGCGAAAATTTTTCGTTAAAAAGTGGTCGTTAAAAATTTACCGAAAAAATTTAACGCACACCCCTGCTGCCTATCGCCTCCCCACCACTCTCTGCTAATCGAAGGTTTAGGGAATTGTACTCCCACAACTCCGGAGATCGAAAGCAGGTTTCGCCCAAACGTCGTCTAGAGGCCTAATTGAGGTGCTGATCGCAAATCTAGTAAACGTTTTCGCGTGATCGCGTGATTCCACATTTTCATGAGTGATCAAGTTTATCAGTTTGAGTACATAGAATCGCTTTCTTCACCTACATATGTGATCAGACTTGCTTTCCAGTCTTCGACTTTGAGATGGAAAGTAGTGCACGAAAAATGGATAATTTAGAAAAAGAAATGACAGATTCGTGGCAGCAGCCTAAATAATTTCCTAAGGCGAGGAAAGGACGAAAACAGTGGTCATGACAAGCCCATCCTTACTCACGAACACACACTATGAAATATCGTAAGCGGCCAAATTGTCGAAATTGGATACCATATTTGTGCTCAGCATCCAAAATAACAGTACAGGCGATGTTTGGCCGAAAAAATCGACCTCCACTCCACTTTTGGAGTCACAATAGTACAACGCGGCCGGTTATTCTGCACCTTTTCTCGCACATACTCACCGTCGCCTATTGCGGTCGACGGTAACACCGAACGCGTTTGCCAGCTTCGTGATCAGAACCTCAGTCAACCATCAGGACAACATTTGTACGAAATTTTATTATCTACTTACGAAGTCATGGGGATTAATACAAGTACCTACGTTTGCAAAGCCCCCCCCCCTGTCAGTGCGGGAGAGTGGCCGAGGAAGAATAGGCTGCAAGAAGACCAATAGATAAGTTAATCATATATGTAAATTTTAATACTCAAACAGTTTTAAATTCAATGTCTAAACAACGAAGTAGAATTAGAAATAACCTGGGGTATACATTAACTCTAAATCACTTTGTACTATAACAAACACAAGTGGAAAACAAGCAACAACTAAGACAAGTAATAACTAAAACAATGGTAACAACAACACTAAACATGTCTTGTTTCGCCTCTGCCTTCATACAAAACATGTTTATATTAGGTTATAACGAAATAAATGGCACTGAACCACGGTAAATTTAAACAGTTAATATCTCGGCTTTAGGCAAGTTTATTAACCGAAATAAAAACCTTCTGATTCTACACATCTTTGCCAACGTGACACAAGTTTTTTATCCCAGTAGCATAAAAATCAGAAGTTCTGGAATTGACGAAATCTTCGAAGGCACTTTCGACATCCTGTTGGTATTTGGATATTTTCCCTACCAAGAAGTCGCCAAGATGCCTGAAGAAATGGTAGTCTGTTGGGGACAGGTCGGGAGAAAACGGAGGATGTGGTAGAGTTTCGATGCTCAGCTCATTCAATTTCCGCAACGTCATTCGTGCTACATGGGGGCGAGCATTGTCGTGCAGAAGGAGAACTCGCCTTCGGTTTACCAAGGCCGGCCGGACATCCTTCAAGTTTTTCATTATTTCTTCAATTTCAATGCAGTACTTCTCTGCCGTGATGGATTCACCGGGAGGGACGAAGCTGTGGTGAATAATTCCCAGCGAACACCACCATACTGTCACCATTACTTTCTTTTGGTGCAATTCCGGCTTCGCAAAAACCTTGGGGCTCTCACCGCTGTCCACCCACTGTGCCGATCGTCGTCTGTTGTCGTACATTATCCATTTCTCTTCACAGGTTACGATGCCATCAACGAATGGGTCCGTTTCGTTCCGTAGAGGCAGTGCGGACGAGATCTCATATCGTCGGTTTCTTTGCTCCTCAGACAGCTCGTGAGGCACCCATCTTTCCAGCTTTTTGGTCTTTCCAATTTCCTTCAGATGCCGAGCAGCTGTGTTGTGACGGACGCCAAGAACCTTCGCTATCTCCCTGGTACCTTTATGTGGATCCTCCTCTACCACATCTCTCAGCTTGTCCTCATCAACATCACTATGCCTCCCACGAACTTCATGTTCTTCCAAGCTCTCATCTCCATTCCGGAACTTCTGATACCAACGATACGCCGTCCGAATTGTGGAACATCCTTGACCGAATGCGGCGTTGATCTTCTCGTCCGCCTCCTTAGCTGTAGTGCCCGGCTTGAATTCATACAAGTAAATGCCTCGGATTACCCTTTTGTCCATCTGCAAAAAAGTCAATAAAACTCTAAAGTTTTCCCACTACGAAAATTTGGTACTCACCGGTAGAGCAAAGTTTGCGCTTCTAAATGATATGCCACATGTTACGGCTTGTTTTTGATCAAACGCGTAAAGACGCGCCAAAAAATGGCGCGAGCCAGTGCCATTTAATTCGTTACAACCTAATAATTAGTCACCACGAGGCTCGTCAGTGAAGAAGGTGACTAATTAATTTAGTTGTTAGTACTGTATTTGGTGTTATATGCAAATGCTACGAATACTACGGAGTACAATACTACGGAGTGGGTCAAAAATGATGCATTTTAATAAGAGATGCTAAAATTAGTAAAATTTACAAGAGAAACGTTCTCTATAGGAACCCGAAGACTGATCAGCACATCCCAGAGATGGACTGAAGCAACACATTTCGATTATGTTCGTAAATGAGATTAAAATGAGAATGTGTTCTACATTTACCAAAACGCCCAGCAATCCGTAAACACCTCTCCTAGATTCGAACCTGGCCCTCTCCTCGCTATCCACACGCCCATCCCGTCGCTGCTTCGCCTGCAGTGAATGATTCACTTGAATGTACCCTGCAGTCTCCTTCGGGAAACCTAATAAATTGTCAGATCTCTAACATCTAACTATAATTAAAGCTGTATAGCATCTGCATGTTAGTTTCTGAGTATTTCAAGGCCATTCAAGGCGTCAGTCTCGCCTTATCAGCCAGCACTGAAGTGCTACAGTTTTTTGTAATTTTTGATCTACCCAGATGCCCGCAGGATATTTGAAGACCACTACGGTGCTTCTTAGACACACCCTTATAACAAGCAATAGGTCATTTTGGAAATCTCCACGGGAAGTTCATTGACTTCTCTTGTCAGACGTACAAACAATTCGGCGCACTTTGAGCGACGCGCGAAACTCAAACATCGTTTTTTATCATAAGGTCAGACTCCCCTGGTTTTCGAAGAAGAGTGCCACTAACTTGTTAAGAGATTGATAAAGAATATTCGAATATTCGATATTCGAAGCCTTCGAATATTCGAATAAACGAATATTCGAATATTGGCCACTTTCGAATATTCGAATAAACGAATAGTTCGAATATTGGACTTTCTCGAATATTCGAATAATAGAATAATTCGAATATTGGACTTTCTCGAATATTCGAATAATCGAATAATTCGAATATTGGACTTTTTTCGAATAGTCGAATATTTGAATATTCGAAATTCGACTATTCGAAATTCGAAAAGGACAAAGGTATAATAGCCAGCCGATGAACAAGTCAGCGCTTCGTCCTTCCCAGACATATCCACTAGCAATTCATTGGCTCCGGAGGGATGGAGGGCTTGGATGGCCTGGATAGGAAGTCCGAACCAGAAACCTGAAGTCGAGTACACGCGACAGCCAGCGCTTTCTCCGATTGCGCTACACGCGCCCAAAGAACTATACAGGGTGTCAAAAAAGTGTATACACTGCTTGAAAACTGATAACTTTGCTGCCAGCAAAAGTTCTGAAGAAGTTAAGGGCTCAGATGAAAGCACAAGATAGCGAAGATTCTGTGGCGTACAAATAGTCAAGATTGCGCCGTGCACCCGTCGGAAGCCTTTCATTTTAAGCTCCATTAATTGATCACATTAATCCGTACTGTACTCCTTTTAACATTGAATACTTGTCAGTGCACTACAACTTCATGTGAACCCTTAACATCTCCAAAATCTTTACTATCTGCAATGGTATCGCGTCCCGTATAGCGTTTTTTAGGATACCCCACATTTTGCCACAAGTCGGAGTACACTGTCAAGTAGTAAACGTTAAAATAACCACAGTACAAGTTGATATGGTCAATTTGTAGCAAGGCCGTAGCAAGCATTCAGGCCATACACAGTCAGTCGAGTCTAAAACGTAAGGTTTCAGACAGGTGCATGGCGTAGCTTTGCCCATTTACACGTCGCAGAGTTTTTGTTATTGTGTGTTTTCATACGAGTCTAAAGCATCACGGGGGGGAGGATTTAAGGCTTAAACGTCAAAAGAAGCAGAAATCAATCGCCACAGTCACCTTAGAGAAATTATGACAAGCATTCATACGAAGCAAAAGTAATCGAGTGTAAAATGCAAGGAATCAGACAAGTGCTTGGCGCAATCCCTACAGCCCATAAGTCAGAAAATTTCTATTTTCTTGCGCTTGCATACGAACTTCTCATCTTTTTCAGTATCTCAACTGACAGAAAAGTTATTACCTTTTAAACAGTTATACATTTTTTGATACGTCCTGTACACTGTAATCGTCTGCGGGTATTAACAAGAACTGAATCCTAACTACGACCAAGCTACCACCGTTGACTAAAAGATGGTCCGGAACTGGGATGGGCACAATTTCTGTTTTTTGGAAAAAATTCAAAATTTCCGCCCATCCCTGGTCCAGAACTTGTGGCTTCAATCCGATGTGTAGAGCGCAGTGAGCAGGAGGCGGCTTATTTTCAGCGTGCCAGGGATGGGCTCTGGATTCGATCCGCAGCAGGTTAACCAATCGCTCCTTACTTGTGTGGTCATATTCTAGCCGAAGTACGCTTTCAGGTTGCCCCATGAGATGCCGTGGGAATAGAATACGGGGCGTATCCCAACATAACATTAGCCATTCATGGCTGGCAAATACTCCTTGTTCTATCTTCAATCCTCTGAGAGATGCCACGCCATTTTACTTCCACCTAGCCCAACAACAAAAGGCGCGTGGTGGCTCATTCAATGGAGGCGTCGACTGTTGCGTGCACCCAATTCCGTGTTCCTCGCCCAGGTCAACCAAACCTTCTATTCCGCCGAAGTCGGTGAATTGGTAGCAGATAGATCTGGGTAGGATAGGACACTTATTTGTTCATTGGCCTTTCACCGCAAGTCATTGTATAGGCCAAAGACCCATTTAATTTGCCTCCCCAGAAGTAGACAATAGGGAATTGGAGATTGGGATTCTATTTCTTCTACTCTAACAAGGGAAGCCCATCAACCTCCCCCAGAGATTCTCAACGAGACCTATGGTCTTGTACGGCATCGGACGAGGATCACAGAACTGCGTTTCGTTTTTGCTACGGGCCACTGGGTGCTCCAAAAATGGCAAAAAACGGAATCGCTTCAGTGCGGGCTGAAAAGGCAAAAGTGACACCTGGAATGGTCCTGTCGTGCTCAGAGCTTCACCTACAAAAGGTTTGGAGCTCAAATTGAAGTTTGGTTATAGTGAAAAGATAATTTCCTACATTTCCTAAACGAAATTGCAGTGTACATCTAAGTGATTCACTTCCAACGTTGGTGGCAACGACTGGCCGAGTGGGTAGCGAGGCGACTTGCGGGAGGGGGTCGAGGGTTCGGTTCTGGGTTGTCCATGCGAGTTGCTCTGTAGACTGCCCCCATTTTTGCAACTGAAGAGTACATTTCGGCTACGGTAGATTACCGTATTACTGGCTAGTGGTGAATAAAGGTGACGAAGTCATGACTACCGATTTCGCCCAGACTTCGCCCACGGGAATTAGTTAAGCTGCTGACCACGAGTCTGTCACTTTTTTTCTAATTTATCACTTTGCTTGCATTACTTTCCATCGAAGGTTGAAGTCGAGAGTTGGAAAATAAGTCTGACCACATTGGAGAAGAAAGCGATCCTACTAACGTAGACAGCTTTACTCACCCATATCTACTGTAACCTGTCGTAATCGGCCGAAAATTTTAAAATAGGTGTCATATCCGTGATCAGCACCCCAAATAATCCCCGTGCGCGATGTTTGGGAGGAATTTTTTTCGTCCTTTCCTCGATCTCCAGAGCTATGAAAGGCAGCAATGTCGGTTATTCTGTGCACACTCCTTTACTTACCCATACCCATCGTAGCCTTCTGTCATCTATCGCTTCACCGAAAATGGTTGCCAGATTGGTGATCTGCACCCCATATAACCCTAAAGATGAACTTCGGACAAAATTTTTTTCCGACCTCTAGAGTTAAGCGAGTGAGCGTAAGTGCTCCTATCTGCAATGCCCCGACCCGTCTCCTGTAGGTGTATAGGAGAATGGCCAGGAAAAATACACAGATAAATACCATGAGGTGGATAAAATATGCTGTACTTGGTAACAGTTAGCTGAAATAGTGGAAGTTGCGAGAAGAATAGAAAGCAGTCTATAAAGAAATCCGAAGAGCAATGAGCACGTCTTCATGATGGGTCAAATCGATACTTGTCGATCGTGTTCGCAAATGAGGTGACAGCGAGAAACACTTCCACAACTAATTGAGAACATTCCAGATAGGAAATATAGGGACAGCATCTAACGAGAGCTTCCTCAGCGAGACAAGCGTGGTTTAATGGACGCCTAGCTTCTTTACATCTGACAACAGGTTGAAAGTGGGGTTAGGAAGCGAAGAAGATGCCTTACCGAAGCCAAAATGTATTCTTTATTTGCAAAATTCGGAGCAGTCCACTGAGGAGGTCGCACGGGCAGCCCCGGAATCGAATCCTCGACCTCCTCCCGCAAGTCCGCCTCGCTACCCACTCGGCCATGCAGTCGCTGACACGAGCGTTGGAAATGAATCACTTGAATGTACACTGCAACTTCGTCTAAGAAACGTAGGAAATCATCATTTCACTATGATCTAACTTTAGTTTGAGCTCCACACATTTTAAAGGTCAAGTTCTGAGCACGACAGGGCTACTCAAGGTGTCACTTTTGCCTTATCAACCCGCCCTGAAGCGATACCATTTTTGCCATTTCCGGACCACCCAGTGGCCCGTAGCAAAAACGAAACGCAGTTCTGTGATCCTCGTCCGATGCCCTTCAAGACCATATAGGTCTCGTCGAGAATCTCTGGGTGAAGTTCATGGGCTTCCCTTGAAAGTGAGCACGAGGATGAAAGCATCCGATCGCTGTGAGGGCTATGTCATACTCATCGCTTCGCGTGATCGATATGGGAGCGTATCATTAGGCTTCGCTCGGGGTGAGCGGAGGTATGACATAGGCCTGATGCTCGCTGTTTAACTGAAAACGTTGGAGACTGAAATCACTGGATATTTTCGCAATCGGAGTCCAAGGGTCGCTTGGACATCCGTGCATAGTAGACTTCGTTGCTACAATGATTCATGGAATCAAAAGTTGTTTCATATTCGCCCGGTGCTTTGTTGTTATTGGTGTTTTGAGTAGCTCATAGTAATTGAAACGAAATGCTACTCCGTGAAGCCACAGATAATTTATTTTCGTACGGTGTTGTTGATTTCAATAGGTCATTGTAATAAAAACCAATAACTCCTTGGCGTAACCAGAGTTGATTCCTTTCTATCTGGTGTCGTACTGCTATTGATGTTTGAAATACCACATTCTGACTGGTTGGAAGATCGCATTCATTTAAATTATAATGTCCATGAGTCAATTCCAGTACGATTGCTAAATGAAATGTCCTAAAGAATATTCGAACAAAATATCTAGTTTCTCTTAGGCCTAGTTTATACTTGTGCTGCTGCGCGGCGCCGCACGATGGTGATGATAGATATCGATCGGCCGGTGCGAAAAATCGATATCTATGACATCGTAGTGCCGCGTCGCGTGGCGGTGCAAGTATAAACTACGGCTTAAAGCTGCTAGAAGCAAAAGCTCTCGAAGAATTCACGCTAGCACTCCTTCTTTTAAGTTCTGAGTACAGTAGTCTATCTGAATCACGCTTCCTCATAACAGCAAACGCGTCCTCAGCTCCGAGTAATCCTTCCAAAGTCCTGTTCAGCTTCGAGCGACAAGAGCGACTGGGACGATGGAGGTAGCGTGGTGTGCGTAAATAATTACATACTCCACACTCCGTCCTGACGAACGTAGTGTGAAGTGCTTAATTAATTACGTACCCCCCACTCCGTCCGTCGCTCCAGTCGCTAGATCGCTCCTGTCGCTAGAAGTATGAACAGGCCTAAGCATGTCACATGTCAACCGGCGGTGAGGCGTCGGATAAGGCACGGGAGGCGCTTGCACTCCCGACGCCTAATTATACAGTGCCGATTTGGGGCTGTTCATACTTCGCGACAAGAGCGACAAGAGCCGTAAAGGCCCCCAGAGAGTTCTGCGGCAACGCCGCTCGCCGCTGTGGTTAAAGGCCCTCACAGAGTTCTGCGGAAGCACCGCGGCCCTATGCTTAACCATAGGGCAGAGACGCAGAGCTCGCCGCCCGCGGCGTCCCTGCCCTATCCTTAACCATAGCGGCGAGCGGCGCTGCCGCAGAACTCTGTGGGGGCCTTAAGGATAGGGCAGGGACGCCGCCGGCGGCGAGCTCTGCGTCTCTGCCCTATGGTTAAGCATAGGGCTGCGCCGCTGCCGCAGAACTCTGTGGGGGCCTTAAGGATAGGGCAGGGACGCCGCCGGCGGCGAGCTCTGCGTCTCTGCCCTATGGTTAAGCATAGGGCCGCGGCGCTGCGGGGGCATTAAAAGCGACAAGAGCGACTGGAGCGACTGGGGCGACGGATGTGGTGTGGTGTACGTAAATAGTTACACATTCCACACTACATTCGTCGCGGACGGAGTGTGGAGTACGCAATTATTTACGCACACCACACTATACTTATGCTCTCCCAAAAATTTCGAATATTCGAATGGTTTCGAATACCGAAAATTTTCGAGCATTCGAAATCGAATATATTCGAAAAACGCGATTTTTCTGAACATTCGAATTCGAATGCATTCGAAAAACGCGATTTTTTGAATATTCGAATTCGAATACATTCGAAAAACGCGATTTTTTAAACATTCGAATTCGAATACATTCGAAAAACGTGATTTTTCGAATATTCGAATTCGAATATTCGATTCGAATATTCGAATTCGAATGAAAAATCAGGCTGTATTATAGACATGATAGAAGGCAACACAGAAGAGAAAAGGGAAGCAATACATAACGGATTCCTTCCTAGTTAAGCACGAGGTTTTTATCGACAGGCATCTCATAAACCCCCATGTGAGTCGTAAAAATGAGATAGAGAACTTACACGTAGAACGATCAAAGGGCTTATGGAAGCGTCTAATTTCCTTGCTTACTGGAATACGAATTTTTCTCAAAGGAATACTAGTGTTTTGTTAATTGCTGCTTATGAGGAACAAACGAAAGGTTTACAACACATTTGAAGGGAACATTATCTGGTTGAGCCGTAGCCAGTAAGCTTCTAGGTCACTTTAAAACAATCCTTTTTGAAATTGGTGGCAGACTGACTGTTAAAGAACATTCATGAAACAATGCTTTTGCCTAGCGGCAGCTAATGAAGGACTGACGACAAAGTACTACATGTAAATCTGTAGCAAGTCTGTCCTGCTCATCTACAAATGTGAAATATCACACTGTCGATTTTGCGGCCACAAAATGTATTACAAGTAGCTAGGAATAGGCTACCCATGAGGGCCAGTCTCATTTCGTTCTGGTGATTCACCCAAGTAAGTGGTAGGAATAAATATTTCTTATTTGCGATGAACTTGTGAATGTAATTATTCTCCAGCCAACATATTGATAAACTACGGTAAACTTCAGAAAAATAGATCGATCGATAACCGGCCGACATACACTGCCTCCCCTTTGTGAAGTCCGGCATACGGCCAACGTATCCATGCGAATCCCACTACAAGTGGCCAATTCAGAACAAAAATCGATAAAATCGATCGATAACATCCGGCCGACCTACGCCGCCTCCCCTTTGTGAAGTCCGGCATACGGCCGTCGTATCCATGCGAGTCCTACTTCAAATGGCCAATTCAGAACAAAAATCGATAACATCGATCGATAAGCCGACCTACGCCGCCTCCCCTTTGTGAAGTCCTACCTTATAATATAGCTTTTGCGGAACTGTAGTCGTTGCAGAAACGAAATCCAGAAGCAGAGCATTCAGACCACGGAGGAGCAGAAGAGCATAGCGCGACGGAAATTACAAAGCCGACTTCATGAGGTACTCTTCTGCACCAGGAGACACCCGACGTGGCAGAAGACAGAAGCGCACCCTGTTGACCCTCACGCCCATCCTGCAGACATTTGCTAGCTTGTGGTCTCAGACTCTTAACTGCAGCGTGAAGGACAAATAACGTCCGTTTGAAACGCCGCTTGAACCATCATTTTCAATTTTTTTGGTCGATGCGTCAGAAATTACTGACAGGAACAGGTGCATAAAATTAGCGTAGAATAGGTACACAAAATACTGGAAAATACCCAGACGTCTCCAGCGATCGCCTTAATTCAGAAGACCATGTCACAGATTGATCAGGCAATCAATATCGGTTGATACTATCCATACTTTTATCGGTGAAAGTGGTTTTCTCTCAGAGTTCACCAATCGGGGTGGCGAAGATTACTGGTCCCCGATCGGTCATTCACCACTGTAGCGACTCTCCGTGGAAAATTTTTTGCAATTCAACATTGCAAGACGTTGTGGAAGTTCTCCCTCTTAACAGGAAGACTTTTCGGGAAGTGACTAGTATCGATGAGGCGCTCAGTATCCGGGCACCGAGCCACCATCGTACCACAGCTTTGATTCACAGACAGAACCGTTTTGGCGACCCAAATTACCCGAGAAACCCACCAAGCCTTTTCAAAATACGCCGATACACAAATTCTTGTTGGGCATTCGAATGACACTTTTCGAATACTTGAATAATTTTTGCTTTCTGGGAAATTGCGAATATTCGAATGGTTTCGAATACCGAAAATTTTCGAGCATTCGAAATCGAATATATTCGAAAAACGCGATTTTTCTGAATATTCGAATTCGAATACATTCGAAAAACGCGATTTTTTGAACATTCGAATTCGAATACATTCGAAAAACGCGGTTTTTTGAACATTCGAATTCGAATACATTCGAAAAACGCGATTTTTCGAATACTCGAATTCGAATATTCAAATTCGAATGAAAATCATTCGAATACCTATTCGAATGGGTCATTCGAGCATAAGTATACACCACACTACATCCGTCGCCCCAGTCGCTCTTGTCGCTCATGTCGCTAAGTAGTTGTCGCGAAGTATGAACAGGTCCTTTGATTCGTCCGACCGAGACAGTCCTGTGAAGTTGCTCAAGTGTTCGTTATCTAGAACCCGATGAGAAACGCAATACTTGCCTCATGGTTGTGTGGCTAGTCGAGATGACGTCATAAGACAGTAGTTGCCATCCTGTAGAGGCCATCTCCAGTGAAGCGGCTACTGTTGGTAAGGTGCTGCATGCTGTTGCAATTAGGTGGTGCTGTTCTGTTGCCGGACAGCCAGCGTACATTCGCGCCGAAAACCCGTGCCTTCGAACCCCTTACGCTCGTGTAGCTCCAAAAGTGGTCTAGGGGCTACACAAACGCTCCTATCCAGATTGTACGGTACCTACCGTAGTTCCTACCATGTCTTGTGTACCGACCCTACCGTATCTCTTGTGTAACTCTAGATCCCTTAGCATGCCGATGAAGAATTGTATGAAAAATTTATTTCATCCTAGAAACGTACAATTCGATATGAATCGAAGAAGCGATAATATTACATATTAACATCAGACGATACATCTGATACGTATCTAGGTGCAATCTCAAGAAGGGGTCCACCTTTAAGCCGCCTTGAACACAAATTCAAATAATTTAATTTCAGTGTCTGACCTTTCTCTTGTTCCTCTAGCTCATCCACCCCAGCCCCTAAGGCTTCTCCGAAAGCCTAATAGCTCGCACGCGCACCTTTGGAGACACAACAAAATCCCCCCACAAAAGAAGGGGTAGATCCCCGTGGGATTGACCTGTATCTATTAAAAAAGAGGCTACATACATGGAATACATGAGGGTGCAAGGAGAGGTGTGCATTAAAGTATTGAGATCATTCGACAACGATATTAATCGTTAGCGGGAATTAACAGAAAAGGTCATTTAGGATGTAAAGGAGTGGTCGAGCGAAAGTTGTAGCAATGTGACCCACTCAAGGAAACCGGCCGAGGAGCCAGGGCCCACAAGAAGAACAGGAGCCAGCACCCACCAGTAAGACTACTAAAAAATTCGGTATTCTAGAAGAAGACTAATAAAGTATTTGGTTCTAAGCGCTGTTGTCCCTGTGTAGTTTTGGATTTGCAACAAAGTTTGCACCTCTAGCCCAAAAGTGCCCGAGAAAAAAGTGTTGCTGAAAAATAACGGAGAGAAATTTGGCTTTAACGCACCCCTCCATAGAAAACAAAGTGCGAAAATGACGAGAACGTTAAAGGGAGGCAATATAACAACATGGAATAACATGGTAAGCCAGATAATTCTATACAGAACGGAGCTACGCAAGATGAAACGGACTTCATATGATGTGAGCGATGGCGAGACGCGGAGATCCAATTGCCCAGGAAGCAGCCTTTATTACTGGCCTTTCCTTCATTCTGTGTCTTCTTCGTCGTCGTCCTCGTCAAGCGTGCGCCGGCTTGTTCTTGGCTCGGTCCCAGTGAGGAAGACGTTGTTTTTCTAAAAAAAAAATAATGACAGAAACATGGGCAGCTGCAGAGGTGATTTTTCCAAGCACATGGTGAAGAGGATACCCACCGGTGCGGGAACTAAGCGGCCGTTCTCGTCAAGAACGTACTTGCGGATGTCGCACCTAAAAGGATAACTTAGATGGTGGTGATTTTCTTCTAATTAAGAGAAGAAAGTTGGCGAAGACGTACAGTGCTCGCTGAAGAGCACCCCTGACGAGGATCCTCCAGCGACCCCTCGCCTTTTTCCGTTTATCGAGCTCGGCCTCTCTCTCCTCATCGGTTTCGCCGAGTGCAACCCAGTACCTCAATCCAAGTAATTGAAACAGAAAATCAAGTTAATATATTTATTATATTACTATAAACACCTAATAATATATTTATTTCATTACGATTAACACTTACGGTGTGGGGTTTCTCTTCAAGACGACCGCCGAGCTGGAGAGTTCCCACATACCGAGACGCAGTCCGTCGAGGCAAACTCCTACCAGAGGGGGTGAAGATTAAAACTAGAGCGCATTTTGAAAGAAAAGAGCAACTAAACTGAACTACCTATAAGTTGTTCGACTACTTGCTCTGGAAGATCGTGAAGGTGCGAACGCTTCGCGCAGGAACGAGAAATACGCACTGCATACCGTTTCACCAGTGCGGGAGGTTCGCAAGCCTAGAACAATAGTTCAGCAGAGGAGAACAGGCAACGAACTGGCAGAGACTACCTAATACTACTAACCTCCTTTAGATATGCGCGGAAGAAGTCAGTGCAGGCGGTTACGTGGTCATCAGGTCTGCCCCGATTTGTTCGTATCCATGACGCCATCTTTGCGTTTAAATCGACACTCTGCAACCACGATTTGAGCAGGCAAAGTTGTCTTGTAAGGAGAGTAGCTGGAAGCAATTGCGGCACACTGACGTTGAAACGTGCGTTGCTGAGGTCGGGCCACTCTCGCAACGGCAACTGCGGTATATGCCACATCTGCGTGAGGTTCTCGAACGCAAGGCACGTTTCTTCAGGCAGCTTAGACTCTTGGGATTTCTTCTCGACAGGCGAGCGTGCCTCAGCAAGTTCTCTCTCAACCCGACCGAGCCTCAGCATGCAAGAATCGACCTGAACAATGGGAAGTTTTAGTTTGGGGTGTGGCTAGCTAAGAAGTAGGGACACTAAAAGAAAAGAAGTGATCCTCACCGCCGCAGTAAGACCGATTATCATGTTTGACTGATCCGCGATAATGTTCATAAGTTGTCTGACGATAAGATCAGACGATTGTGGAACGTCCGAAAGCCTTTGCGCAATGCTCTTGCCTTCTTCAATGTCGGGCCTTACGTCCCCCATTTTGTGAAAGACGAACGTCTAAATGATAAGATTTTGATTTCTACACCAGGTTTTCCTCTTCACGAATAGAAATGGAAAACCAACGTGGTAATCTGCCAACATATCGTGCTGGGAGATGGCGAGTCCCAGCTTTCCGAGAGGAAATTTGTCTTTCATTCGCAGTAGGTTCTTAGTTCTTTCAGCGAATTTTGCGCGGGCTGAGGAAGAACGGGGGACGTCGGAAAAGCGTGGTCCCGGTGACTGGGACTGCTGCTGGGAGGAAGTGGGCCTTGAAGTGTTACATGAGCTTCTTAGCGACCGAGGTGTCCCCGCTTGAGAACCTGAACCTGAGAAGGTCATACTCACTTGTTGGAGTAGGTCAATCATCTTTAGACATTCATCAACGCATCTATTTATCTACCGATGAAATAATGAACAAGAGAAAGTACGCACCGAACTCGGAACATGGGAAGCTTCTGCAAGGGCGCTTGCTATATGGTTGGGTCTCGGCACGTTCACAGAACCTCTGAGAAAGGAACCCTCGGTGTCAAGTTAGACTGGCTTCTTTCGTCAAAAATCTTGGCCTTGGCCTTCCCAAATTCTTAGATTTTAATTTTAACTCTCTGCTAAAATACGCACTTTCCTAGCCGGCGTTGGAGTAATGGGATCGGCGAATGACGATTGCGATGACTGCGTGTTATCCTCGTCATCGAGCAAGTCGTAATCATCCGGAGATCTCACCTGAGATGGATTTTGAATTAGAGTTGGTGAACATAACATCGGGGCATACGGTGTGGGAAGTTAGGGTTACCTGGAAGTATTCGGTATCACTCGACAACTCCTCCTCCTTTGGGTCTCCTGTAGCCGGCATACTGCCGTGGAACGTGACTTTCACGTCAAACAAAAAATGTGCCAGGTGATCTGAAATCCTTTCAATCATTTGGTGAAGAACGCCGAATTCCACAACATCGGTCGTGTTTAAAACCACTCATATCAAATGAGGTTATTCTCAGGAGCAACCCTCGACACCGACCAACTGGTGTATGATTATCAGCAGCTCAGGTCAGCTCAGCTCTTTCCTGAGCCACCCCCTTGAAAAAGAGCTGTAAAAAACATAAAAACGAAACTAATACGGCAGCGAATACGGCACGGCAACGAATACGGTTCGTCAATCAAAATTATGGCGCGTGAATTCTCAGTGTTTGATAAACCTACAACCGGAAAAAAACCCGTCTGAGTTATTGACCGTAGTTTCGGTGTGAAATTCAGGGAAATCGTTACGGGACCGACCTACCCATCCGTCTGCTAATCAGTCCTGCAGCTAGTGATATTTGCTTGCATGCTTCTCCGACGCAAATAGGGTTGGGTGGGGGGCTTCTGATGGGCAGAAAATCCCATAGAGCGTCATAGCGTCGTTAATCTCTTTCACCCCTGGTTCAAACGTATAAAGCCTGTAGTAAGGGCGCTCCATGGTTAATAAAAAACTATGTTTGAATCGCGCAGCTGTGGGCGTTGCACCAAGGACAACTCGGACGGGTTTTTTTTCCGGTTGTAAGTGTATCGGCGAGTGTGATTCTCACCGGGCGCGTTACTTTCGGACGACAATAACCACTCTCTGCGAATTTGCGAATCCTACGTCACTGAATCGGCAGCGCTAGACTTAACAATACACGCTGGCCGCGTAATTCCAGTTCCACACGCAATTTCTAACCCTATACGGCAGGGTCACTCTCGTCCGGAAATAACGCGCCCCACGAGAACCTCGCGCTCCAATGGACCTGTCTAAAAACTGCTCCTATCTTTAGGAAGACTCACGCTCAATGACTTTAAAACAAAAATAGGAAAAAGATCTAAGCAAACTAGCAACACAATATTCTCAATTTGGCGTAGCGTTCTTGTATGTTAATCTACGTTTTCTTGAACTACTTCCTTGTTGTGGATTGTCTTTTTTTTTCACATTTTCCTTCTGCAGATGGAATAAACTGTAACTGTAACTTCTTAGGAGTAAGAAGGAAGTTGTGAGCCCGCACTCAACCCACTTTTATCTCCCACATCTCATCTCTTTTGATCAGGCCTTTGCCAAGTCCCTCTCCCGCTCAGGGGTGCACACAAATTTCTGTGCGTTAAATTTTTTAACGAAATATTTTCACGGAAAATTTTCGTTAAATTTCCGGTAAATCGTTAAATTTCGTCGAAAAAAACATAGTTAGCTGCAAATTATTATTTCAAGCGAAAAAAAAAATCGAAAAAATGTCAGTTGTTTAAACTTCAACAGGTCAAGAGCTAAAATTCAAGGAAGAGAGCATAAAAACAGTCACACTCGCTGGAGAAAGATGCGTTTAAAAGTTTCATTATCTTTCATCCAGCTAGGGTGACGACAAACTATTCTGACCATATCATAAGGTTCTGAAGAAGTCGAGAAAGCCGAAACGTAAGGCGCAATAAAGAAGTGCAAAACTGCAATGTAAAATAAACAATTCGATATCAACAAAGGGTACTATTGTACTTTTGGTACCCCACTTAATCTTGTTCAAAATAGGTCTACTAGAGGTAATCTGCCATGGGAAGAACGAATATCATAGTCGTTTATTGCGGAAATGTCTTATAAGCCCGCTATATCAAGTTGGAATCGCCCAAGGCCTTGCGAAATAGCGCGCGCTGGTAAGAGACGCAGATACTCCGCCCCCTACCAGCACGCATTCGCGGCCGTCTCGGGTGGGGGGGGGGGGGGGGGTTACCATAGTATGCCATGGCGCACAGGCGTAGCGACTAGATACTCGCAGCGAATTAAATGCAGTCTTATCTCCTCGGGGCAAGAGAGGGACCTCTAGGATGAAGGCAATTTTAACACGGGTGTCCTAGTGGGCCCACACCCCGGAGTCCCATCACCTGTCTAATTTTCGCGTGAGTAAAGACAGGACACAACAGAGCTTTCAAGCCTTTTCGAGATTTCAAGGCTTATGCCCTGGCTAACTCTGCTGCAGGCTAGGGGCGGCAAAATAGTGCGCATCGTTAGGAGGCGGAGTCTCTGCGTCTCTTATCAGCGCGCGCTATCTCGCAAGGCCTTAGGCAATTAGAGCTTAATATAACGGGCTTATAAGGCATTTCGCAAAAAACGACTATGATATTCGTTCTTCCCATGGCAGACTACCCCTAGAAGACCTATTTTGAACAAGATTAAGTGGGGTACCAAAAGTACAATAGTACCCAACAAAGTGTGGATAGTGAAACAAATAAGCCTTCAGCGACAAATTATCTACAAGCTGTGGAAGGAGAAGAGGTACGGAATTACAATTCAAGATAACGGTGCTTAGTGGGCTGGTTCCCGCATCTCATCGACAAAGTATCTGAAAATGTTCGATCAGGTAGACATCGGAGTTCCCCTTTTCCTAGTTCTTTGCGAAACAGTTTTGAATAACTGTTCTACGAGGATATACTCGATGCGGTCACCAGCCCACTAGGTACAGAAAGAATTATTAAAAATAGCTAGGGTGACGGTGGACTATTCTGACCACATCATAAGGCAATCAGAAAGCCTATCAGTGGAATGTTAGCACGTTGTCGAACGCACAATTTTCGCGTCCTGATGCGTGAGAACAACCCATTTTCTCAATGTCACGACCGCGACACGACACGTGTCACACGATCCCACACTGCCGAACAGGTGTGACACGTCGTTAACGTTTTGAGGTAGAGGAGGTTTTTGTTGTTAGCGTTTTTCTAAAATCGTTTGAAAAACATCCAGCGGTCGAAAACATTCTCTCCGACCGCTCCGAGGTGGCGAGCAAAAGTGTTCTGGGATAAGCAGTGCCAAGTGAGGATAGGCATATCTGGACAGTATTATAAAAATCCGACTCCTGACTTTGACACCGTAACCCGGCCGGCCCCTGCGAGCGCGGTTGCGAGCGCGGCTCGGCAGATTCGAAACGGGCGCGAATGCTTCCATACTTGGTTCAGGTGTGAATCATGAGCTCAGGGTTGCGTTGAACGAGTCTCCAGAAAGATAACGGGTTATGAGTCCAAGCACGATGACGGCCTACGAAATCTAGAGGGACTGAGACCGATCACACCACGCTAAGGCCGATTGCATTGACACGTCTAGGAGGATACACTGAAGCCGTTGCGACCAGTTGTAGGAGGGAAATATCTTCTAAGGAGTGAAGGAGCTAATCACGACTCATATCCTCCAAGCAGATAACTTCTCTAAGTACACTGCAGAGCCGTCTAAGGATGAACGAAAGATCTCTCTCCCTCTTTGAGACATTCGATAAACGCCTGATTGTCCTCATAATATTCATAATAGGGGCCTAACAACGCCCCTAAGATCTTTCCTACCGTTTCTACGACGGCGAGTGGGACGAATCGACACATACCGTGTAAATATTCTAGGACAGTTTGAAAAACTGGAGGACGAAACTGAGATGAAGAATATTGGTCATATGTCTCTCAGTTTCTTTCCGTGAGCTCATGAACACTTTCTCACTCTCAACAGTAAGATTTTCCGTATAATAAAGAATGTGAGGACAGCACTATGCAGCGCCTTGTGTTGTACGACTGAGCTAGGCCGTTTCTGATGTAATTCGACATACATACGCCTTCTTATCAAGGCGGATAGCCACTGAGTACATGTTGGCTCCCCCCCCCCCCCCCGAGCCAATTCGCGCCTACAGCCATGTGCCTTATGTTACCTATAATCCTGGAAGGTCCGCAAGCGCCTCGAAGGAACCTCGCTGAATATCTGAAAACGCCCAGGACTCAATTTCTGCCGTTAAAGGATAAAAAGGATAAAGGACGGCGTTACTCAATCCCTTCTGGGATGCGCCAGCGCATTCTACTTCTACGGGATGTCGTGGAGGCGACATGAATGCGTATTTGGCCATACAATGACATGCGGTGGCCAGCCGATGAACAAGTCAGCGCTTTATCCTTCCCAGACAAGTCTGGTACCAATTCACCGACCTCGGAGGGATGGAAGGTTTGGTTGGCCTGGGCGGGAAATCCGAACCAGGGACCTGGTATCGGGTGCAGGCGACAGTCGCGCCTCCTCCGACTGCGCTGCACGCGCCCATTTCTGCCGTTAAATACAGAAAATAAGGGGAAAAGCTACCATTACGCACATGTCTAAAGGATAAAGGGTAAAGGACGGCGTTATTCAATCCCTTCTGAGATGCGTCACGCATCATTCTACGTCTACGGGATATCGTGGAAGCGATTTGAATGCGCATTTGGCCATACAATGACTTGCGATGGCCAGCCGATGAACAAGTCAGCGCTTCATCCTTCCCAGACAATTCTGGTACCAATTCACCTTACCCGGAGGGATGGAGGGCTTGGTTGGCCTGAGCAGGAAGTCCGAACCAGGAACCTGATATCGGGTGCAGGGGACAGTCGGCGCCTCCTCCGACTGCGCTACAGGCACCCATGTGCCTTGTATATTAGAGGTAAATATGACAGATCTTTCCCTATCTCTGGTTAGGATGCTCGAAGCACTCCGCATACTGATACAGGATACCGTCGAAGCTATGAAACAATTGCTTTTCCGAGATCTCCCATTGTGGGGACAGTTTTCATCAGATACCTACCAAGCCTACCATCTAACAGACTCATGGAGGGACTCCAGCCGCTATAATCTCCTTGGACGAGGTCTACTTGAACATCTACAAAACATCCTTCGCACCAGTGCGCTTGCAAGCATGCTAAGTTAAGGCCTAGTCTTACGTCACAGTTGACCATCAGAAGAAGATACGAAAGTTCTGCTAAGGAGGCCGTCAAATTCAGGAGTCGGATTTTTATAATACTGTCATATCTGGGAGGTTAGACCAGTATCTTTATGGATTCATTGACGTGCTTGAGGGCTCTCGAAGAAATTTCTAGCTTCAAAATGCATTATTTCCAAAAATTCAAATTCTCCACGGTAGATGTGAGAATAGCATGAAAGCATTAAAATTTTCTTGCTAATTTCAATAATTTTTTCAGCAACAGTCCTATTTGGGAGGATAAGGTCTGCAACATTAGCGCAGATTAAGAGTAAAAGTGACAAATTTACTGAGTAAAAACTCCGTTAAAAATTTCGTTAAAATTCTAAAAATTTCCGTTAAGTCGTTAAGCCAGATTTTAACATAAAATGCCGTTAATTCGTTAAATCGTTAATCATTAAATGTGCACCCCTGCTCCCTCTCCCTTCGGCTAAAACGCCACATTAGCTTGATCTTATCTTCTCCGTTTGCCAAGTCCCCCTCTCACTCCCTTCTGCTAAAAATGCACACACATACAACAATAAACACAGCGACTACAAAAAACAGCCGAACATGCCACGGCGACGACGAGGACTATCGTATCGGCATCGATTGCGCACGTCGGCAGCAACATACCGGTGCCGCTCTGCGTCTCTGACTCCATCTTTCTCTGTTTCTGCCTCGTCCCTGATTGGAGCACGTTAGCCCACCACGGGCTACTCCGCACCACTGTGTTGCCATATTGCAACACAATAGCACCCGTATTCTTTCCAATTTCCAACGATAGAAGAATGGGTGTTTCAGGGAGTGTGATGAGGAGGAGCCCGTTCGGGTTCTAGATATCGAATTCCTGAAAGAATACGTGACGCATCCCAAGAGGGACTGATTGACGCCATTCCTTATCGTTTGTCCTTTAATGAGGAATCGTGACGTAAATGGTGATATGTATAACTCCACGTTCTGGTGTTCTACTTCGTCACGACTACACTAGTGCCAGTAGCTCATCTGCCAGGCACCCCCCCCCCCCCCCTCTTCCAAGAAGGATAATCAGAGCCAGTATGCATGCATACTTCACCCTGGCGAGGCGCACTTCCTGCGCTCTCCCCCAGCAGGAATTACCGGAGAGAGCGGGTGTCCCTACCAGCGAAGCACCTCGGTGAATGTACTGTCAGGAAACTTCCCAACCATAACGGGATGCACTTCGTGCGCTTCGTGCGTATGCCAAGATATCGACGAAGGCGTCCTCTCATTCTTCATCCGTTAAACAAACTATTCCTATGCTGAAAACCCGTCTTAGCAGACAGCAGCACATCTGCCCCAATGAGCAAAATTCCCCCCCCCCCCCCCCCGATCCGAACTACCCCTATTTCCGAGTAGGAGAATGCAATTTCTCACCAGAGCTCCGAAGTACTGTATTCTCAAGATGATGTGCACTGCAGAAGTACCGTATTTCCTTCCTATCTCCAAGTAGAGGGCGTCGTATGCATACGTTATGTTCCCAACTATTAGTCTCCCTACTTTGTATCCGTCTCCAGGGTGGATAGCGGAGGCAGCGGGAAGCAACCAAAGAAGAAATGGTCGGCAATCCTGTAGTAGGACTGGACTCTCCCGACCTAGATTTCATCATTCAGTGCGTAAAGGCAGATCAGGTACCCAAGCAGTCCTCATCGGAAGTTTCTCCTTCGAAAGGAAAGGCTACCGTCGTCAATATTCTTTCAATGCTACTCTTCTTCGTAAACCTGCAAGCGTTCCTCATATAAAGGGAAGCAACCACGTCATAGAAGAAGTCATACAAGAGCTCGAAATGCAGAACGAAACTTTGGTCACTGCAGACCAGCATCCCAAGTCTTCCACTTCTTGGACCTGGAAGAAAAAGCTGACGCTGAAAAGCTACTACCAAAGACATGGATCCATCGTCTATGCACATTTTTAGACATTATCAAAAAGAGAGATGAGGAAGGGCCTAAGAAGAAAAAACAATCGACTCAAATCCAGTCCATCCAGCCCTTCTAGCAGTCCATCCAGCCCTTCTAGCGGCTTGGCACACTGCCATACATTTTCAATCTCGCGCCCAACCCACCCGCCCAATTTCATGGGAGTAAAACGACCTATTAGTAATATTTATAACATAAAAAGATCTATTCAGCTCGAAGGTTCACTGAAGCAGACCTCCCAAGGCCGGACTCATCAACGACCCGGATTCACCAACGACTTACAGCAATTTAACGGAGAAATTTCTGATAGCGCGGCTTACATCGCGCACCAAATCGCTTGATAAGCTGCGCTATCAGGAATTCCGGCTGTAATTTCTCTGTTAAATTGTTGTAAGTTGTTGATGAATCCGGCCTCTTGTTGCTGATTCCCCGAGTGTAGGGCTAACAGATATCGCTACTTTTATCTGTAACACTATGCACTCCGACAAATCACCGGTAACAATCAAGAGCTACAAGTCAGATGCTTTACGATTCACAATGTGGAAAAACGGATCTCCATTGAACAACGTTTCTCCTTCACAACATAGAAGCTTCTACCGTCCAACGGACGTCAAAAATCCTGCCTATAGTTTCCTTTGCATTAAACTACTTCTTTTCCCGCTCTCTGGGGTAAACAAGGATAGAGGCACTGAAAGCAGAGAAAAACTTGTAGCCCCCCGAAAGAACGCACAAGATTGATCTTAAGTCTATGCCTACCATAGAAGCGACGGGTATAGCAAGCAGCGATACCAAAACAGGCGGCCTCACACAAGCCGCAATTCAAAGCTTTCAATCGCATAAGCGAAGCCAAAGATCTTTTAACTCGGGATCTCTACAAAGGAGTAGATGATGCTTTCTTCAGGTCGATGTTCTACTGTACATGTTGTTATTGTTATTGATCTATACTATGTTGTTGTACAATACTTTCAGTCTTACCATCAGGAGATCCAAGACGGATCAAAATAGTCGCCTGTGCAACGTACCTTTCAAGCTAAGGCCCATGTTATACTTCGGCGACGCTGTTTTCCGCGACGTCGGCGACAGTGTTACGCGGGCTGCCACGCAGTGCGTAGCAGTCCGCGCAACACAGCGTCGCCAAAGTATAACACAGGCCTAAGTCAGGCAGAACGGCAGCTTTGGGAGAAATATAAGAGCAGCACCATGGGTAATAGATTCCCCTTCCAGTCGGCGCCCACAAAACTACCACTTTCTAAAACAACGTTGGACGACAAACTGAAGAAATTCCTGTATTCCGCTAAGACCCTGCTTCGTATCACTTCACATTCCTTTAGAGGAGGAGCAGCCACTTCAGCCCTTAAGGCAGGTATATCACAGGTCAGCGACATGCAAGCAGCGAGGTTGAAGACCATCAGAGGCCAGATTTATCAACGACTTATAGCAATCTAACGGTGAAAATACTGTCGGAATCAATAGCGCGGCTTATCAACAAGCGATATGCTGAAATGTTTCGACATATCGCTTGTTGATAAGCCGCGCTATCAGGGATCTAAATTGCCACAGGTAGCGACGGGGCAGGCTTGGACGAGTTTTCGCACCGTGTGCAGGCGATCGTCGCAGGACCGGCTGCAACGCGGTCGTGGCGAACCGGAAACCCGTCCATCTGAGTTGCTGCGTGACTTGATCAAGGTTAGAAGCGTTAGAATGTGAAGCACCGCTAAGTAGGGTTATTAATAGAAATAGCCCCAGAGAGAACTAGAAAATGGTTTCTGAAGCTGGAAACCAAGAAAGTTCAGATGTTCACCTTCAGCGTCCGCTGTGCTTGCTTCTTCTTATTATGGCTATACAGAAACATTTGTTGAGAGTAGTATGCACGTGTTGAAGTGTTCAGTGGAAGTAAAAATAATACAATGCTTATCCTACTATATATAAAGGAGTAAGCGTGTGTGTGTGTGTCACTGTGTGTGTCACTGTGTGTGTCACACCGTCCGTCCGTCCCACTTTGAGTTGGGGCGCGGCAGCCGAACACGTCGGCGACCGCGCATGGCGAGCCGCAGACGTGCCGAACACGTCGGCGACCGCGCATGGCGAGCCGCAGACGTGCCGAACACGTCGGCAACCGCGCATGGCGAGCCGCAGACGTGCCGAACACGTCGGCAACCGCGCATGGCGAGCCGCAGACGTGCCGAACACGTCGGCAACCGCGCATGGTGAGCCGCAGACGTGCCGAACACGTCGGCGACCGTGCATGGCGAGCCGTAGACGTGCCAAACACGTCGGCGACCGTGCATGGCGAGCCGTAGACGTGCCGAACACGTCGGCGACCGCGCATGGCGAGCCGCAGACGTGCCGAACACGTCGGCAACCGCGCATGGCGAGCCGCAGACGTGCCGAACACGTCGGCAACCGCGCATGGCGAGCCGCAGACGTGCCGAACACGTCGGCAACCGCGCATGGTGAGCCGCAGACGTGCCGAACACGTCGGCGACCGTGCATGGCGAGCCGTAGACGTGCCAAACACGTCGGCGACCGTGCATGGCGAGCCGTAGACGTGCCGAACACGTCGGCGACCGCGCATGGCGAGCCGCAGACGTGCCGAACACGTCGGCGACCGCGCATGGCGAGCCGCAGACGTGCCGAACACGTCGGCAACCGCGCATGGCGAGCCGCAGACGTGCCGAACACGTCGGCAACCGCGCATGGTGAGCCGCAGACGTGCCGAACACGTCGGCAACCCTGCATGGCGAGCCGTAGACGTGCCAAACACGTCGGCAACCATGCATGGCGAGCCGCAGACGAGCCGAACACGTCGGCGACCGCGCATGGCGAGCCGCAGACGTGCCGAACACGTCGGCGACCGCGCATGGCGAGCCGCAGACGTGCCGAACACGTCGGCGACCGCGCATGGCGAGCCGCAGACGTGCCGAACACGTCGGCAACCGCGCATGGCGAGCCGCAGACGTGCCGAACACGTCGGCAACCCTGCATGGCGAGCCGTAGACGTGCCGAGCACGTCGGCGACCGTGCATGGCGAGCCGTAGACGTGCCAAACACGTCGGCAACCATGCATGGCGAGCCGTAGACGTGCCAAACACGTCGGCAACCATGCATGGCGAGCCGTAGACGTACCGAACACGTCGGCAACCTTGCATGGCGAACCGTAGACGTGCCGAACACGTCGGCGACCGTGCATGGCGAGCCGCAGACGTGCCGAACACGTCGGCGGTACAAAACTTCAGGCCTGGAGGTAATCGAGGTCGCTGAACACGAATCTGAAGTCGGATCAATCGATATCGATCGATATTATCGATTTTTTGAGGATGGCGTTCAAGTGGCGCGAAACTTCGGCCTTGGGGGTAATCGAGGTCGCTGAACACGAATCTGAAGTCGGATCAATCGATATCGATCGATATTATCGATTTTTTGAGGATGGTGTTCAAGTGGCGCGAAACTTCGGCCTTGGGGGTAATCGAGGTCGCTGAACACGAATCTGAAGTCGGATCAATCGATATCGATCGATATTATCGATTTTTTTGAGGATGGCGTTCAAGTGGCGCGAAACTTCGGCCTTGGGGGTAATCGGGGTCGCTGAACACGAATCTGAAGTCGGATCAATCGATATCGATCGATATTATCGATTTTTTGAGGATGGCGTTCAAGTGGCGCGAAACTTCGGCCTTGGGGGTAATCGAGGTCGCTGAACACGAATCTGAAGTCGACCAATCGATATCGATCGATATTATCGATTTTTTGAGGATCACGTCGAGGAAGATCAGCCGATCCATCTCGATTAACATAATGGTCAGAAGGCCTAGGAAAGAATAGGAAACCCGTAGCGGCCATGGCGTCCTATTCTCGGGGTTTGGGGGCGAAGCCCCCAACCAGTCGTAGGCGGCCGCTAGGCCGCCGAACGACTGGAACACATATAAGACCTATCTGGCGTGGGTGACTCCAGGTGGACCTTAGGTTCCATCAAGGGAAAGATAAGGGTTTTAAATACGGATTAAAAGCAGGAGGACACTTCCGCTAAAACTAGTTTCCAACGTTCTTAAATAGATCCATATTTTATGCTCCTTTTTTGGACCAGGAACGAGACTAGGAACGGAAGAGGGCCTTCTTTATTACTAAACCATTAGGATTACTTTCTGATTCGAATTCGATGAAGATTCTGTCGTTGTTCTTCCTACAGTTACAACGTTGTGGGTGATGCTAGCACAGAAGGAAAGCGTCAGTTACAAAGGGTGTCAAACGTTATTTCTAAGCGCAAAAGACCAAATCCACTGTCACTTGTAGAAGTAGGCTACCTAATTTTCAGCTGCTCTTTTAAGCCTGGAACTAAGTTATGGGCAGCCTCAGGCAATCGAGATTTCAGCTTTGAAAATAGTTCTGGCGTCATGGTAGTTAGGGGGGAGTCACCATAGCATGACATGGCGTGTAGGCATGACGAGTAGCTACATACAGTGAATGTGAACGCAGTCTGATCTCCTCGTTTCGATTGCAGATCCGCGTTTTATCTGCTTCGGAGGGAGGAAACTCCAGGATGTAGGCAATTTTAACACGGATGTGTCACTCGAGCCAAATCAGTCCCTTCCCCTCCCCAAAGCTCTGCTGTCCTTCGCGCCAGCGTTTATTTGATCTTTTGCGCTCAGAGCTATAGCATTTTTTTGATTGTTTCTTTATCATCAGTGTGCTATCGTTTCTTTTTTCGTGTTAGTGACATTTTTTATAAGGTAACCCCCCCCCAACTATCATAGTTCGTTATAGCAGACTACAAATCGTTCAACCATCTACTGCACAACTCCGCTTGAATGGATTTCCACCATCAATGAAGCAATCTGGACAGGTGTATAGAAGACAGTTCCTCAAAACAACATATCACATGAGCCATACACCCTTCTGTAGTTGAAGCGAAAAGAGAAGCTCATGCCCACCTCAATGATGCAAACATTTGAAAAGTGGAACTTGCGGCCATCTTGACCGTGTCTTTAGGGAAATGGCGGTTTTCTATTACTTCCACCTCCATGCTCGTATTGTGGCCTATCCCTAGCATTCGTCTCCTTTTTCAGTGCAACTTCCATAGATTCCTGCTGAGTACAGAAGCTTATCCATAAGAATTGTGCGTAGGTAGTATTGAACTGTACCCACTAGCGAAATGAAGATTGGCAAGTGCCTGTTGGGTTTTTGGCGATTGATTAGAACACATGGGTCCCGCGACGACCGCCTGCATAAGATGTGAGAACTCGTCCAACCCCGCCCGGGAAAACCTGTGGCAATTTAGACGCGAGTAACTGTGTCAATAAGGAGACTCGATATATGTGACAACGGTATACGAATGTTGCTTAATATCGCTCATAAAGAGACACAATAAACCGATAGTCCCACAACCTCACTGTTAGGAACAATAGCCCAAAATGGCATTCAAGCAGGAGCGTAACGGAAGAATACGAGCTTCGAACGGCGTTCCGCTTAGTTTTCTGCATTTGTGCGTGATGTGACGATAACTGCACGGAATATTGCGGAAGATTCTTAAAATTCGAGTTCAAGATGGGAAATAACGTCCGATTTGCTCCCGAGCTCTCTTTTTCCTCAATCTTGTTTTTTTGGTTTTGTAAAACATCTAGCACGCTACGCATGGCTGATCGCTGCGGCTTTTGGTGGCTTTTTTGATCGGTATTGAAGTGCTTGCGATAGAGGTTTCCTAAAGTTCGGAGCATTTTGGGGATCTTCTGATTGGGGCGCGCGATTATCATTGGGGCGCGTTATTGTCTAGTGAAATTAATACTGCCCGTCTGGTCACAAAATGCGCTTGAAACTGGAGTTATGCAGTGAGAATGTATGGTAAGTCCAGCATAGCCGATTCAGCTACCTAGGAGGACCCATAAATTACAGTTCTTCGTTGTCGTTGTGCTTTTTATCTCTTTTACAGTCACCTGGCAAGTGGTATTTAGAGCAGGAAGGAAACTTGGGAGAAGGTACAAAGTATAGGATTTGAAGTACATCGAGAGATCACAATGAGGGAGACTCTAGATGCTGTTGTACTGTGGGGCGAAGGAAGGATTCAGATTAGGTCAGTTTTCTACGCATTTTCGTTTTGTCTCATGCCCATATTACCCAATTTTATAAACAACAATCCCATATGATTGCTTATCTAGAGACAGGATGCGCTCACTAGTAATAAGTTGCACGTACTATGAACTCATCATAGAATGGTACCCTTGGAGCCGGAATTCATCTAACCTGCGGATAAGCCGTGTCCACCGGCCAGATGGCCTAAATGTGAAGGAAAAGTCTGACGCTTTGCGAAACATGATTATTAGGTTCATGCTGCATTTGGAGAAGCGATGCACGCAGTATTCAAAAGCAAGGATATAGCTGGTATGGAACTAACTTATGCCACAATGCAAAATGCAATGGCGCTGCTGCCTAAGAAAACAACCGAAAAGCAGCCAATCACAAGGAGAACGATAATGCAGGCCCCAGGCACTGCACCGAAGCCGAAGGGAATTGAACAGCCTTATAAAAGGGTATCTCAGCCTATTGAAAATACCAACTCTTTACCCTTAATCTATTTACGTGCACAGAGAGCCAAGCTAAACGTTGAGAAGAGAACTAAGCGGAGATGTCTGGCTGAGGACGAAGAGGTTAGAGCAGAAGCCGAGAAGATCCTCCGCACGGAACATGCCTATCTTCAAACGTGTTTCATATGCGGAAAGCGTGCGCGACCAAACGATGACATGGATCGAATCGAATGGGTAAGTTGCTCGAACAACGACACGTGCAGCGCCTGGGCCCACATTTCGTGTTCTTCGGGCGTTGAAATGGAATGTTTTTATGTACGAAAGGTGTGTGGCAATTTGAGTTGCTTGATGACGAATGACTTGCCATGTACCCTGCATCTGTTGTCACCAGCTATATACATTTATATATTGCTACCATGCATAGATGTTAAATTTTATTGGAAATCTATGCAGCTATTGACTTACCTGATCAATTTAATTCTATTTTGAATGAATACGGTGTATGCTCCTTTTAAACTCTCTCATAGTGATCTCTCGGTGTACTTCAAATCCTATTCTTTCTACCTTCTCCCAAGTTTCCTTCCTATGTTGTCATCATAGTCTCGTGAGAGATATACTATGAGGAGTTTCAAAGTTTACTATATATAACAGGCCTGTTTAAAACATTGTACTTCCATTGTGATCTCTCGGTGCACTTCAAACCCTACACTTTGTACCTTCTACCAAGTCTTATTCCAATGTGTTCACCATAACCAGCTACACTAATAAGCACTCCAAAGCTTACTATACATATGTAATATACAATAATAACACCCAATAAATGTATCTAATAGAATCGTTCGTTAACGCCACGAAACTCACCACACATTGTTGTAACTATATAATTCCTGCTCTAAATACCACTTGCCAGGTGACTGTAAAAGAGATAAAAAGCACAACGACAACGAAGAACTGTAATTTATGGGTCCTCCTAGGTGGCTGAATCGGCTATGCTGGACTTGACTTACCATACACTCTCACTGCATAACTCCAGTTTCAAGCGCATTTTGTGACCAGACGGGCAGTATGAATTTCACCAGACAATAACGTGCCCCAATGATAATCGCGCGCCCCAATCAGAAGATCCCCAAAATGCTCCGAACTTTAGGAAACCTCCTTGCGATAATGCGGCTGAATGCCTATATCGCGGATGTACATTGTACTGCATGAAAACCGCTTACTCTGGTTCAGGATGTATGGCGTGTTACTTGTAGACTGACGTAGTGAAGAAATGGGCGATACAGTTGTCGATACACTCGTGATCTCGTCCCTTTCCGCGCTGCTGAGTTTTCCTTCGATTCTGCACTTATTTTCAGTTTTCCATTGATTCACGAATTCCATCAAGCGATGTGCTAATATTGAACACGTAGTCATTTTGATGACAGTTTGTTTCGCTGCCGACTATGTACTCCTATCTCAATGAGCACGATGACTCAACGACTGTGAACTTCAGTTCATATGGGAAATTTCTGCCTGGCAAAGGTTTGTTTGTACTGAATCACGTTTTAAACTGTGCCTTCTCATTAGCGTTATTCATTTAGGTAATCAGCTGCTTACGATTGGAGCTAAATATTTGAGATTGTTCCGTACAAACCCTTACTCATTGGTGCCACCGAGGGATGCTACCGAGGAGTGGAAACAGAAAACGAAGCTAGAATGCGTCTACAGCTGTCGGTTTATGGCGCCAGTTCAGTCCTTTGCGAAGGCGAAACTACCAGGTTAGTTTTCCTTACTAGATAGAAGCCCTAAGTTTGGGTGTTGGCTGCTATTTGTTTATTGCCAATTGAAAACCTCAAACTGCAAGCGGAGAAATTCGCAAAAGGAACAGATTAAATTAGCTCTAGAAAGAAAGTAAGGAAAAAAAGAGGAAGAAAGAAACGGGATTCCTGAACAATTAGGGGAGATGTGAAAAAATGGAAGCTTCGCACTGTTATACTTTCACGAGAGGAGAGGTCGAAAAAATGTTTCGCCCAAACTTCGTCCAGGGATTATCTGGGGTGCTGATCACGAATCTAACGTCCGTTTTTGAAATTTCGGTCGATTACGGTAGGTTTCGGTAGGTGCGGGTGTCTAAGGCTGTCTAGGCCATAATCATAGATTTCGCCCGAACTTCTCCCGAGGGGAAGGTAATTTGGGGTGCTGATCACGAATCTCACATCTGTTTTTGAAATTTCGGCCGATTACGGCAGGTACGGGTGACCAAGGCTGTCTAGATCAACATGACCCTTAATCAACCGCACCTATGATAACCTATAGTGCTGCAGCGTACTCACAAAACCGGATGCCAGGTTGGTGATCAGCACTTCAGATAATCCCCTAGCCGAAGTTTGGGTGACGTCAGCGACCATGCATGACCTTACTCACCCGTATTTGTCGTAGCCGACCGTACTGCAACGTAATATTCAGAACGGATGTCTAATTCGTGCTCGTCAATTCAAGTAATCCCCTGAGCGAAGTTTGGGTGATTTTTTTGGGCCTTTCTTAGAGCTCTGGAGCCACGAAAGTACAATAGTGTCGAAAACTTTACTAGGGCACATACAGTGCAAGCAAGCGTGGAGGCTTTTAACTCTTGCTAGAACGGCTATGGTACAGTAGGCGAAAGGAAAAAGTACTAGTAACAGATTAGTTCAACCTTCCTGACCTATAGGACTCTCAAGGAATTCGACTTGTGTTTGGAAAGTACGAGGTTCTGGTGTGGTTGTTTGTGCAGGCATGTTGAACACCGTGAACTGCTCGATGACATGCTACTGTATCGTTTAAGAATGAATGATTTTGAAAACATTTTGAGGCTCTTCGTTTTTTTTAAACATCGTTCATGCTAGACTGTGTTCTACGCCATAAAAACATGAATAAAATTGAGTGGCACCACTTCCTTGATTAGTAGATTTCCTAGATTTTCGAAGGTAGTTGACTTGTGCTCGGTGCCCACGCATCGTTTTTCGTCGACCGCTATTTTTGCGGTCAACTTTTGCAGGCATCCATCTCTCTAAATGATAAAGCTCAAATTAGTTTCAGTTGCGCGCTGCTGTAGTGGCCGGATACGCGTTCAAGATGTCTTGATATTTTATGGATGTTAAATGAACAGCGAACTGGAAGCGATGCCGTGTTCCTGGTCCTATGATGTTTTCGAACAAAATAACGCTTTAGAGGATAGGCTACCTAAAGATTACTGGAGGAAAGGGCACGAAATCGCCTAATTGGGTACCTCATTCACGTCCTTAGTTCTGCTTTTGGGATATTATTTCAAAAAGCTAAGAAGTGAGCTGTCAGAACAATGTCTTGTTGCGATCAAAACTCTAGTGTAAGCCGGGACTCGAACCCTTACCACCTGCTGCTCTACGCTACTACACCACCTGCGCTTTTTGATCGAATGCGACATCGATGCCTCTTTCGTGGGGCCCATCAGCACTCACTCGTGTCTCGAATGAGCCGGCCGCTGATATCAGCACACAACCAGTTAAGCTAAAGTAATGGTGTAGAGCTAGTGTAATGGTGTAGAGCATTCCCGCCCGATGAGCAGGAGGTGCGGGTTCGAGTCCCATCTGGCGCTAGAGTTTTGATCTCGCAACAAATCATCGCTGTAACAGCTTACATCCCCGGTACAAGCCACTTGAGACTTAAGGAAACTATATTGAAGCATTTCTATTGAGACGTGAGCATTCATTGATTTCCCATGCGTAGCTTTAATTCAAGAAGTTTTGTTGGTGTAATGGGTATCATCCCGTTTCAAAGCAAAGAACAACGGTTTAGTGTGAAAATCTTGACAATAGCTCACCATCCTGTGGTTCGAGGTATCACACAGCATCTAATAACCATTGCTTTAGGAGTCGGTGTAGCTAAAGCACTTTATAGGTTGTGCTTTCAGGCTATCCAGCCTCCGAAGCCCTTCTGCTGGCGTTCGAAGGATGCAACGTGTCCGTAGTTGCGATTGATCCAGAGGATCGTGCGCTCAGCACCATATCGCTGCATAGTTTTTCGTCTGAATTCAAACGTGACGGCTTCAGCAATCACTTTCAGGAGCCGATTGTTAGGGTCGGTTTTGACCTATATTTTATAACGCTAATTTTTTCTGGAGAATTTAGAATTCTCCGCCTTGTATTTGTTTCACTCTGGAGGTCCGATACAATATTGCAACGTCGTCTTTATTTAGGCAGATCCGGCGAATAGGTGTGGTGCTGTTATTGTGTACGATAGAATTCTTGGAATTCTTCCATTCGATGGCGACTTTATCAACAGTTTTTCTATTCCCCTCTCTGAAATTGATCACAGGTCGGTTTGAAGTTTTTTGTTGTTGTTGAGCGCCTTCATTCCTCATTGCCGGATTATAAATGATCATGTCATACTGGACACTGGCATCAAACTGAACTCCATCTCAAAAAGGACGTCCTCCCTATGAGACTAGATGCGCTTAATTAATCGGCAGAAGGGCTAAAATAGATTTTTCCAAAAAAGTGCAGATTCCCTTTGACAGTTTATAAATCACCTCCACAGGGTGACCAAAGAGGACGAATGCGTCGTTTAAAACTTCATAATTTTTTAGCTACAGAAATGTCTACAGGGTCAACATAAAGGGTAGAGAAGCAAAAATTTTCTGATGTGTTAGATCATACTATTTATTTATTTATTTATTTATTTATTTATTTATTCAAAGACGTGTCATACAATACACGTGGATTAACATAAAGGAAAGGAAATCAAACGAAACCAGGTCATATCAAATCAAGACTCAAGAAATGATCGCCAGATAAAATACAACGCCAAATTAGCTTAAAAGGAGAAATCTACGAGCAATAAATGACTTGAGAGCCGGGAGTGACATCTGTGTGACATTTTCGGATTCACCAAGCAAGCAGTTGAGCTCCCTGAGATTCCTATAGGTGAGGAAGCTTGACCTAGCCTGCGTCCTTGCAACAGAGACATAGACTATTTACCGATTTGGTATTATAAATACTGTTTTCGCGGAGCAGAAGATTCCTTAGTTTTTACGGCCACGCGTGGCTTCACACAAGTAATACTCTCCCTGTCAATACGGATAATATAGTGACATACTGGACGAATGCGTGGCTTTTTTCTTTCATGTGACAGCTTCGTTTTTTTTTACTTTTCTGCACTTTAGAAACGTTTTTATACCAAAGTGAATTAAGTGTTTTGATCACTCAAACAGTGTATCCACTTTCCTTGGATCCTGCATCCAAGAGATTTGTAATTTCTCAAAGCAATGTTTTCCAAAAAAAAAAAGACACATTCAACTACAAATTAAAAACTTGACTTAGCCAAGGAGGTATTTTATGTCAGTGTCAAATCTTTTTCTTTGTGAATACTGAACGACACAAAATGAACCTTTACCTTCAAGCGATTCATTGGAACCTGATTCAGAAAGTATTTAGCAAATAACAAAGTGAAAATGTTTTGTTTAAAATAATTTTTTAGTGCCAAATCATGTTCAACTTTTTGTGCAAAATTGCAATTGTATCATTTCTGTCCGAATAAGTGTCTGTACCATATTCTTAGTTGTCGTTTTTTAAAATCGAAAGTTCATTCCGAACTTTTTGCACCGTATGCAGTTTGATTTCGAGGACTTCCATTTCGCTTTCGAAGTTGTTCGGTTTGCTTTAAAGAGTGTTCGCTTTTGACGTGGAAACGGCAGATTGCCGTTGCTGTGTTGATGTCGCTTGATTTTTAGGCTTGAAAATGTTGTCGACATGATTTTCCTAGACGGGTACTATGAGCCTACACTGCTATTTCTTTACGAACCTCATCAGACTACAGCTGGAAGGTTTGTTTCTGTTTTTGTGTGTTCTTGCGGAGGTGAATCTTCCCGGTTAGCAATACATCCACCGAAGTATTTGGAGAAACTGGAGTGAAAGATGAAAATTTTTTGAATAAAGAGCAGTTTGCGCGCGATTTTTCATTACTCCAAACGCTCTTAACGGAGTGCTCCCTTCGTCTATAAAGGAAGCACTTGCTGTATTTTAAGGATAATACTGTTGAGTGCCAATTATTACAGCCTCGGAGCTTTCATCCTTCTTGATAACGGCCTGTGTTGCAGGGCATCAGTGCGCTACGATACGATGCATCTTCTGGGCGTCTCGGTAAATGTTTTCGATGAACAAGTTGCCATTGTTTGGCAAGTCGGCAGTCTTCCAATGGATTGTAACAGGTAACTTTTTTCGGCCTATGCTCTTCTGTTTCCTCTATGACATTAATTACCCAACTATTTATGCATTTATTTGGAGGTGCAAGCCATTTCGTGCACAAAAGAAACATAAGAAAAACCAACAAGAGGAAACTCTGAATCGCGGTCAACAGCGACATATACCTTATAATAAGTAAAGTGAGATAAAACGTTCAAAAAGGAAACAATCATCATTGAGTACTACATTGTACAATGGGCAATCCAGCTCGCTCTGGAAACCCTAGAGGATACTTCAACGGTAACCAGCCTCTTGGAAGCCGACAGAGACTTGTTAGAAGGTCCCAACTAAGCAGTTTGTTAAAGAAGCACTTGATTAGGAAAACTTTTGAGCCTGAGAGTCCTAGGAACTGGAGCCATAAGTTTGACCTTGGAACCCCTTCTAATAGAGCTCACTGTAAACATATTATTTGATTTTAGCTCAGTCCTTCTTGTTAAGATCTTGAAAAGCATTACAAGATCATTCCTAATTATGCAGTACAGTACTATGCAGTACTCTTAGGAAAACAAGGTGCTTGAAGAAAAAAAATGATAGGGGACAGTTCTGATGAATATGCTGGATGTGGCAGAGCTTCTCATCCCAATTCATCCAGTTTCTGGACAACAATTTTTGAGACGTACGGACGCGCGTTGTCACGCAGCAGGGTTGCTCCTCTTCGGTTGACCAGAGCCGACTTTTTCAATGAACTTCTGGTGCATCACTTCAATTTCGGCACAGTTCTTCTCCGCTGTGATAGTCTCTCCAGTCTTCAAGAACTTGTAGTGGACTACACCAGCCATTGTCCATCATGCGGTCACCATGACCTTCTTTGGATGGAGGCTTGTTTTCGGCATCTCCTTGGGACTCTCATTCTGTGCCATTGTGCAAAGCGACGGCGATTGTCATAAGGGATCCATTTTTCGTCGCATTTCACGATCCTGTGCAAAAAAAGCTCCCTTAGATTGCGCAGCCTTAACGAAACATGGGTGTCGCGCCGCTCCAGCATCTGCCCGGCGATCAGTTTGTGCGGGATTCATTCATCCAATTTCTTCACTTTTCCGATCGCATTTAAGTGGCGATAGTGCTGCTGTCAACGCCGTAATGCTCTGCAAGGTTTCTCACAGTTTGACGCTAATCCGCTTCCATCATGGCTTTGAGTTGGTCGTCGTTAAGGAGTGATGGCGGCCTACCTCGGTCTTCATCTTCCAAACTTTCATATCCAGATCGAAACCACTGGCGAATTGTCCGTTCCCTAGCGAAATCCTCCCCAAATACAGTGTTGATGTCATGAGCTGCGGCCGCAGCGTTGTGTCCATCATAATTTCGGAAAGAGGCAATTATGTTACAAAAGCTACAAGTGGTAAGAAAGCGGAGATTCTGCGTTTTCAGAAACTGTATTCAGTGCCTAAAAGGGAACATTTCTAGCCACGAAAAATCGACCAGAAATTGAGGTAGCAAAACCATTTCAAATCAAAATCGATTCATTTCAGATGCAACGACCAAATACTTTAATGAATGGGTTGGAGCTGTCATTGAGTGAACTCTCCAAGCTTATAGCTCTACTGTTTTCAGATTAGTAGCCATTCCAAAGCCTTTGGGAGGAGTACTGGTGATCGGCTCAAACGAGGTTATCTATCTCAACCAGTCTGTTCCTCCGTGTGGAGTCAGCCTCAATAGCTGCTATGACAGTTTCACGAAGTTTCCTCTGAAGGTGAGTCAACCTTAGATACAAGAGTTGATGGTTTACTCTATGTTCCTTTTGGTTTAGGACCTAAAACACCTGTCAATGACACTGGATGCCGGTGCAGCTGAGTGGATTGGGGACAACAAAGTGGCGCTTGGAACTTTGGATGGCAGACTGTTCGTGCTGGAACTGATCACGGATTCGTCCGAGACCGTGAGATCAATGGTTCTAGAGCATGTTTTCGGTGAGTATTCAATTTTGTACACAATTATCTTAATAGCTTTTAGCGTTTCCGTTTCAGACACATCTATAGCTTACTGCATGACTCTTTGCGCTCCTGGACGGCTGTTTGTCGGCTCAAGACTGGGCGATTCCCAGTTTTTAGAATTCACTATAGAGAAGGAGGAGCAAGGTAATATTGGGTCTGGGATTTTCTTGATTGTCGCATTGGTTTCTCGGGACTAAATGTCTTGTTGTGGATTTTTTCAACCACTTTTTTAGAGAGTGAAGCAACTCAGGAAGCGAAGAAGGCTCGAATAGAAGAAGTTGCTGACGAGGACGACATTGAACTGTATGGGGAACAAATTGTGGAGCAAGTGGTGAGCTGTGATCAGGATGCTTCAATTTTTCCTTGCCTTCGCCGCCTAAAACTTTCTTCTATGGCTGTCGTCCTCTAGTTGCGTCACTTACCTCTTTATATAGGCCTGGAAATCTGCTGTCATTGATTTTGGGGTAGGGAGATGGGAAGACGTTAATCAATGCGTGTTGAGTGCGCCACGCATTCGACGTTTATGGGGTATTGTGTAGGCAGTGTAAGTGCATATCTGATCAGTGACTTGTCAGCAGATAGACAAACCAGTGTTTTACTCTTCCCAAGCAAGTCTGGTGCCATTCCACCAACCTCGAAAAGATGGAGGGTCTGGTTGTACTGGGTAGGAGCCTCGATGCGATTACTCGCGATAATGGTCGCCTTCTCTGAATGCGCTACCACGGCCCTTTTAATCTTTATGTCTTTTTCTTATTTCTTGATTTATTTCAATGCATATATCGTAATGGACGCTCAGTCGGAAGAGTTGCCAGCCGTCACGTGTATCCGATCCCTGGTTACTGGTTCAGGTCGCGCTCTGTCAACCAAACTTTCCTTTCCTCCGGGGACAGTAAATGTGTGCCACACATGTCCGCGAAGGATAACACATTGGGTGGCCATTGCAAATCATTGTGTAGGTCTAAAACGCACGTAAATTGCCTCCACAACTTCAATTAAAAGTAGGATGTGCAGCCCATCCCAGGAGGGATTGATCAACACTCCGTTCTTTGTGATGTTTGTGATTCTGTGCCAGCAAGGTGGTAGGTGGAAAAGTTTATTCTAGACCTAGTATAAACTTTTCTGCCTACCAACCTCACTGGTACAAAAGCAGAAACATCGCAGCTGACAACGATGCCGAGGTTTCAGGATGAAAGAACATGGAGACTCCATTGTTCGTCATTTTTATCCTTTATGCACTGTAATCAGAAGCGATGAAAGTGTTTCAATGAGAAACAACTACCAAAACGTGACGAACTGAAGAAAAGCTACGAAATATTTGCACTAAAATAAACTAAAAAAAAGTGAGTGCAAGGGGTCGTATAAATGAATTGACAACGTTCTCATTCTCAGAAAGCAAGAGGTTTAGCCTTTCTCAAATCTGTTAGATGAAAAATGAGATTCATCCTTAGTTTCGACCTTGGAACTGACTAACACGATCTGCAATTCCTTCTCCTGCTAGTTCTCTGTAACGCAACAGAAAACTACGGTTAGTGTAAGGTAACCAAAGAAAACAATGAAATGCAATAAGACATAAACAAACTCAGAAAACCTAAGTTTAAGTGGTCGTTTAAACGAGTCGACAATGTTCTCCTTATCAGAAAGCACGAAGTTGAGTTCCCTGGAAGTCTTGTAGCAGGAGTATTCGTCCTTAAGGCCGGGGTATACTTCCATCGCCGCAATGCCATCGCGGCGCTCAGTTCATCGCCATTCCGCTGCGCGCGGCCGAATTGTCAAACTCAGACACTCGTTGTGTCTCAGCCGCATCCCATTACCGTCTCGTGAATTTCCTACATCGCGGACGGGACGCTAGTCGCACGCGGACGGGGCGCTAGTCGGACGCGGCTGAGACGCAAAATGCGGCTCCGGGATTCACCGCGACAGGACATCGCTACCAGCTCCAGTGAGTATGATTGTACGACAATCCCTTAAACAGTACGATTCTACGACACTCCCTTAAGGGAACTTCGCCGCGGCCACCGCAACGGAGGCGGCCGGCATGCGCGATAGCTTCCCGCGCTCATCGCGGGCATGGCATACTTTTCCGCGGCGCGCGCGGTGTTTAGCGTCGGGCGAATCGCCGTCGCGTTCCCTTTCAGAGCGATGAGCAATGCCACGAGCACTGAGAAATTCAAATCCTTTCGCGTCGCTCTGCAAAACTCATCGCCGCGATGGAATCGCGGCGACGGGAAGTATGCACGAGGCCTAAGGAGTGATCAACAAGTCTGTAAGTCCGCCTCCTGCTAGTTGTCGGTAATGCACCAAACATCTTGGATCTGTGGGGTTTTCATTCTGAGAACCTCGAACATGTTGGTTGAAAGTTAAACTCTTTTCACCTACATTCAGGCGACTGTTGATGTGAAAGTGAAGGAGAGGATGCTGTTTCGGGTGTTGGATACACTGACGAATATTGGTCCAATCAAAGCCATGACCGCAGGAGGAGCGCACGGAATCAGTCCGATTCTTCTGGAGCAAGATCGAATCGACCCGATCTTTGACATCGTGAGAACTTTTTAATTTAACGTGATCATTGGCGATTATGTACTCTAGTGGTATTAGGTTGGAAAAAAGTCTCTTCACACTTCGAATTTTTTTTTACCCTTCCCCTTGTAAACGCACTAGCCAATGTTGATTGCTGATTTCGTAATCCTATCACACTTGTCTACTGTTCGCACGCGGACACAGGTTAAGACTCTTCTTGTAATTCGTCATCCATCCAATCTTCCGAACTCATTGCCAGATCTACCTCATGGCCATTTTCAGCACGGCATTCTTCATGAATTCATTAAGGAATCCACAGCACGTCAGGCAGCAGACCAAATTGACCATATATATGGCTTGGGATCTACTACTCATCGCGCCTGTTATGAGTGGTTCGGAAAGTATTTAAAGGGAGATTATTCACTGAGGGCAAAGCATGGTCAGGAAGGCCAATGAATCGGACGACGCTGAACTGCTCCATCTTCTTCGTACCGATAGCAGGCAGACGACACGCCAACGGGCAGAAAAGCTCGAAGTGTCTCATAGGATAGCGGGAATCCATTTGAAGGGTCTTGGCTTTGCATGGAAATTTGGAGCTCGGATTCCACATGCCCTGTCAGACACTCAGAAAGGTCGACGGCTCTCCATCGTTGCTTCTCTTCTGTCCAGATATGAAAGAAAATCGTTTCTGCCGCGGATTGTGACAGGCGATGAGTCCTCGGTTCTGCATGCCAAATTCCGAAGAAAAAGACAAGCGGTACAAAAGGGAGAGAACACTAAGCCTGATCTCAAGCCCAATGTTCACGAAAGGAAGATTCTCTTGAGTGTTTGGTGGAATATCAGAGGAGAGGAGAGATTTACTGGGAAACTCTCAGAAGTGGAGAGACACTTACTGCTGCCACATACAGTGGCCTACTTCACAAAGTCGCCGCAGCTCTCCAAGAAAAAGAGGCCTGAGAAGTCAAAGGTGATGATCCTGCATGACGATGCAAAACCACATGTTGCAAGACTCACAAGAGAAACAATAAAGGAGATGGGCTGGGAGGTAATGCCAGAAACAATAAAGGAGATGGGCTGGGAGGTAATGCCACATCCACCGTATAGCCCTAACCTCGTTCGTGCCGACTACCATCTCTTCCGTGCTCTCAAGCAAGAAATTGGAGAAAAATATTTTGGAACGGATGAAGACCTCAAAAATTGGATTCATCAATGGTTCGACTCCGACTCCAGAACTGCAGTCTTTTAAGCGAGAGGAATTGGAAAATTACCCAGTCTTTGGAGAAGTGTAGTGGGACGAAATAGAGTTTATCTCAATTGATTTGACTTTGTAGTTGTGAAGTAATAAATCTTTGAAAAAATGAAAAGACTTTTTTTCCAACCTAATACATTTCATATCTTTGCAGGTAACCGCTTCGGGAAATACGGTGAATGGTAGCATCTGTGTCCTCCAGAGAACCGTGAGGCCTGATGTGATTACGAGCAGCTTGTAAGTCCGATACTTACCAGTATGGGGTCTCAGGCTTTTGTATGAACACCGAAGATGAGTACTGCAGCGAGAATCTCCACCCAACGAATAGTAGAAAAGTGTTACCTTTTTTGCAAAGTCTTTGAACCTACCGAGTTAGGCTCCACGATAGTTTACTATGGAGTCGCACAGTCTCACAAGGCAATACCTTCCAAACATCGAACAGGAAGGAAGAAAGTGAAAAAACACTGCAAGACAGGGAATTGGGCACCTGACCCCGCGCCTGCGAAGCAGTTTTTCTGCTGTTCTTTGCATATTCAATGTTTGGAAACTATTGCACTGTGAGATTTGCGATTCCATATTAAATTTTCAGCCACCGTAATTCGGTTGGTTCAAGGACTTTACAAAAATGGAACATAATTTTCTGCTATTTGAAGGGAGGAGAATCTCCCAGCGGTATTCATTTTCACCATTCGGCCGTATGCCTGAGATGCTTCCCTGGTCAGTTTTGCCGGTTGGTGTTTTAACTACATTTCTTCCAGTCTTCAAGACGCACAACAGCTGTGGGCCATAGGGCGACGAGAGGACGACTCTCACAAGTACGTCTACCCCCGTGTGACTGCGTAGTATTGATGCTACGGACGCTGTTCAGGTACCTAATTGTCTCGCGAACGCGTTCCTCCTTGATTTTGGAGTTGGGAGAGGACATGGTGGAACTGGAGGAGCCGCTGTTCCTTTCGGATGAGCCGACGGTAGCCGCCGGAGAACTGGCTGATGGTGGTCTTGCCGTTCAGGTTCGAATTAGTCCTCCTTTCGAACCTTAAACTAGACCAATGCTCCGAGCAATGCGTCTTCCAGGTGACGTCTCTTCGTGTTGCCCTGGTCGCTGAGGAGAAACAACTGCAGCAGATCGACCTCGACTCGAATTTTCCCGTCGTAGCTGCTTCAATCGTTGACCCTTACGTTGCGCTGCTTACTCAGAACGGTCGGCTGATGCTCTTCCACCTGGTGTTGCATCCCCATGTTCACCTGCAGGTAGAGAGAGAGCGCCGTCTCTTTTGGGCTTAACGTTTAGAACTTCATTTTAGGAGATCGACCTGTCCAACAGCGCCTTCGCCGAGAAGACGATCCACCACCGTGCGCCGCTGACAGCGCTGTCAATTTACCGGGACATGAGCGGACTCATGATCAGCTCTGACAGCCTAGATGATCTGTACGAGAGACGGTACACGAAGCCGAAGAGGGTATGAAGGCGTTATACAATTGTGTCATTCTCGATCTCACACGTGGATCGTTCAGAAATCGGCCACTCGAAGGAGTGGTGCGGATTCCATTGATCTGGACCTCTATGGCGAAGAGATCGGAACGCAGATGCCCAGCACAGCTGTTGACGAAGACGAGTTGCTCTACGGTGACTCTGGGATGAACAAGAAAGGTCGTTGTTCTATAGCCGACTATAACTACCTCCTGAATTTCTCGCGATTTCAGACGACGGTTTTCGTAAGAGAAAGCGCATAGCTGAAGTGAGCAGTGTTACGACGGGTGGCGAGGAATCGGATGCGACAGATCCAAACTCTGGTCAGTTGACACTACATATATCTGGTGATATGGCTTGACCCTGCAAGAAGTATATACATATTATATGAATATTTCAGTGGAGCCTTCCTATTGGCTCATTTTGGCACGCGATAGCGGTAAAATAGTCGTACATTCCTTGCCCGACATGAGAGTTGTGTACCAGGTACGGTAGTTTTGTGCCTTGGCGCTGTTGCTTCACGTGTGGTAGATAATAAAAGGGTAAAGTCTTGTAAGTGTAATAGTAACCTTAGCTGTTCATGGATGAAAAGAAGGAATCAGTTTGGCTTTCGTTTCACATGGCCCCGTGGACGAAAAAAAAATAGACAAACTATCCTTCCCTTCGTGCTCATAAGTAAGGGAGGAAGAAGATTGCTGAGTTGATGCAAACTAACTTGGACTCCTGTTGGTGTTGGGTGTGACGAATAATTATTAAGGTTCTTTGTGCTGTTTTTAGCAGCTTCACAAGTCAATCTGAAAACAGTATAATGCTCACTGACCTAGTAACGTTGAGAGCATCTAATACTTGCAGTGGAGCAGTAAAGTACGACGCTGGAAGAGCCAAGCGAAATTGTAGGCGCTTTTTCTTGCGTAGGACCCCTCCCTCAAATGAGAAGCTTTACAAAAGACAGTTTTCCTAGAAATTGTGCAGCGTTTAAAAGATTTCTGAACTTACATTTGAATCCATCGCTTACTGATCTTGGCCCTTAATATCGTCCATGATTTACTTTTTTCTTAGATACTATGTGTAGATTGTACTTGTGATTGATTGATTTTTTCTTTATTTTATTATACAAATTGCGCGCGATTGTACTTGTTTTATTTACTTATTTATTAGCACGACCTTGTTCTCGTGTAAATAAATAAATAAGTAAATTTATAAACTGTATGGAAAGAGTCGATTTTCTTTCCGCTAGAGGTAGGTTTTGTCGACTACGCCGATAGCCCAAAAAATGCCTGTTACATTTAGCAATTCTTCATTTTAAAAAGCTAAGGTCCGGCTACGTGTCGGAAAATCGATCCTGCTTCTGGAAAAAGATGGTTTTCCGAAAATAGTTTCTCAATTTCAGTTCCTGAAATTTGGTTTGATGCCAGAACTAATTACTGATCTGATGCCGGATGAGGAAGAGAAGGACAGGAAGGAGCAAGGTTTGTTGTGTAATTTTCCTCCTGTTAATTGCCGAAAGCATGAATCTGTTTTGAGTTCATACTGAGATGATGATGCATTTGACGATTTATGCCATTTTAAAGTCAAACTCTACACTTCTCAAAACAAACTGCACATCTTTCAATGGAGGCTAGACACTTTGGAAAACTGAACATGTTGCCTTCCACACTCTAACGAAAATACCATGCTGTCCAATAATTCTTGTCCGAAAATTTCACAATTTTTAATTTTTTCAACTTTATTGAAAAACAAGTCTAATCAACAATATAATCACCACAGTTATCCACAACAGTGGCCCATCGATTGGGCAGGTCGCCGATGCCCTTCGCCCAGAATTCCGGGGGCTGCGACTCGAAGAAGTCCGCGATGTCGGATTTGATGTTGTCGTAGTTGGTGAATTTTCTTCCGGCCAAATGGTGCTTCAGCGGGCGGAACAAGTGGTATTCGGAGGGGGCGAGGTCCGGGGAATACGGCGGATGGGCAACCGTCTCCCAGCCGAGCGTCGCCAACTTCTGCTGGGTCTTCTTCGCCACGTGGGGCGCGCGTTGTCGTGCAGCAGGTGGACCGAGGCCCGTCGGGGACGGTGGGGGATCCAACGGGCCAGAACTTTGTGGTAGCCGAGTAAGTTGAGTCGATTGTGAATGGTGGACTTGCTGCAGTCGAGCGTTGTCGCCAGTTCACGGGTGGTGGCTTCCGGCTTCTCCTTGATACAGCGACGGACTTCGTCATCATCCACCGTAGAAGGCCTCCCGCTGTGCTCCCTGTCCTCGAGGCTCGTGTCGCCGCTCTCGAAACGATTGAACCAGCGCCTGACTGTGCGTTGGGACACTGCATCCTCCTTGCACGCTCTGCAGATGTTGACGACCGCGGTGCCCGTGTCGTTGCCCAGCAGCCACTCGTAGTACACGAACGTACGAATTCGACCTTGGTCCATTTTAGCTTGTACTGCTAGCTAGACGCGGCGACTGGCCTTATATACCCCTAGCGTGGAACTCTGGAGAACCTTCTAGAAGGTTTTTCCACTTGCCTGTTATTATAACACTTCTAAGAAAATTATAGAAAAAAATTGAAAATTTTCGGACAGGAATTATTGGACAGCCTGGTAGATTTGTGTCGTAGGAAAATTTATCACTACTTTCGATTAAAATTCAAAACTCACCTCTCCCAGGAAGGTGACTACATTGTTCGAAACATTATAACATTTTTCCTTTTCTAGAAAAAATAGTGTATCGAAGCTCAGTTTCACATTTCGAAAAACATGAAAGCTAGTGAATAAAAGAGATCGCGCCACGCACTCGTCAAGCACGTCGCGAATTCCATTTGATTGAAGATGTAAGTGGCGCTAACATGAAACGGTGACGTGTAGATATGTCTGTTTTCTGCAATTGTTTGTGTTGATCTATGTTCAGATTAGGTTGGACACTGTTATAAGCAAGCTAGATACTTTTGAAATGAAAACCAACATCTTCCAAATCAAAACGAGCTTCTTCCACATCAAAACAGAAACTCTTCAAGATAGATTTATTTTTTGTTCGAGTTTAAGATTTAGTGCGATTTTTTGAAAATTTTAAAGAAAAATGATGAATAAGTTTTTGTTTTAGAGCTCAGGAAGGCAGCATTTTGAAATCTGTTAAAAGAAGAGATCGCGCCATGCATTTCTCAACTCACGGCGATTTTCGTTTTATTGATAGCAAAGATTCTGTTTGAGTGGAGTGGAGGGCATAGATGAGAATGGTTCAGCATGAGTAGTACAAAAAACGCTCATATTCTGACTCTTGTGTTTCAAGCAAGCAGCGTTTACACTATCATTTAAATAAAAATCGCAACGATCTACTAGAATGCATGGTGCGAGTAAGTTTCTTTAATGGAGTAAGTACTGCTGCCTTTCTTCGCTTTAAAACAGATTTTAACTCATTATTTTTCATTGAAAAATAACTTTTAGAACATTTTAGTGTGTTCAGTTTTTGGTACAGATGATTTTGTAAAAAATTTCAAGGAAAATCATAGAAAGTTTCGGTACATTTCGTGAAGCGAAGCAGCATTGGTAGATAGGAGCGCGCTAGCCAATAATAACCAAGCATAACACGGACCGAACACATGTCAGCCAATAAGGGTACCAACTGTACACTCCCTCTCTAGAAGGCACGCCCATTCAATGCGTTCTGATTGGATGGGGCGTTTCCATCCCACATTGTTGCCCGTCTTCGCGACATTTACCTAAATTTCTTTTGAACAAAGAATTATTCTAAACGTTTCGGAGAGCCTCTATTTGAAGTGTAAAAAAGCTCGTTCTGATTTGGAAGATGCTCAGTTTAATTTCAAAAGTACCACACTTGATTAGAAGAGTGTGAAATTCGATTTCAAGAGTGTCCAATTTGAGATGAGAATGTGTATATGTCTGCTTTTGAAGTTTCATACGCCTTAGAGTTTGTTCCGTCCTTTCCAATACAACATTCGTTATTAATCACGTTCAGAAGCTCGAGCGGAGCAGTTCGAGAATTCTTCGGTACAGTTCCGGCCAAACGAAAGGGTGGTAGAGATTCAGATTGTCGGTAAGTGGCTGTTGGATGTGGTTTTGGCGTTTGCGTGATGACGTGCGCTTTATTTTATAGGGATGGGCATCAATCAAGGGCATCCGACTCTGATGGCCGTGATCGACGATCAAGTGATTGCCTACGAAATGTACAAATGGAGGAATCCGCTGATGGGTATGGTGATTTTCCACTTATACGTCTTTTCAGGGTAATTCTGACCCCTTTCAGACCATCTTGCCATTGGATTCAGGCGATTGCCGTTGACAGTGACGATCCGATCAGCGCCATTCATGGGCCATGATGGGAGGAGGGCTGAGGTACGAGGCGTAGCTATGGGGAATACTGGTTGGTCATCTTCATAGAGTGGTTCCAGGTCGAAGTCGGGCGAGAGATTGAGCAGCATCGTGTTATAATTCATCCTTTCGAGCGAGTTTGCGGAGTTGTGGGTTGAAGTTCTTACTACAAAGGGAGGGTCTCAGGCGTATGTCTAAACGGCGAAGATGGGTACCACTGTGAGAATCTCTAGTTTTCTGATAGTATTAGGTTATCCCATAAGTCCTTGCAGTTTTTTTCAACGATTCACTGCAGATTTCGCCGGCGGTCTCTTGCATAGCGCTGCATAGCCTTCGAAAGAGAATTATTTGCTCTATCAGAACATGTATTGCATTTCTTTTTTCATCATGAATTTTGTCTTTTCAGGTCGTTGAAGTGAAAAGTGAAAAAGTAGCCATTCGCGCACTTGTTCTCTCCGCTTAAGTTTGTAATTTTTTGCGCAGTTTCTTATAGCATTTGGAAGACAATGTTCTGTACTACAAGAATATCTGTTAGTGCTATTTGCTCATTTGTCCTTTATTGATTTTTAGGTCATCAAATTGGGACGTCCGAAGGAGGATGGTTATTTTTGCCGACAGCTCCTGCTCTGTGGTTGGACTTTTTGGGTTGGTGTTATATGTCATTCGAAAGAGAATGTCTCGCTCTATAAGAATATATGTCGCGTTTATTGATTTCTGTTGAATATCAACAAAATGCCAAAAAGAGAAAAATCGTCTTCACCAACAACTCCTTCTCCTTTTTCAGTTGTTGATATTCGACAAAAATCAGCCTGAGCTAATAAACGCGACACAAATTCTTACTGAGCAAGACATCCTCTTCCTGACGACATATAACACCAAGCAAAAAAGTCCAACAACAGAACCGGAGTTTTGGTAAAAATTCGGACGGAAAAGTCGGAATTCCCAATTTGATGGCCTAAAAATCAATAAAGGACAAGTGAGAAAATAGGACCAACACATATTCTTGTAGTACAAAACATTGTCTTCCAAGTGCTATAAAAACTGCGCAAAAAATTACAAACCTAAGCGGAGAGAACAAGTGCGCAAATGGCTACTATTTCACTTTTTCACTTTTCACTTCAACGACCTAAAAATTGACAAAATTCCTGATGAAAAAAGAAATGCAATACAAGTTCTGATAGAGCAAATCATTCTCTTTCGAAAGCTATGCAGCGCTATGCAAGAGACCGCAGGCGAAATCTGCAGTGAATCGTTGAAAAAACGGCGGGGACTTATGGGACAACCTAATAGAAAAATGTGCTCTTTTTTGCAGGGGCCTTGAATCCACCCAGTATGGTTCTCTGGCGCTTCACAATGGAATCGCATTGTCGTAGAGGGCAATACCTTCCAAGCAGCGAAAGTGCAGAAAAAAGCTAAGATACTGCTTCGTAGGCTCGTGGTAAGGCGCTGAACTCCTTAGGCCACAGTATTTCTGCATTTTTCTGCAATTTCGGTGCTTAAAAGGTATTGCCTTCTTCGACTGTGCTGCTCCCTAGTAAAATTTCACCTGAACCGGTAGCAAAAATTGAGCCTACTTTCGATGCATCCTAGTCGGGAGGGGCACTGTAGAGCGCCAATTGCTTACGTCATGCTATGCCAAGGGACATCAACTGAAGCTTTCGGAGAAGCTCAAAGAAGGGAAATGACACGTAAATCACTGCATGCCCCTTTCCGATTAGGATAGATCCTCTACTCCTCTACCATATGAAGGCTGAAGATTCTCTCTTTGTGGTATCTGTTTTTGCCATACGATGCGACATAGCGACATACGCCCTAGACCCCTCCCTGGTTATTAGAGGCGTCTTGGTTAGGGTACATGGCTTAACCTGCAGCGTTACAGATGCATGGAGTAGTGCTGTCTGGAGCATTCCCATGCCTAGTACTGGTCGGAGCCTGGGGTGGGCTTCAATGCCACCCGCTGACCATTGATGGCCCAATATCAGCCTTCACACCATTCAACAACCAGAATGTGCCCAACGGCTTTCTTTACATCGCCAGAAACCTGCAAGAGCTTCGCATAGCCCGCTTACAGGTATTCAACTGAAGACCTTTTGGCTTCGCGCCTCATTCACGAGTACTATTCTCGGATTTTCAGGTCGATTTCGACTATGAGCTGCCATACCCTTGTAGGAAGGTGCCAATAGGGTCTACTGTTCATCACATTCGGTACATAATGAGTAGCCAGGTGAGTTTTAATCGTAAAATTCATAGGCCGTGGGAGCTCTTTTTTTTGCTTGAAGGTGTACGTGGTTACGACTTCGGTGCCGATGAAAAGCAACAAGATTTGGGTGGTTGTGAACGACGACAAGCAGGTGGAGACCCACGAGAAGAACGACAACTTTGTACTGCCCACTATACCACAGTATTCTCTCAATGTGAGGTTTCTTCCAACTTAGTTGGTTGACCTACTAACTACGTGAACGTATGTCTTCAGCTCTACTCTGCCATGGACTGGAAGCCGGTGCCGAACACGGATATCAAATTCGAAGAGATGGAAGTGGCAACAGCGTGCGAAGAGGTCACCCTACGCTCAGAGTCCACGATCAGTGGAATGCAGTCGTATCTTGCTGTTGGGACCATCAACAACTACGGTGAAGAAGTGAGTTCGGGACTGATCCAGCTTGGTGTACGCTCACGAGTGAACCGTCTTTTGCTCTATGCGGCAGTGCTTTGTACATGGTAGTGCAGCCGAAATTGGCGTCGGCTGTCGCGTGCGGTCCCATTCAGTTCGCGTTACGGATTTCCCGCCCGGTCCACTCAAGCCTACCATTCCTCCGGGGTCGGTTAAATGGTACCAGGCTTCTCTGACAAGGGAAGGGTCTGAAGCGTATGTCTGAATGGGGAGAATGAGTCATGTAGGAAGGATCTTAATCCCCAATTAGTATAAAAATATGTTTCTTTCTTGCCAAGTTGTTAAACCCAAGAAGAAGAGGGTCTTTGAAGGTACCATAGCGCCTCACAAGCGTTGGGGGACCCTTGTACCCCTGCGATGCTACTGCTGGAAAGTGGCTCAGGGCGCAGTCGGTTGCTTCATGCGATACGGTCGGAGTTCGGTTCTCCTGCGTTGCGGTATTTTTACATTCCAACGGACTGTTTGAGATTTAATAGGATCTGACGTCCATAATTTTCAGGCGTTTTCAACGCATTTTCCAGGTGTTTCTTATGGAAAGTAACTTTCTTACGAATTGTTTTATTAGTGATCGGTTTATTACTGACCAACCAGCGACAAGCCTCAAACTTGGGTAATTAAACCCATTTACTGATTTTCTAGGAATAAAAATACGGCAAAATACTTGACGAGGCATGCTTTAAGTCACGATTCAAGGCGTCGTGATGTGCGAGGAACTACGATAGGGAGAAGACGAAATCGATTAAGTGAGAGAGATGGAAATAAATAATAAGAAGAAATTGTACTACAAATGAAATGTTCGAAAAAGATAGATTTACGCCTGCAGCAGCGGCTTGACATACGAGTGAACGTTGCCTCACGGGCTTCTGCGAACAGGTGCTTCTTGAATGGAATGTTAGATAGTTTGAAATACCAGTGCCTGCTCCCAGAAACCCAAGAGAAACGTGTTTCTTCCCGATATGATGATTCCGAGGTGCTTACAGGTGCTAGTTCGAGGGCGAATCATACTAGCAGAGATCATCGAAGTCGTGCCAGAGCCCGGAAAGCCGACATCGAAGCACAAGATTAAGGTACCATCAGACAAATTGCGGGAAAACCTTTATTTGTTGGTGCTTTTCTTCAATGTTCATGTATTCAGGTTGTGTACGATAAGGAACAAAAGGGCCCAGTCACAGCACTGACATCAATCAACGGACTGCTGCTGAGCGGAATGGCTCAGAAGGCATGTCTCGTTAATTCTTTCCGCTGGTGAAGCTCTTTCACTGACCACGTCACGTCTTCCAGGTGTTTATTTGGGGATTTCGTGACAACGACCTGCAGGGAATCTCGTTCCTCGATATGCACTACTATGTGCATTCGTTGGTGTCAATGCGTAACCTGGCGGTAGCGTGCGACATGCACGACTCGATGTCTCTGATTCGATTCCAGGTAGGTGTCGGGGTTAAGATTGTATTTGGATGCCTTCCAGGGGCCGGATTCATCAACGACTTGCAGCAATTGAACGGAGATAATACAGTTGAAGTCCTGATAACGCGACTTATCAAGCGATATGGTTAAACATTTCGCCACGATATCAGGGATTTCGACTGTATTTCAGCTGTTAAATTGCTGTAAGTCGTTCAAGAATCTCGCCTCTGGGGCCGCCTCTGGGGCTATCAACCGCTTGCCGCCCTTTAACGGTGAGAATACCGCCAAAACTGATGCTGGATGGATGTCATATGAGGAGGGGTTGTTGGTATTTTCACCGTTTGAAGGCGGTAAGCGGTTGATGTAGACGAATGAAGCTCAGCCAGAGTAAGCGACGGCTGTCGCATGCGCTTCGAACTGACTCGTCGTTCAGGTCCCGCTGGCACTAAGCAGACTTTGCTCACTTCGGTTGTTCGGTTGTTTTAAATTGGTACCAAACCTGCCTGTGAATGAGCGTTGCCGGAGAACTGGTCCGCTTGGCATAGTGCCGAGGCGGCGCGCGGTTTTTCGTCGTGTCGTCTCGTGCACTCCACGCCTCCATGCTCGCCACACCCCGGAGTCCCTTCCCTAGCCCAATCTGGAGACTCACTCTGCTCGTCTGACTCTCGCCGCTCGCGCGTGACGGAACTTTTCGGGGACCAGTTCACATGTAATCGTGAATGAGACAAAGGTGACCTGTCCATCGACTGACCATCACAAATCCTGGTCTAGGTTAAACAAGCGTTCATGCATTCAACTTTTTCCTCTCATGGTTGATGAATTGATACTAAATGTCTCGGAAGAATAAAGGGTAAAGGTCGACTTTAGTCAATCCATGTTTGGAATGGACCACGCTTTTGACTTCTACGGGATATCTTGGAGGTAACCTAGAGGCTTGTTTGACCTAAGCAATGACATGTGATCGCTAACCGATGGACAAATCACTTACTATTCTATGCTCTTACCGTGCTCTTACGTGACCGACCACTCCTCCCAATCGCGCCTATGAATCCGTGCTAAAGTGACATTTCTTAAATGCCGTGTTCGGCTGCTCTCTGTACCCTGGCACCTGTTTCCTTCGACTGAAGCCGGATTAGTGCAGTTAGTGTATGGGTTTCGTCTCGTTCATCTCACTGAACGTTCTTTACTTCCAGGAGCAGTTCAAAGCTCTGTCGGTTGCGTCGAGGGATGACCGTCCCGATGTACCGTCTCCTATGGCGGCGCAGTTTCTTGTTGACAATACGTGAGTTCTACAGAACAGTTCTACGGTAGATATTCTGCACAGAAGCAAATAAGTGATTGAGCGGCTAATATTTTTTGTGGTCACCATCGTGAGAGTGACGGAATACGGGTGCGAATCCGCCTTAAGGTTTTTATCTTATCTACAAATCAGCAAGTGTTCTAATTTGAACGTTATGTAAAAAAAACGTTATTACGTTCCAGGCACACTTTACAAAAATAGAAATTAGCTGATAGATGGCGCAGTTGCAGTCAGAACTTTTGCGCGAAGCCGGACTCGAACCTGACATGCTTTACGGTCAGGATGCCGACCCACCGCCACACCACCAGCGCTGTTTGATCGACCGCAACATCCAAGATATCAGCACTCATCCGTTACGTCGGAATAGCCCGGCCGCGCATGTCTGCATGGAAGCGGTTACACTGAATGCCTCGCTGGAAACAATACAGTACATGTTTGTTCAAGTCTACAACGGCTGTGGTGGGCGAGCAGCCTGCCCGAAAATAAAAGGATGCTGTTTGTAGTTTGTTTGTAGTTTCGCCTGGCGCAAGAGCTTTAATTGCAACTAAGCGTATATCTAACGGATCGCGCCGTGCACGCGTCTACTAAGAACTCTTCGCAAGCAGAATTTCGGCTAACACTCAAACCTAGATCGCAAAGTGCTAGACGAATGCATAACGCGCCCTCTTATGTCACACCGAAAATTGTTCCTTTTCTGCAATTTAAGATATGCTTATTGTCACTTAGCTAAAGACTGGAAATTGAAACACTGTATTCACTTTGAGGTAGGCGAGAAATAAATTCTTTACGAAGTCATAGGTGTTTCTTAAGTTGAGAATCTTCTTTTTACCTCCCTTTAAAGGTTGTCTATTTAAAAAAATATCTCGTTTTCTTTGAAAAGCGCCAAATCCAAATTTAACTTTTTCTAAAGGTTCCAAATTGTTATAATCTGCGAGGATTTCACGGAAGTGTATTCAGACATCTGGCGTTTCTAATGTCCGACGAGGCTGGCAACATCAATCTCTTCAACTACATGCCGGAGATACAAGAGTCAAACGGCGGCGAGCGGCTGATCCTTCGTGGTGTGCTGAACATTGGGACAAATGTGAATGCGTGGATCAGAACCAAAGGTAAGCAGCAACCGCTCTTCCCCCTGCCTCGTCTCCGCTTGACTGAAGTCTTCTCATTAAAGGCCATACATCGTTGTTCAATGTGACACCGCTGGAAGCGAAGTCGATCATGCAGCAGCACACCTGCGTATGGGCTTCGCTCGACGGATCACTTGGCATCATCCGCCCGATATCGGAACGGCAGTTCAGGTTCGTCAACGAAGGCTAGTCATTGCACCTATTCGATACTCAATCTCAGTGTTTAGACGGCTGCATTTCCTTCATCAGTGCATGTCGAATTCTGTTGGACAGCTGGCTGGTTTGAACCCGAAAGTAGGTTGAGCGGATTGTTTTCTTGGTGATTGTTTGTTTACAGGGGCGATTGTTTGTTTACAGGGTGAAAGGTAGGACGCAAAGTTGGTTTCTATGTTTGCTAGCGAGAATCTTCTGGCTTCTACATTCTCATTAAGTTGCCTCGTTTATATGACATGGCTTATCGATGTTCCGTAGGAATCATTAGAATCACAAAGAACTCACTATCGCTCTGATTTAGAACCACGAAAAAGGCTGGTGGTCTAAGACTATCAGATGGAAAGGCGGCGCAAACCCCACGGAATGGCTTCGAAAAAAAAAGTAGAACTAAGTACTATGGGCGCCATCGATTCCGTTTGTGCGAATCTTCCCAAGCGCCTGATCTTCTTCTGCACTATTGCACTTCCAGAACTGCAGATGTCTAAAAAAGATTTGCCGGAACATCACCCAAGGGAGTTATTGGGAGTGCTGATCACGAATATGATGTCCATTTTCCAAATTTCGGTCGATTACGGTATGTTACGGTGGCTATGGGGGATAACGGTGTCTACTTCACTAAGATCGTTTTCATCACCTGCGGTTGGACATATTTTCCAGCCTTCTACTTTGGTTTGGAAAGTAGTGCTAGAAAAATTAGATTTTATTTAGAAAAGGAATGACAAATTTGTGCTGAACACCTTGAGTTTAGCGTTTTCACGTCAAACTGGGCACTTTTCCAATCAAACTGGACACTTCCCTAAGTAGGTGACACTTTTGAAATGAACAGAACATATTCCAAATATAAAGAGTTTTCTTCACATTAAAACAGTATTTCTGAGGTGGACAGAATAATTTTTTGCTCAAGGAAAATTTATTGTAATGATAATCTACCACTATATAACTAGTTAGCTGCCCACGCTGTAGATGATGAGGCGTATCCCACGCGGGTTAGAAATCTGCGTGAGATACGTCAAAAAACCCCACGCGGACAAAACGTGCCTTTCAACATGGGGTGCTGCTGCAGCAGAGGAAGCACAGCCTCCTTCTGCTTGACACAGCGGCATCTGCGCGCGTTTCTGAGCATCTGGACCCAGAAGACGGGTCTCCTACGTCGCGCAACAGGCGTATGGAGTCAGAAGAGGTGAAAGCGTCGTCATACGACGAGTGGCCACATTCAGAATTCAAAATGGGATGCTGCTGCAGCCGAGAAAACACAGCCTCCTCATACTTGACACAGCGGCAATTGCGCGCGCTTCTGAGCGTCTTGATTCGTGTTAACGACGTCTGCTGTGAGCATGGGAGGACCACTAAGAGGTAGTTGAGAAAGGAAGTAAGGGGAAAGGGATCTTTGGGGTGGACCAGGTGACCGACCAGGAAGGCGAGGAACAACCTGGAGGACGGACCAGGACGGGGAAGCCAGCAAGAAGAGACCAGTCAATAGTGGAAACAAGGAAGTGGGCCAGTAGTTGGGAACAGGAAGGTGGGGGGGGGGGGGGGAGACCGGTAAAGCCGGACCAGCAATTCCATCCAGCAAGAAGAAACGACCGAGAGAGAACCTGGCTTCCGGATTCGGAAGACGTGTCAACGATATCCGGTAACGCAAGCCGTTGGGTTTGATAACGGTTGCGGAGGAGCAACCTGAGGGCAGTAGTACTGCTCAGCACAAACGGTCCGGAGAGAGTGTTTATGATGAACGCACGGAACTGGTGAACGGCTTGATGCCAATAAAGTACGCACCAAATCCCAGATGTTAGCGAATTTTAAGTTTTACAAAAATTACTTTCTTTAGGTCAGTGATGTTGCAATGTCGCGCGAAGCGCGCAAGGGCGAGACGCGTTAAGGCCGCCACAGACTTCTGCGGCGCCGCTCGGCGGCGCCGCTGCCCTATGCTTAACCATAGGGCAGAGACGCAGAGCTCGCCTCCAGCGGCGCCGCCAGCGGCGCCGCTCCAGCGTCTGTCTGTCTGCGCTCTGCGCTCTGCCCTTTCGCGGCGGGATCCAGAGCGGAGACGGTCGATGCGGGCGCGCGATCGTCATCGGGGCGCGTTATTGTTAAGCACCAGTCGGTCCAGACTAGAAACAGTACAGTACCTCGCCGTCACCGCTCCCACTGATGATGAGTCAAGCCGCTGAGCGGCGCCGCCGAGCGCCGCCGCAGAAGTCTGGGGGGGGGGGGGGCCTTTAGGCGTATCGGAGCACTTGTGTAGTATAATACCATTAATCAACATTTTTTTATCATACTTATTGTGAAGTTTTATCGCAGCTGCCTGCTATGCATGGCGCGATCTCTTGTTTTAATACACTAGTGATGGCTTTCTTGCGCTTTAAAACAAAATTTGCTTCATAATTTTTTAAAAATATTAATAAATATAAAATAAAATTTCGAACAGTGCGTTCACCTATTGGGGTAGATGAATTGAAAACTTTTAACAAAGTCATAATACATTTTCCTAAAACAAAAAATTGTTCTATTCATCTCGGATTTTAATGTGGAGAAATCTCGTTTTGATTTGGTAGATGTTCAGTTTCATTTCAAAAGCATCAAGTTCGCTTAGAAGAGTGTCCGGTCTGCCTTGAAAACTATTAATTTGGCGTGAAAATTGTAACCCCACCACCCTTAGCAGTTCTCACCGTAACCTTTATACTCCGCCGTAAGGCTACAAGCAGATATCATTTTCGTGATCAGCACCCCATACTCCACCGTACGGAAAAATTTGGTCGAAATCAGTACGATATGACCGTGACGGCTTTACTCGGCCGTGCCTATCTACTGTAATCGCCCGGAATTTTGAAAATGGAGGTAATATTCGCAATTTGCACCCGAAATAATTCCCTTGGGCGATTTTTTCGTCCCTTCTTCGATCTTTCTTGTCTCGTTGGACCACATTTTCTGCTGGGTAGTTGGTTCAAATTCGCGGAGTTTCTGTATCCTTTTATCTGCCCCAGGCACGTTTTCTACCGATGAACGTGAAGCGCCCGTCGCTTCAGCGGCCTCTTGCTTGCGATTACGGGTTTTCCTCATTCTTGCCTAAGAAAGCCTTCAAACTTTCAAAGGCACTTTTATTACCGAACACGTTCGAGAGATTTGAAAATCGGGACTCATACGCTGCTCTATTCATCGTTGTTAGGGCGCCAGAGGAGGAAAACCGGTAAGGCCGATGATCAACTCCACCAATACCAAGAACATGGTGGACGGAGAGCTGGTGGAGCAGTTCATGCACCTCTCAACGACAAGAAAGCAGGATCTGGCGCGAAGTCTCGGTGCAAGCAGGTAGGATAGCCGTCATCCTAAGTGATCTAGAGTGGTGTAGGGTACCCCTGTTAGTTTGATATCATTACAGATACCATATCATGGACGACTTGGTCCAAATACAACGGCTGTCCACGTTCTTCTAGATGAGGTACGGGTTGAACGGAGAGTTGGCTACTGGATGAAGTCGCCGTGGAGAGACTTGTCGCTGGTAGGAAGTCTGATGCAGCACGTCGACGATTTGTTGGTGTGTTAGAATGCGGTTGATGCGGTTGTGTATGTGGATCATGCGAGCTGTTCGCTTGCCCGAACTAAAGGCGTCTTATATTGCGGTTGTGATCTCCTCTTAAGTATTCGAGCTGTTGTTGATTAGTGATGATGCATTGTTTTTGTTGTGAATAGAATCTATGAATGAAGAATCCGCTGAGTCACAATTTGTTTCTGTCTTGAAGCTTCTTTTAGGTCGGAAGATTTTCAACAAAATCGTTGAAAGTTGTACAACATCTAATTGATCTAAGTGATTCTGTGAATATGGTTGATTTCTTAACCTTTACAGATGTATTTCAGTTGAAATGTGGGAATCTAGTAACATAAATTGAATACTGTCTGTTTTATTATATAATTTTGTTACAAAGTTAATGTTAACGAGTGCGCCGTCACGCCTATCGGCATTCCTCGCACTTGCGCGCTTCGCGCGATGTTGCAGTATCACCAACGTCACCAGTATCGATCATAATCACTTAACTGTCACCTGATCAGTTAAATATGAGAGAAAATCGATAATATTGATCGATAAACCTTTCACGACATTATCCGACGATGTCGCCGGACACCATCATAAAAATAGTTCATGAAAAATTATCAAACATTTAATAGTACAATATTAATCAATGAGTCCACTGATAACTACGGTCAAGACGGTCCTTGGGAAACTTCATTCGTTACTGTTTTTCATATTTAACAAATAATATAAAATAATTCAAATAATCAGTGCGCGGGAAAAATTCGCGCTGTCTCACTCGGCAGTCACTTGAAAATCGCGCGTGTCGTGAAAGGGATAAGGATTGCCTTCTCTTGTTGTGAAGGCTTCCCGTCGACGATCATAATCACTCAACTCGCACCCTGATCGGTTAAATCTGAGAGTAAATCGATAATATCGATCGATATTGATTGCCTTCCCATCTGCTGTGAAGGGCTTCCGTCGAATCATCTGAATCCTCAGGGACGTCAGACGACGCCTTCGGCACGTCCTTTGAACTTCCAAGCATATTGGGTGACGTGTTCGGCAGTCTGAATCCCCAACGGGCACGTAGAAGACGTCTGGGCATTGTCCGCTATTTTCTCGGCCGTGATTTCTGCCCCATCCCTATTTTCCTCCCTATTTTCACCGATCGATAGGTCTTGATGAATTATTATAGAGCATGTCATCGGCTACCCCAGGGCTGAAGTTTCGGATCGCTTGAGTAGATCAACAAAAATCGATAATTTGATCAATTCGAACATTGGACGACATCTTCAGCACGTCTTCTGAGTTCCCAGGCACGTGGAAGGCATCTGGGTATTTTCCGCTATTTTATGATTAATTGCCCCTCCCTCGAATTTTCACCATATTTTATGACTATTTTTTGCGGCGGCACCGATCGATAGTACGACTCAGTGCTTAGCGCGTTGTTATATGCAAGTGCTCCGACACGCCTGTCGGCGTGTCTCGCACTTGCGCGCTACGCGCGACCTTAGAGAGTCACTAAGCCAAGATCACTCACATCAAGCAGCTGCTCTGCTTGTGCAGCGCAGCTCGGCATCCTAGCAGTAAAAAGAGGTAATTGAAAACCTTAGCAATTTCGAACCTTGGTCTACCTTCTTTAAGATCAGGTGAGTAGTTCTTCGATATGAAGCCGTTCAGCTCTCCCTCCCTCCATTCTCAACATCTCTTCAACGTCGGCACTATCTTCAGACAGTTCAGAAATCACAATTCATTTGTGTTAATCAGCGCTTTCGTCCTCAAACTGTTGTGGAGCACTCCTTCGGCCATAGTACCCGCGTGTCTCCCACCCACCCCCTCCCCACCAGGACCGGTTAAATCTGGGAGAAAACCACCGGTCAGGTCATGCGATCGATAATATCGATCGATATTGGCCTCCACATTGAAACTTTCCACCTGATGTGGAGCACTCCTTCGGCCATAACACCCGCATGTCTCCCACCCCCTCCCCACCTCGATCGGTTAAATCTGGGAGAAAACAACCGGCGTGTTCCCCCCCCCCCCCCTCTCCACCCTGATCGGTTAAATCTGGGAGAAAACCACCGGCGTGTCTCCCACCCCCTCTCCACCCCGATCGGTTAAATCTAGGAGAAAGCCACCGGTCTCGATTAGCCCCAGAGCTGAAGTTTCGTGCCGCTTGAATGACATCCGCAAAAATTCGATAATATCGATCGGTGGAGATCTACACTTTAAAAACGAACTTCATAATCATGTTCAGCGACCTCGATTACGACCCTAGGACGGAAGTTTCGGACCGCTTGGACGACATCCATAAAAAATCGATAATTTGATCGATATCGATTGGTAGTGATATACGCTTCAAAAACGAACTTCATAATCGTGTTCAGCGACCTCGATTACGACCCTAGGACGGAAGTTTCGGACCGCTTAGACGACATCCATAAAAATCGATAATTTGATCGATATCGATCAATGGTGATCTACGCTTCAAAAGCGAACTTCATAATCGTGCTCAGCGACCTCGATTACCCCAGGGCTGAACTTGGCGACGTGTTCGGCGCGTCTACGGCTTGCCATGCACGGTCGACGACGTGTTCGGCACGTCTACGGCTCGCCATGCACGGTCGCCGACGTGTTCGGGACGTCTACCGAGTCGCCAGACACTTTTGGCGACGTGTTCAGCTCGTCTACTGAGTCGCCACGCACGTAGAAGGCGTCTTGGTATTTTCCGCTATTTTCTTGCCTTAATTTGTGCCCCGTAACTCCCGTAATTTCCCCTATTTTATGACTCATCGCGTCGATCGATAGTGTGACTCATCGCTTAGCGGATTATTATAGAGTATGATAGTATGATAATTTTGACATTAAGATCGAGATTATTGCAATCGTAATCTGACTTCATATTTTGCTCAAACTATAAAGAAATTTCATATGCTTAACTAAGAATTTCCTATATGTATTCATTGTTTTTATTATGAATTGTAAGAATATCATCCATGTATCTAAATGGACGTACGTTCCGTAACGATTCTGTGTTACTACCTTTTTTCAAAAATTTGCATTCAAATATTGATAATGTATGATCAACAAGTGATAAACTACAATTCATTGAAGTGCTATTATATTTCAATTTGTTTGTAAATTACATTTGTTTTTGTCCTTTAATTTGTTCACTTGTTTATATTGTTTGGACAGTGCTATTTATACGTAGTTCGTTAGAGAATGATTTGCTCTATCGAAGAGTGTGTAGGGCTTATTTGTTCGTGTTGATCTTTGTCAGTTTTCAGAGGAATGTTTAAAAAAGAGAAAAAACTCCTATATCATTTTGCTTTCGCCCAGTGTCACATGCCTTTTCTTACAAGTTAAGCTCTTCCCGATCGTTCCCTCGAGGCTCGGTGAAGAACATATCAGAGACTCTAAAATTATGTTCTAACACATTTGTTTAAGCCTGGCGCGACTGGTAGAGAGGCTGTATGTTGTTACGGGATGTTTTGTCGCAATCAAAACTCTCGCGCCAGGCGGGACTCGAACCCGCTCCTTCTGCTTTCCGGGCAGCGATGCTACGTCCTATATCACTGGAGCTGTTTGACCGCACGTAACATCGTAACAATCTAAAAATATCAGCAATGAATCATTTTCTAGGAAAACCATATGAAACGACAACGATCAAACAGCTGAAATAACATCTGAAAGAGTTGTTGTGCAAAACATCGTTTTTTCTTCTGCCTGACTTGTTTCAGAGAAAGTTTCAGGCGATGCATCCACTTTCTCGTGGTCGAGGCACTTCACTCACTACTCGACCTTATTTTACTTTTACTCTACTCACTTTCAATGTTGTTGGGAAGCCTCGGTAGGAATCTCATGCTGTAGATCTTTTTGAGCTGAAATGATGTAATAGAATCCGAATCTTTTTGAGGTGAAGTAATAGAATCCGAAGCAGAAGATGGGGATAATGAAGCTTGGAAGAGCGATTTTGAAGCCCCTAATCGGTGAAACTTTGCGACGGAGTCCGGCTTTCATGGCGATGTGTTTGACTGTGGTAGGCCGATCGATTACTATCGATTATTTTTCAATGACGAATTGTTAGTTGAAGCCATTACTTGACGAGAAGCTGAATAAATCAGTAACCGAAACTTGTTTTTGTATACCACGAGTTTTAAAGCAATGTCTAAAGATGAAGCACACATGACACAGAAAAAGTTCCTCGGAAAGATCTGAGTCCAACTAGAAAAACAAATTACAAGGCTGTGGCCTGACATCATGTCACACGGTCCCACGCGGCCGAAAAGGTGTGGCCTGACATCAGGCCACTGGGTCGTCAACGTGTTAACACAACACAACAGCGCCATGCAAAATTTGTAGAGCAGACAGCTAAAAGAAGCACACAAATCATTTACCTAAATTCCTATAATAATTGGATTGATTAGACAGTATGTATGTAAGAATCAGCAGATGCTAATTTTTCTTTCCTCCCTTCTCTATTATTTTTTCGACCTTTTTTAGAAACGAAGAAATTGAAAAGAAGAAATGTAAGTATTATTTTGAAACAAATATGATTGGAAAAGGCAACGGTGCATCTCGGATCTATCCTAGTCCGGGGGGGCACATAACTAAAAGGTATTATATAATAAATCTACTTGAGACTTACCAAGCGGCTCCTACAAAACAACATGAGACCTAAACAAGAAGAGTCATAAAGAAAAAAAAGGAAAAATTACATTTGTTGGGGTTGTAAGCAGGCAAAGTTTGTGCCCTCCTCACCATGTTAGATCCTGGTTATGCCCTCCTCACCATGTTAGATCCTGGTTATAACATGTCAGCCGGCGGCCAGCACGCGGCATGCCTCTATTCCGTCGCTCTTTGTCCACCGAGACGGTTGTAAACCGCGGCGATTTTTTATTTTTTCGTTTTCGGTTTCTTTAGAGGTTCCAGCTCGTTCTCTAGGAGCCGCTCGGTAAGTTTCAATTCCTTTTGTTGCCTACTTTTTAGTTATGTGGTCCCCCCCCCGGACTAGGATAGATCCTGCATCTCCTATCAGGTATTGAGTTTCACTGTCAGGCCAGTTTATGAAACAGACTGGCTATAAGCGCCTGGCCAGAAACAATTGGAATTATCAGAGCATCTCTACAAAAAAATTTCTCTAAAAGCGCAACAAAGAAGTAGTCATGTAGATCGTTACAAGATCAGATTGCGCCACGCACTCAAAGAGCTCGTATCGCTTTTTATCTGATTGAATGAGTAAAGGCTGCTTACATGAAGCATCTAAATGAGAATATGTTTCTTTTTATAATTGTTTTTCTTGCATCGTTTACAGGTGTGAAACTTTATGCAAGCAGAAATTCTGCCACCAATCGCAAAAAAATGGGACATCCCCTAAAAACAAGAATTCTATAAAATTTCAAACAATGTGGTCACTTTTTGGGCAGGTGAATTAAAACTTCAAGGAAGGTTGTAACAAAATTTTCCTTGACTAAAAATTATTCTAATTCTTTTGAAGAATCTCTTGTTTAACGTAGAAAAAGCTAATTTCGATTTGAAAGAGTTCGCTTTGATTTCAAAGGTCTTGTGGTTAGGCTACCTTAGAAGAATGTTTAACTTGAATGGAGACGCGTCCAAATTCGGCGTGAAAATGGTATATCATCAGCGTTGTGATTCAATTTTTCGGAGTCGGTCAACTAAAAGATCAATTGATAAAATAGTCGACAATCAGAGGGAGCGTAGAGGAGAAACTCATCGCGAAGTAAGTCCAACGATGCATGAAAACAACTGCTCATTCCACTCGCTCAGTTGCAATTTCTTCTTTTGGCCTCGACATTGAAAACACGGCGCATTCCGAAGCAGCAGGAAGAGACCTGCTGAGCATTATGACAGCTGGTTATCAGCGACCCTATTAACTCCCTCGCGCCGCGGAACTAGTTAGTTTGCATTGACAGATGCTATTCGGAGCTGAGAGCTCTAGTTGCAGCTCGACCTTCCTTCCTCGTTCTCCTATCAACTATGCAGGTTTCTTGAAAAAGTGACATCTTATACACTTTAGGTCCAAGCTATTCAGATGTCATTTCAAAAGTACCGCTTGGAGCGTTCTGTGGTAGATCGCTTGTTAACTAGGTTGAGTGTCGAATAACAATAAATGTCGAGACATTGAATGTCATATAGGTTGCCGCAGTTGTATTTACTTGGCTGAAATATTTTCGGTCTTCGATGACACTCGATTATTTAGGATAGACACCAAATTTGTATGATCTTAGTTGCAGATCAGTATTCGTTAAGCTACAGACATTATTTTCAAAACAACGTGACCATTTCCCTGGCAACGAGAGAGCCTCCGGCACTGGTCGGCAATGTGGCCTGCATAGGGATACAGGAAGGAAGTCAATGAGAACACCTGCTGTACACACGCTCCTATGTGTAACTCAGCCTTAATGCAGTCGGCACTCATTTCTGACTGGATGGTACTCTCCTGTTTCGCTATGCAAGTCACATTGCCGACACTACCATCCACAGATCTCCCTCGTTACAGAGCCTTTGGACTCTCTTGTTAAGATGATTCTCGGCCGCGTCCTGGGTGGTGGATAGGGAATGAAACGGGAACCAAATGCGACCGTGAACTGCCCAGAGACGCAGGTGGGATGCAGGGGATGGAGTCCTTGCTCCTGCTGTGTCGGGTCGACGCGTTCCTTGTGCGTGGGAGCGGCATGTTCGTGCACAGTGTGCGTGAATGTGTCCGTGACTGTGCGGATTGTAACGTGTCGGCCCGGACAAAAGCTTGCACTCGGTAGACTGGGAGTACTGAGTACATGTAAGGCGATTCGAGGCCGCCTCAAAAGTCTCGCCGCGTCCCTTCGGGCACTCGGGCTGGTTGCCCGGAGTTCTTCGCCCGCACGACAGCGCCTGACTAGCTACCCGTGTTGTTTTGCAGTCAAACACAGCAGCACTAAAGGGCCTCATTCCTCTGACCCCGAAAGAGCCCCCATTTGTGCAGCGATGGGAAGGACGAGTACGGAGAGGCTGCTAAAATCTCAGGGCCTAACCTGTATCACCTGTATCACCTGTCGTCCCGTTGATCATCGACTTGCTCGAGCGGGCGCCAGCAGCGTCTCCATTCGTCCCTGTCGCGTGCCAGAGTGGTCCAATGGATCCTCCTCGCTCGAGGGACACGAAGAGCATCATACCGGTCGTTCAGGGCTTTCACGAAGAAGTCCGACCAACGCGTTGGTGGGCGTCCTGGTGTTCTTTTGACATCCCGCGGAATCCAGTCTGTGACGGCTCTCGTCCAGCGGGTGTCTGCGAATCGCATTACGTGGCCGGCCCACCTAATTTTCGACGACTTGGCCCATGCGACAGCGTCTCTGATCTTCGAACGTCGGCGAAGCTCGGAACTCCGGAGGTCTTCTCTCACTTGCGTGAGTCGTGTCACTCCGAGCATCGTCCTCTCGATTCCACGCTGCGCGACGCTGATCGCGTGTTCATCCTGCTTTCGTATAGCCCAGGTCTCTGAGGCGTATGTTAGGGCAGGAAGAACAGTGGAGTCGAATAGGTGGGCACGGAGTCGGACGTTCTTCGTCTTCTTCGCGACTTCTTCGACGCTCTTGAAAGCTCCCCAAGCCGCTCGTTTCCTCCTGCTCAGCTCTGGTGCTAGGTCGTTGGCCATGTTGACTTCGCGACCCAGATACACATAGCTGGAGCATTCGGAGATGTTCGTTCCGTTGAGCGAGAATGGGGCATCAGAAACCCATCCGTTCTTCATGAACATCGTCTTCGTAAGATTCAGCTGCAGTCCAACGCTTCCACATACACGATCGAAGTCGGCCAGCATTCGCTCCGCCTGACTGATGCTCGGTGTTATGAGAACGATGTCGTCAGCGAAGCGAAGATGGTGCAGTTGCCGGCCGTCGACCTTCACTCCCATGTCATCCCATTCTAGTTCGCGCATGACGTTTTCGAGGGTGGCGCTGAAGAGCTTCGGGGATATGGTATCCCCTTGTCGAACCCCTCTCTTCACGTCAATGACGACGTCGTTGTAGAATGGTGAGATCTTGGTCGTGAATCCACTGTACAGCTCTCGAAGGACTCTGATGTACTGAGTAGGAACGCCCTGGGTGAGCAGGGCTTCCATGACCGCTTCAGTCTCGACGGAGTCGAATGCCTTCTTCAGGTCAATGAACGTAAGGCACAGCGGCAGCTTGTACTCTCGCGACACTTCGATGAGCTTCGTAATGGTGTGTATGTGGTCGATCGTGCTGAATCCTCTCCGAAATCCTGCTTGTTCGCATGGCTGTCCTTCGTCCAGCGTTCTACTAATCCTATTCAGGATGACTCGAGTGAACAGCTTGTAGACTACGGACAGCAGGCAGATCGGGCGATAGTTGCCAATGTCGTGCACGTCTCCCTTCTTGTACAGCAAGACGGTCTTGCTGGTCTTCCACTGAGATGGAACCTTGCATTCGGACAGGTAGCGTGTGAAGAGCCGGGCCAAGGTGTTGACGAGCGCTGGCGGGAGGTTCTTCAGGTATTCAGCTCTGATCCTGTCAGGACCGGGTGCTGTACGTTTCTTCACCGACGAGATGGCGTGTCGGATCTCGGAAGGGAGAACAGAGGGGACGACGTATCCATCCTGCGGAAGATGGCGTAGGGGCAGGTGGACGTGGCTATCGAAGAGATCGGAGTAGAAGTCGTGGATGACTTTCTCCATGGTCCTTCTGGAAGAGGTGACGGTTCCGTCAGGACGTCGGAGAGCGGTCATCTTGGTCTTGAAGTTGGCGAAGTTCCGGCGGGCATTGCGGATGCTCAGCCCTGCCTCTGCTGCTTCAGCCAACACTTCCGCCCTTCTCTCCTTCAGATCTTCCTTTATCGCCGCTCTGCATAGCTTTGCAAGCTCGGACGTCAGTTGATAGTTGCCTGACGCTCGTGCTGCTCCACGCTGGCGTATCAGCTCGAGAGTTTCCGGAGACAGGCGTCTCTTGGTGGTCTTCAAGCTCTCGGCTCCCTTAGCACTATCGTGGAGATGGTGCACGAAGCGATCGTATTCCTCGTCGACGTTGTCCATGACGGCATCTTCCCAAAGGCCGACAAGAGAGGTGTAGAGATCCCAGTTGATGGTCGTTCTGGGACTCCTCTTCTTGAACTTCGCGGCCTTCTCTCCTTGACGCGAAAAGCGGAACCTCGCGCGAAGGAGGCGGTGGTCCGACCCCGTGTAGAACTTGGGAACAACGGAGACATCGGTCAGGCAATACTTGCGATTGAAGATGATGTGGTCGATCTCGTTGTGGAACTGGCCACCGGGGGATTCCCAGGTCCATCGTAGGGAGGGAGGCTTCTGGAACTGCGAGTTTCCATGGATGGTCTTGGTCGACATGATAAACTCAGACAGCCTTTCACCTTGCTCGTTCCACTCCAAACCGTGGGTTCCGATGTGAAGTTCTTCCGGCGACCTTCGTGGCCCGATCTTGGCGTTGAAGTCGCCGACGATCACCTTGTAGAAGGTGTGATCTTCCTTATAGAACTTCTCCAGCTCCACGTAGAAGGCCTCGACGTCTTCGTCGTCGTAGTCGGATGTTGGGGCATACGCGACGAACACAGTCAAGGCTGGCACGGAGCCACATCGCTTCAGTCGCAGACGTCCGATTCGGCTTGTCAGAGACTCGTACGAATCGATGTTCATGGCCAAGTGCGTGTTGACGAGGACACCAACGCCGCCTACTCCCCTGCTGTCGCATGTTCCGAGGAACAGTTCTTCTCCGGAGTCGTAGGCGGCGTGTAGGGGGTGGTGTCTTCTCGTCTCGGTCAGTCCGATGACGTCGTACTTGATCTTCCTGGCTTGCATCATCAGGTCCTCGACGGATGCTTCCGACGCAAGCGTGCGGGCGTTGTAAGTACAGATCGTCATCCTAGTCCTTCTCAGTTTGCGCAGCCTGGTTAGGCCCTGAGATTTTAGCAGCCTCTCCGTACTCGTCCTTCCCATCGCTGCAGAAATGGGGGCTCTTTCGGGGTCAGGGGAATGAGGCCCTTTAGTGCTGCTGTGTTTGACTGGAATACAACACGGGTAGCTAGTCAGGCTCTGTCGTGCGGGCGGGGTACTCCGGGCAGCCAGCCAGACTGCCCGAAGGGACGGGGCGAGACTTAAGGCGGCCTCGAATCGCCTTACATGTACTCCCAGTCTACCGAGTGCAAGCTTTTGGCCGGGCCGACACAGTTACAATCCGCACAGTCACGGACACATCCACGCACACAGTGCACGAACATGCCGCTCCCACGCACAAGGAACGCATCGACCCGACACAGCAGGAGCAAGGAGTCCATCCCCTGCATCCCACCTGCGTCTCTGGGCAGTACACGGTCGCATTTGGTTCGCGTTTAATTCCCCTATCCACCACCCGGGGACGCGCCACGTGGCCCTGCGACAAGCAGCCCGAGATCCCTCTTAACAAGAGAGCCCGAAGGCTCTCTATCGAGGGAGATCCGTGGAGGGCCTAACCAGGCTGCGCAAATTGAGAAGGACTAGGATGACGATCTGTACTTACAACGCTCGCACGCTTGCATCGGAAGCATCCGGTGAGGACCTGATGATGATGCAAGCCAGGAAGATCAAGTACGACGTCATCGGACTGACCCAGACGAGAAGACACCACCCCCTACACGCCGCGTACGACTCCGAAGAAGAACTGTTCCTCGGAACATGTGACAGCAGGGGAGTAAGCGGCGTTGGTGTCCTCGTCAACGCGCACTTGCCCATGAACATCGATTCGTACGAGTCTCTTACAAGCCGAATAGGGCGTCTGCGACTTAAGCTGTGTTGCTCCGTGCCAGCTTTAACTGTGTTCGTCGTGTATGCCCCAACATCCGACTACGACGACGAAGACGTCGAGGCCTTCTACGTGGAGCTGGAGAAGTTCTATAAGGAAGATCACACCTTCTGCAAAGTGATCGTCGGCGACTTCAACGCCAAGATCGGGCCACGAAGGTCGCAGGAAGAACTTCACATCGGAACCCACGGTTTGGAGTGGAACGAGCAAGGTGAAAGGCTGTCTGAGGTCATCATCTCGACCATGACCATCCAGGGAAAACCCCAGTTCCAGGAGCCTCCTGATCTGTGGGACCTGGGAATCCCCGGTGGCTAGTTCCACAACGAGATCGACCACATCATCTTCAACTGCGAGTATTACCTGCCCGACCTTTCCGTTGTCCCCAAGTTCTGTCGTACCACCGCCTCCTTCGCGCGAGGTTTCGCTTTTCAAGTCAAGGAGAGAAGGTCGAGAAGTTCAAGAAGAGGTGTACAAATGCTACCACCGAGTCTATTAGAAGCACCAAACGCGTATGTTTTCAGAAAAGGGTTGAAGAGGATAGATTTGCTTTCAACATTGCATATACCACATATCGTCTAAGCAAAAGATTCTACTAATTCTCTAGTTTTTTCCTTCTCCAAAAATTAGGATATCCTTTGTTTTAGAAAAACTTTTCTTTTGAGCTTTTTTGCTGTCATTTTTTTCTGGTCTTTTCCGTTTTCGTACCCCTTCGTTTCTAATTTCATTGATGTTTTGAACCTCTCTACTTTGTTTCTGGTTAGCTTCTGCTACCGTCCTATGTTTCCCCACGCAGCCGTCTTCGATGGGCTCTGATGGAGTTGACGGACCTACTAAGTTGGTATCCGGAGCCGATATCTCTTACGACTTGCAGTGTTGGCGGGCCACTGCTCTTCTTCATCAATTACTCATCATCCTTATCCCGCTTACTTACTCCTATTATTTATAACTCTTATACTTCTACGTGAGCACTAATTTTCGTTTAAGAGTTTCGCTCACATGTAAAATAACATTAGTGGCTAGTTTCGGTTTTTTCCACCACGTATTTGCTAATGTGCGGTGTCCTTTTATTAGGGTGTCCCACATGAAATGTCGCTTCAGACCGAAAAGTTAAATTCATACAAAGAAATTAAAACCAGACTTTATTCAATAATATATTCTCCACGGGCGAGTGAAGCGCAGTCAGAGGAGGCGCCGGCTGTCGCCTGCACTCGATACCAGGTTCCTGGTTCGGATTTCCCACCTAGGCCAACCAAGCTTTCCTTTCCCTCCGGGGTCGGTGAATTGGTACCAAACTTGTCTGGGAAGGATAAAGCGCTGACTTGTTCATCGGCTGGCCACCGCAAGTCGTTGTATGACCAAGTGCGCATTCAACTCGCCTCCACGACATCCCGTAGAAGTAGAATGCGTGGCGCGTCCCAAAAGGGATTGAATAACGCCGTCCTTTATCCCTTATTTTTTCATTCTCCACAACGATCAACAACGTTTCGCAAACGTACACGCAAAGAATGGATCCCGTCTTCAAAGAATTGAGCTGGCCGCGAATCGAGGAACTTGGTCACCCAAATCCGGATTTCATCGTAGTCGGTGAACTTTTTCCCAGCCAAGGAGTGCTGCATCGAGCGAAATATGTGGTAGACGGATGGGGCAATGTAAGTGCTGTACAGCGGATGAGGCAAGGCGGTCCAACCACGTTCCTTGATTTTCTTCTGAACAACTTTTGCGATGTCAGGCCTCGCTTTATCATGCAACAAGTTGGCAGAGGACGTACATCTCCTTGACGACGAAGCGCATCTTATACTCGATTAAGCTGCTGTGAGACACCTAGAAAGTGACAGTCTAGCCTGGTTTCAGCCCTTGCTGATAGACGACTCTTCTGCTATTCCACCAAAGACTAAGCATTTTCTTTCTGTGTAATCCCGGTTTTGCAACAGGTTTAGCCAGCTCCCCAGATGTTAGCCACTGCCTGTTCCTGGTGGAGTTATCGTAGTGAATCCACTTTTTGTTCGACGTAACGAAGGAATCGAGAAATCCAGAATTCTTGGCTCGGCGAAGAAGAATTCTGGTCATTAATACCCGCGTGGTTTTGTTCGCTTCGGACAGCAGGTGCAGTACCCATCTGCCGCAGTGGTTCGACTTCCCGATTTCGTGCATAGTGGATTTGGAGCACTCGAACTCCACAGCAAGCTCCCGAGTCGATTTTGGTGGATCAGCTTCGACAGCAGTCCTTAAAATCCATCACATCCTATCCAGAGCCCGGATTCATCAAGCAATGTGTATAGGTAGAGATACCGTAAGGGAATCGTACCCACCACCAGCAGTGGGTAGTGGGTACGACTTGTATTCATGAAAGGAATCAAGGGTAAGGTACAACTGGGCCTGAACGTGAACAGCTGATCTCATTGAAGCGCCATTTTGTCAATGGGGCGCGAACAAGTCACGGGTATACGGATGTACCCACGACAATTGGAGGGTTTTCTCTACCCACTGATATACCCACGATTTTGCGGGTAAGGTTTATCATGAATCGTGGGAGTGTCCACATCGTGGGCATGTCCACCCCCTATACCCAGCATACCCGTGGGTATGCGCGTTGATGAATCCGGGCCCAGGATAGGCGCCTGTCTTCCGTGTTCTTCGTCTTCAAGATTTTCGTCGCCGGCGGCAAAACATTGAAACCACCTGATTATCGATGCAGTGTTCTTGAGCTGTTCACCAAGATTGTTAACGTCTTTTATTAGGCTGACGTTTCGGCGAGTTTCGCCTTCTTCGGAGCCTGGAAAAGTCGGAAACATTCGCAGGACTACTCGCCCAAACATCATTTCATTCTACAGAATACTTTTCTTAAGGAAAAGTGAGACAAGATCAGATATGGGAGTTGCGAAGGGCGACTAACCTGACAGGCGGTTGCCGTAAAGGACCACCGTTCACCCGTAGCTGGAAGCAACGTGGGTGAGAGCTTCAACCCTGGGACCACCCGACTTATATACCCCTGTAGATCAGATGGAACGGTGGATCAGAACCTACAGAGTTCAATGAAGGGTGCCAGTTCTTGCGTTATCGCTAGACACTCCTCCTTACGGTTGACCTGGGGATTCATAGCCGTGATCCGAAGTGCCTCCAGTGTCCTGCGAGCTGAGATGTCATTTTCTCGGGCTAAAATCGACACGGACACCTGCGGTATCGCGCCTGAATGGCATCGCATCCTGTGTTCTCCCCAAGGACTCAAGACGTTGCCTTTCATAAGGCCATCTAGATGTTCCTTGACTCTGACACAAATGGGTCTGCCCGTTTCCCCTATGTGGTCCTCCCCGCACTCATTGCACGACATGAGATAAACCACACCAGATGTCATGCAATCTCCCTCTTTTCCATCAGGGTAAACACTGCAGGACAGAGTTGAGCACGTCCTATCGTAGGCACGATTCCGGACTAGCTGCCCCTTCAAGGTTCTGGGAGAGATTTTAACAATCCTCGCAAATTCTTGAAGATCAGCTATGCGGAGACACTTTCGTATCTCAGCACTAGTTTCGTCGGATATGAAAGGCACACAGAAGGGTACTTTTTCGCGTTCTTCCTCGCAACGCGCTACCGTGTTAGCTTGCAACCTGCACGCTTTATGCCAGCGTTGTATTGAGTACCCATTTACTTCTGCAATTTTAAGTGCCATTTTCCGAGAGAAAGATTTCTGCTCGTTGTCAGACGAAACTAAGCTGGCAGTCCGGAACATATTTTTGACAATGGCCTTTTTAGTACTAGAGGGATGGGCGGAGCGGAAATGAACGAGGATGTTCTTGCTGCTGGGTTTGCGGTACCACCTCGTTCTTATTTTCCCACGTGAGAGGTGTACTTCGACATTAAGGAAGGCAAGCCAATTTTCTGCCGGTTTCTCCCGTGTAAGCTTTATGTACTCGCACTGCTGGTTCAGCAGTTCGAAGCAGGCGTCCATCTCAGATTGAGTGGGACACACAATAAATCAATCATCGATATACCTACAATAAAGTGTAGGCATGCGTTCCAACCTGGATTTTCCATCTTAGACATGAATGCTACCGCTAACACAGGAGCTAACCTCTGGCCCATAGCCAACCCTCTAATCTGCCTGTAGTACTCCCCTGACCACTTGAATACGTTACACATCAGGCACTCATTCACCAACGTCATTACCTGACTCACACTGGGGCCGTACAGGTTTACACTTGCTTCGTTCTCAGTGAGAAATTCAGATACGGCCTGCAATGCACTTTCCTATTGAATCTATTGAAACCACCGCTCGAATGCCTTTTGGAAACGACACCTTCGCCAAATGCGGATGCTAACGAACGATGCGATTCCGCAGCGGATTTCTTCAATTTGAAGTCGTACAGCAGGCACGCGCGCACGTTCATTTTCCGGTCCATTGTTCTCCGAAGGCATTAATTTTGGAAGCTGATGAGGGAATGACGTTGAAAGGCTGCGAAAAACTATCCCTGAGTGAGCTCATAACTGATGTGAATAACTGTGAAAAGAAGGTCACAATGTATGCGAGATTTCGTGTAGGACAACATAATAGTTAAGAGCAAATCGTAAGTCGCTCAACTATGCGCCGATTGGTCAGGGATGATGTGGGACTCTATCTCTACAGATTCGCTAAAGGACAGCGCCTTACTGAGGAAATGAGGGCTTCAGGATTGATGAAATGCAGAAAGATGAAGGCCCTGTGGTTGTTGTAAGATCAGAATGTTGTGGCTCACTAAGCGGTGTTTGTGCGCACTATTTTGTGCAAATAATAGGTAAATAAATGAATAAATAAAGAGGATTCCCAGAACTACCATCATGGATAATGACCACTTCGTGTACGATCTCCATGAGAAAGGCGAAGAATTGAGTACCTACTCTCCTGTCTTCTGTAGAAGTATTGCTGACGTCAAAGTCGCTCAACGTTTAACGAGTATCGCTCCATTTAACTGCTATTTATAGCGCACGTTTCAGCGGAACAACATTAGTCTGGATTGGTTAGCCACCGAACAACAGCCCAGCTAATGGAGCTGCCGCTCTATCATGTAGTCGTAGTTTACGTCACGACGGCCGTGTCATTTATTATCAACACGATACTGATATTCTTCATCTGCAAGCATTCCTTGGCCGAGTTTGGACGGTACAAGGCGCTGATGCTGACGTTTACCGTCTTCAACATTGCATACTCGGTCGTCCAGGGTGTCACAATGCCGGTTAGTTTGGCATATGCATGATCGAGCTCCCGAATTAGTCTTCAATCTGGAAACAAGTGCGAGAATTAGATTATTATATTATTAAATTTTTAATAAGTAATTATAAAATAATCAACTGACCATTATGTCATCAATAATTAATAAATAATAGCGGATTTTATTAAATTATTAAGAAATATATCATTTTTGCGTCAAATTGGACACTGCTCTAAATAGCCTTTGTACTTCCGAAACTAACGTTGAATGTCTTCCAAATCGAAACGAGCTTCTTAGGAATATGTTATACTACGGCGACACGTCGGAGATGCTGCGACCCGTCGCGACAATCTGTCGCCGACAACCTATCCGCGCAAGAGCTCTGGCATACGACCTCGAGAGCGCGCGTGCAGTCTGTTCCCCTCGCGCTGAGCGCGGCCAGTGGGCCAGCGACAAACTGTCCGCGGCGCTGTTGACGAAAGCGTCGGTGACGGGAGTATAGTACCTCCTGCGACGCTGTCGGCAACAGCGTCGGCGACGGGAGTATAGTACCCCCTGCGACGCGCTCGGCGACAACGTCGGCGACGCGCTCGGCGACAGTATTGCGCGAGTTGCTACGCACTGCGTAGCATCCGCCCAGCACTGTTGCCGACGCCGTCGGCGACGCGTCGCCAAAGTATAATATATGCCTTACAGGTTAAACTACGGACTCTTGAAGATAAAGGATAAAGGACGGCGTTACTCAATCCCTTCTGGGATGCGCCAGCGCATTCTACTTCTACGGAATGTCGTGGAGGCGACATGAATGCGTATTTGGTCATACAATGACTTGCGGTGGCCAGCCGATGGACAAGTCAGCGCTTTATCCTTCCCAGACAAGTCTGGTACCAATTCACCGACCCCGGAGGGATGGAAGGCTTGGTTGGCCTGGGCGGGAAATCCGAACCAGGAACCTGGTATCGGGTGCACGCGACAGTCGCGCCTCCTCCGACTGCGCTAGACGCGCCCTACTGCGCTAGATGCGCCCTCTCTTGAAGATAGAATAATTTTTTATTCAAGGAAAATTTGGCAGAACTTTTTGAATTTTCTCGAATGAGTGTGACAATCTTATAAAATTTTTATTTCTTAGGAGGAAAAATGAATTTTACTCAAAGTGCAACAAGGTAACAACCATTTAGTGAATTGAGAGATGAGATCGTGCCATGCACTCGAAATGCTCGTCGCGATTTTTATCCGATTGATGGTGTACATGCTGCTTACATGATGCATCAAAGATATGGATATGTGTGTTCTTTAGAACCATTTTTGTTGAACCGTTTACTTCACTTTTTTTGAAACTCCACACTGCAAGCAGAAATTTTGCTATTAGTCGAGAAAAAATTGGAAGAGATCATAGCGCGCTCCCTTTTTTGGCATTAAAAAAGGCCGCTTTCCTGCTCTTTAAACTATTTTTACGTAAAAATGAGACTTTTATAAAATTTCAAACAGTGTGTCCACTCATTGAGTAGGTGAAAACTTCAAAAAAGATCATCTGGATCTATAGGCCTATTAGCCCTAAAATAAATAGCCTAAATGTCCATTACAGTAGGATAAATCGAAGACATTACTCATCTGTTTTTCATTCTTTTTTCTGTCGATGTGCTAGACGGATGAGTCTTCTTCCTGTTGAACTATTTCAGGCAAACACAGCTAAAGCTTTTAAATGAAGCCTTATGAGGTCAGATTTTCCGCGCTTGCTAAACTACCGGCATTTTTGCTAATCCCGAATTTTCTAGACTATGTATCATCATTCCGCGTTTCAGCATTGTTCAGATGACTGCAGATCTACCTCTCTGTTAGTATATGCTTAGTGGGTTGCGAGTTTCCTGAGATGTGGTGCCGTGGTTACTATGATCTTATACCTTGTTTGTGCTGTGTGTTCTTTTGTCATGCTTAGTGAGTCATTATGCCTGCTCTGTTTTTTGTAGGCGGTTGTTCAAAGCTCAAGAACAGAGGAGCCTATGCAACCCACCATGAATGTTTCCTTATCTTACATTTATGATTTCTTTATATATAATGTATATATAGCTTTATTCTTGCCATTAATACAATGTATTAGGTTGGTGCATAAGTCCTCGGACATTTGATCCCTCCTGAATTGAAAGCGCATTTTCCCGCCAAATTTCTCACATGTATCAACGCGTAAATGATCGATCGATAAAGAAAGGAAAGGGCTACAAAACTGTTCCTAACATTTACTTCTGCGTTGTTAACGTCAGCTATTATGGCTAAGCAATTCATCCCAACTGAGACGCATATTCGGCACGTCATGTTATTCCTGCATCAATCTGGCCTCAATGTCAACGAATCGTATCGTCGCCTGAAGAACGTTTACAACGAGAGTGCTCCTGCTCGAAGTACTTGGTTCTCGAAGTTTGCAGTTGGTGAATTCTCCGTTGAAGATAATGAACGAGAAGGGCGTCCGATGACATTGGATTTGGATGGCCTCCGAAGTAGAGGGGAAGCGGACCCATACCAAACCACTCGCGAACTATCAAGCACTCTTGGTGTTAGTCACTCAACAGTCGTTCGAGGATTGAAGTCGATTGGCAAGGTGCAAAAATTGGGTCGCTGGGTACCTCACGACTTGACACAACATGAAATGGATCGCAGAGCCGATGTCGCTCTGTCTCTCCTTACCCTCAGACGTACCCACGGATGGCTGGACAACCCTGTTACCGGGGATGAGAAGTGGATACTTTACTCTAGTTATCACCGGCGTGCAAAGGTGATGCTATGCATTTGGTGGAGCGCTCTTGGCGTAGAATACTGGGAGCTGCTGGACGAAGGGATGACAGTGACGGCAGAGGTTTACGTCAACCAACTGAGGAAGTTGAGGGCCCACCTTCAAACCACACGAGGAGGGCAAGTGAAGGTGTATTTTTAACACAACAACGCTAGACCGCATATTGCTAGAGCGACAGCGGCTGAGTTGGCGGACTACGGATGGACCGTTCTTCCACATCCACCTTACTCACCAGATCTCGCTCCTTCTGATTATCATTTGTTTTCAAGCCTTCAACACTATTTGGACGGCCAGCAATTTAGGAACCGAGAGGATGTCAAGGAGGCACTGCTCACATTTTTCGAATCACAACCGGCCAGGTTTTGGAGAAAAGGCATCCATGACTTACCAGCTCGTTGGCGAAAGACAATTGATGTAAAGGATGGTTACTTCATATGATTTGATATTGTTGTTCGTATGTTGTGATAATAAAAATTTCATGCCCCAAATGTCCGAGAACTTATGCACCAAACTAATACTACCGAAAGTTCGGTTGATTATCTCAGTTACTGTAGAAGCAGCCTCGAATGGAAGCGTAATGAAGGCCTAGGTATGACAGGAATTAAGACCGGCTCCAAGGTGCTTCCTGCTCGAAAATCATTTCCTTACTCCATCGGAATCACACCATAGCTATACTGTTCGCCAAGCCGATCACTGCATCCGAGATTACAATAAAGTTATTTGCTTAAGCTCCCTTCAGTTAATTCATATAATACTTTTTAGTCTCATTAACGTTTTGCTTGTGGTTGCAGTCTCCTTGTACTTAGGCTTTTGAATTGCTGCAAAAGTCTAGGTCTTACCAAGGTTGTAGTGCATACTGATAACACGCTTTTTCACCAGTTTTTTTTATGGAGCACGTTGTGCATAAATAAATAAATCACACTAGAGTTTTCCTTGAACAAAAATATTCTAACCCTTTTGGAGAGTCTCAGAGTCTGGCATATCTTAAAGCATTGTTCAGGGGATCAAAAAGCAGGACGTTCCAGATAGATTAGATTTTTAGTAATTGGGCTGAACGCTAGTCTTTGACCATGTTGTTCGCTTTTCATTCTCTCTTTCTTTTTGTTTTCGTTCTGATCTTCCTATACATACATTTTCCCTTTTTTCTGTTTGTACCTCCACCTGCTATGGCCCATTATTCTTCAGCTTTGTTTGTCGCTCCTAAGTTGTCTGTGAGTCAGTTCGAATACAGCCTGGAAATTACCAGACAAGATATGTACCATTGAAAAATCGCGGGAAAAGAGATTTCAGAAGCACAACGCTCGTTTAGAAGTGTCCAATTTGATTTAAAAGGTAAAAGCTCGCTAAAGGAAAGCCTGTTAATTCCGGTGTCTGAAATCAAATAGGCTGGCTCTTCTAGGAACGTTAAGCTTAGCTTGTAAGCGAATTACTCAGTTTCACGTCAGAGATCGTACACTGTAGACGATTGGTCGTCGTGGTGGAGGTTGATGCTTAACAATCCGTATTCTAGTCGACTAGAAACTTGATTAGTGAGCCGAGCGGAAACCGCAGTAACAACATTTTATACCGCACCAAAGTTATGAGGTTCATGAATAAGTTCAAAGCGTTTTTCTCTCTCGAAATGCTTGTTTAAGCAAAGTAATAATTTTATTTATTTATTTATTTATTCAGAGCGAAAGCATGACACTCACGCGCAAAACAAATGAGAAAAAGCATCAAGTTCTACTAAAAAAGTGACAAAACAACAACCAGACGTAGACAAGAGGCACCTGTAATTCTGAAGGCATCTATGAACAGAATTTAGTCAACAGCAGAACTTACTCAACAGCAATTTTTTAAAGACATGCATGGATAAGGAGAGGAGATATTTGTTTTCCGCAAGCAGAGAGTTGAGCTCCCGCAGCCTTCTATATGTCAAAAACGAAGATCTGATCGTGGTTTTTACACTAGGATGCAGTGCAATAATTCTTTCAATAATAAGTCAATTCATCAATGACGCACTCGCCGTTGTTATCGACGACCTCTTTCCAACTCTCGATCAATTGGTTGATCCCGTTCTGCAAGAGATGGGCCGGTTCGTTGTCGAGTAGTTTTTGAGATCATCTTCGTTGTCGAAGGTAATACCCTTCAAACGGATGGTTTGTCCCGATATCACGGGCGAGTGCTGATGTGCCTAGAGGATATCGCGGATATTTCTTGCGGTCGAACAGCGCCGTTGGTGTATGGCGTAGCATCGCTGCGCGGAAAGCACAAGATGCCGGTTCGAGTCCCGTCTGGTGCAGAAGTTTTGGCCGTAACAAAACATCCTGTAACACAGGTAGCCTCTATACCAGCGGCTCCAGGCTTCAACTTCTTCGTCTTCTTCAGCGTTTGTCCAGCTTCGTCGCGAGGTCCGCTATTCTGGTGTCATGATGCCATTTTTCCCGATCCAGCGCTAGATCAGTGTGGACACCAGCAACCTTCATGTTCATGTGTAACGTATCAGACCAGCGCTGCTTCGGACGCCCTCTAGGCCGCTTTTCAATTACCGCGAAGTCAAACCTATCTTGCGGACACTGTTTTCTTTTCCGTACAGAAGGGTTCTGCCCAGGGATGAGCGGATAATGAAATTTTGAAAACCGGATAAGGGATAATGGATAATTTTGCCCGAAAATGGTCGGGTAACGGAAAAACGGATAACGAACAAACAGCAAAAATTAAAACTCGTTTTAAATTGCGGTAATTTCAACAACAGATCACGACTTGAAGCACTGCTAATTTATAAACCACTTCTATACATTTTAATAGTGTTTTTCAAACGTTTTGCAGTCGCCGTATTAACGACGCTCTATCGTGTTTTCTGCCCGTCTGTAGGAAGACAAACGCACAGCAACATACCCGCTTTTCACCTGTTTCTAAGGGGTCGGTTGTATTGTCTTATTTGTCAGCCTTACTCTGCGCTTAACTCTTTTTTTCAATTAGGGCAGTTGAAAAATATAATAGTCCTTGGAAGAGCAATTCTTCAGATTTCTCTGAAAAGAAGAAGAAGGCAGGAGACATTCAGCGAAACAAACTATCCATAACGATCTTGACCCTACGCATGCTATGAACAAATGAAATTGTTGTTTCTGTTCGATAGCATCCCAAGATCCAAGTCATTTCAACGTGTGGAATTCTTCCCAGGATGCGGCTTTTCACCTTTGACGATCGCTAGTAGCAGTTTGTATGCCTTCTTGGTCAGCACATGACTTGAGATGAATGAACAATGCTGTGCTAAGTAGGCCTTAGATAAGCATGGATTAGGCTTAGCGGGCCTTCTAGAAGGCTGGAGGTTAGATATCTTTAAAACTATGTAGCCAGTTCCTAAGTGAGGAAACCTCAATTAACCTTTCTAGATTTGAATACTTCTGTTGTTTCTGACGACCACTCTTGCGATCGTGAAGGACCCTATACATAGTCCACCCATCACCACGTCCAAAGCTAAGATTCAGCTAATTTGTTGTTCGTTATCCGGCCCAAAATCGCCGGATAACAAACAACAAAACGGATAGGCCAAAACCCCCGGAAACCGGACAACGGATAACGGATAACAGTTAATCCGCTCACCCCTGGTGCTGCCGTGCCCCGGGCTGGCCGCCACTGGCATCGGTAGCAGTGGTCCAGACCCGAGGCCACGTGTGTGGCAGGATCGCTGGGGACTTACAGCACGCCTATGTTCTTTCTTTCCAACCACACGTGCGGCACGAACTACGTAAGGCTACTGCCCCAGCCGAAACAGAGGGACGGAACTGCGATGGTACTTTGTTTCCTGTGCGCACTACGACTCTGCGCCTCCTTCCCCTCACGTCTCTGCGCCTTCCCTTATTTTCATAGCATAGCGAGTAATACAGCTGTGGGTCTCAACCAGTCTTCTCGTAACTCCCGCAGACATAGATGATTATACAGATTTAATATACTACACACATGCATCACACACCTCTCAAGAATACACAAGACTACTAGTTACGCAGCCTGTCCTTCTACGCTCACTAGGGGCATCCTACACAACAGCCCGCTAGGGTTCGGCGAGGTCCTGCCTGGGCGTGTGTCCACGAGGCGGTGCTCCTCGCCTCGCACCTGCGGTTCCCTCTTCCTGGCGTCCATGCCAGGGACGTTCGTCATCCTCGTCGTGACTGCGCTCCTCCTCGACGTTGCTGCGGTGACTCGTCTTGCTGCGGATTCCTTGACGTCCAGCAGATGTTGAAGAGAGGGCGGTGGTAGACAGGAGAGGAAGCCCACTCGCGCGGTGTTCACACTTCTTCGCAGCGGATCGATGCTGCGCATTCGACGGCTTGCGCGGCGGGGCGAAGAGGGCGCAGGGACTCTGCGTCTTTGAAGGGTCGTGGCGAAAGCACGACAGGTACCGTCGCGCATCTTGTCCGCTATTGGCGCGACACCGAACTTCTTCCGAACAGCATCGTTTCGGATCGGTTTCCAGTGGCACCACGTGGAGAAACGGACATCACCAACAACGAATGTGTTAAACCCTCCATATGGTTTGAAAGGGAATGTAAAGTGGAAATCAGTCTGTGCAAGTGCAGAGCGTACGGTGGAGGCTGAAGAACCTCCCATTTGCGCTCTTGAGGTACGGCTTTGACGAGTTGTACAACATGCGGCCTGGCGTTGTCGTGAAAGAGTATGGTCTGGCATTGACGATGTGGTCACTTCAGACGGAGGGCCTTATTAACAAGGTGGAGTTGAGCAATGTACAGCTCTGATTCAATTTTGAGTGAACTCCCGACTTGTTTGGCGACCGTTCTCTTCCAGAAGTGCCTTGAGGGGCTCTTCATTGAATTCCGAAAGTCTTCCGCTATGGGAGCCGTCGTCGTGCTGCCGCTTTTGAACTTCGCAAAACACTTCCATGCTGGGGACTCGTCTATGACACCCTCTCTGCATTCCCGTACCACCTGTTATCCCGTTGATCATCGAAATGCTCGAGCGAGCGCCAGCAGCGTCTCCGTTCGTCTCACTCGCGTGCCAGAGTGTCCCAATAGATCCTACTCGCTCGTGGCACACGAGGAGCGTCATATCGATCGTTTGTTTCTTTTTCCGTACAAATCGATCGTTCATTTCCTTTTCCTTGCAAATGTCCCGGGCTGTCTCGGCTGCTCATTGAGCACGACGAAATGCGAAGAAGAGCAGGTCTCGACAATGCTGATTTCTACCTCTAGGGTATTCCATTTCTAAGCCTGAAAAATAACAAAAACTAAATTGTTCTAAGAAAAAAAAACAAATGACATTGTTTAATAGAGCAGAAAAGCATTTTCTGACAGACTCAAACAGTTTGTCAAACAGAAAGCAATTTTTAAATAAAATTCTTCGAAGAAAACGGAGAGAAAAGGAGCCTATTCCTTAACCTAATACTCGTGGCGGAGATGCGTTCAAAATACAAGAGGCCTTGAGTAGTGGTAGTAAAGGGTGCTCGGATATGTTTACATATTCTTTAATCTAGCTCATATGTGAAGAGCTCTTTTTTCAGGTTATTCATGTGTACGAGTTCTCATTTTTCATGTTCACTACCGGTCTCGGATCGGTTCCGAAAGGACCTGATCGCCTCCTAACTGCCACATTCTGCTCAACCTTCGCCCAGTCACTGTTTCTTATCACGCTGCATTTTCTCTATCGATACGTGCAGGTGGTCAGGTAGGCATGCATTTTGAGGAACTAATCAGGACTGCGTAAGGTGCTTAATGCGATGGAAATGCTTGTGACAACTAAGAAAAGTTATAAGCTTGTATTTATGCTATGTAAGAAGATCGACCAGGTCTAGAGTTAAGGACGACTCTGAGTTTACTACCTTGGTACTAGTCGTTAATGTGGCCTACACGGGAGCGAAGGAGAAAAGACGCCAGCCAATCAGAGCACCTGACCAGAGCACTCGCCGCTCTGGTGAGTGCGCGCGTTTCTCATTGGCACGTGTTAGTCACATTAAGCACTTATAGCTTTCATTCTTTCACAGCGCATCCAAATACGCTTACTAATGATCGCCTTATCCTTCACCTCTCAATGGTGCCGTTACAGACCGCAGTGGCGTGATCTGTTCGAGAAACGATCCTACGTTACGCTTATCGTTGCCATCTATGTCTTTGTCGCTATCGACTACGGTGCAGTCTGCTTCTTCAACTTTGGTCCATCTCCTGTGAAAGACGTCTACTTCGCCGAGCAAATGTGGCTGTCCTATGGGCTGAACATCTCTGCGGTGGGATATCTCGGCCCGATATACATGGTGAGACATTAAATCTTTTCATTAAACATGTCTTCCACCTTTAGCTATGACATTGCTTCCTGTATCCTTACTCCAACGCACAGACATCCTTGTACGGTGGCCTGAGCCTAAGAGGATGTTCAGAGCAGATCGCGTCACGTCACGAACGTCTGCGGACCAAGGGTGCACAGCGGACGGCGGGCGTGGCGAGGCGCGGCGATTGATCAGGTGAGGAGTCTCGGCGCGATTCCCGGAAGTATAACTCAGGCCTAACGCTTGTTTATACTTTCATCGCCGCTCGACGCGGTGCCGCGGTGTATAGAGGTCAAATTGATTGGTCACCTCGCTCAGCGTCAACGCCACCCGACCAGAGTGAATCGCGTAAACCCACGACCAATCACATCGCTCAGCGTCGGATCGTGTCGCTCTCGAAATCGGCGCGATGCGGTCGGTCGCGGTGGAATGAGGCATGGTATTGCTACTCCAGTTGTCCTTTGTAGTGTGCACAATTGTTTGTGTGCAACTACGCAATTGTACATACTCGCGTGACCTCGTCGCCGGCTGTTCGGCAGTGCTCATCGTCGTCCAAAACAGCGCGACGTGATGAGATGCATCGCTCTGTTCGAACCACGGTAAACAGCGATGGAAGTATAAACGGAGCCGAATGATGAGCTCATATATCGATCAAGCGACGTAAGGCCGGGGCATACCTCCATCGCCGCGGTGCTATCGCAGTGCTCAGTTCATGGGCTAAATCCGTTTGGACACCAACTTCCAAACTGGAGACTTTTCTGGCGTGTTGGATCGACTTCCAACACGCGTCTTTACGTGCAAACCCCACCACGTCAGCGGTGCTGCACTGGTGTAACACGTCACGTCGTCCACACGTCTTGTAGACGGCGGCTAGCTGCAAAACTAGCGGTCATGACCTGCGTAGATGTGGATTTCACGATGTTGGCTGAGCTCGAATCTCTACCAGAAGGAACGGGGAAGGGGCAGAATCCCCAATGCGGGGCATGCCGCGAAATCCAGCAGTTTATATTGTGCTGCAGAGCACTCTTGAGCTGGATAATACTGAAGCAGTCCTAGTGTAGAGGGGCATTCAGTTTTCTCCTCATGTAGGTGGACATATATCAACCTACAAGCTCCGCCGGTGCAATCGACATTGTGTTTTGAAAATTCTTGTCAGGAAGCCGGAAACCGTGGATGTGCTAAATCCCATTTTCTACCCGTGCCAACCCCTCCATCTTCTGGGCTACATACTGATATTCTTAATGTCTTCTTCACCGTGGTGTTAGGCAAGAAGCTCGTTAGAATGGAAGCGCTTTCGATAGATTGTACATACAGTACGTTCAACGTCGGATACAATAGTTATCGCAACCAGGCGATTCACTTCAAGTTTTTTTCGATCCACTCACTCAGCAGTGCGTTTGTGCGCTGTTCTGGGTTGACTTTGCAGATCTTCGATCGTAGTCCCGTCTAACAGTTCTGTCAGCTCCGACTTCCAGGCATTGCCAAAACTGTCTGTTAAAAACGCCTCATACTTCTTATCTGCGAGAGCACTCGTGTGAAAAGATTTTTTAAAGTGAACGAAATCTCCAGCGTGTATGATTAAGGTTCCGAAGGTGGGAGCAAGTCTATAGCAGCGGGTTCACCATCATGCTTCTTCACAACATCCAGGGGCCAGATTCATCAACGACTACGACTTTAGATTGCTGTAAGTCGCTGACGAATCTGACCCCAGTTTGCCTAAGAAACTGTAGAACGAAACGCTATACACGTTTATCTAATCAGCATGTACCTAGAAGGATATCTAACTTTGCTTGTTTGGAGTAAAGCTGTCAGAAATAGAGAGGCACAGGTTGGACCCCCCTCTCTAGGTTTGCAACCGAAAATGAAAGTGAAGCATCTATCGGACCTGTAAGGGCCTGTTGAGGACATGGGTTTCACCAGTGCAGCGTCAGTGACATAATGGACCTTACGCTTGAGAACGTGTGTTGGACGTGGATCCAACACGCCAAGAAAGTCTCCAGTTTGGAAGGTGGTGTCCAAACGGATTAAGCCCAGTTCATGACGATTCCATCGTGCTCGGCCGAGTAGTCAAAGAAAACTTCGCCGCGGCCAGCATGCGCGATGGCTTCCCGCGCATATCGCGGGCATGGCATACTTTTTCGCGCCGCGCGCGGTGTTTAGCGTTGGTCCTGGGTGGATCGCCGTTGCGCTCTCTTGCAAAGCGATGAGCGATGCGACGAGAGCTAAGAACTCCACTTCATCTCGCGTCGCTCTGCAAAATTAATCGCCGCGATTCTATCGCGGCGACGGGAAGTTAGCACGAGGCCTAACGTCGCGCCCTCGCATGGTGTTGAGCATTGTGCAGCAAACACCACTTCTCACGCAATTATCAGCATTCCCTCGATGATGATATCGCTGTTCATTGCTAAGCGATTTGCTCGTCGCCTCAGTTATATGCTACTATGCTATCGTTTCAAAGACGTTTTGTTGATAGCACCATCTCCCTCACAGAACGCAAGTATCGCGTCGCATCGACAGTGGGCTTCGTGTCGCTACATGAGCGCTCTGAACGAGGCCTAAAATCCGTTGTTGCGACTAACGGTTCGAATCTAACCGCATGCCATTTTCCTTTACTGCTGCCATACGGTCTTTTAACCTCTTAGGTCTTCCTGTTCAACCCGTACCATGCTATTCTGTGCTACAGGTTTACATTAGCTCGGCCATTTTCGGTTTACATTAACCAGTGTTACTTCACCTACACGTTCTACACGTTCACCTTACTTAGTCGCACAGAACTGTCCCCTCCCTCGCGGTCTTAACAATATGGGGTCAATAACAAAGGTGATCGCGTTAACCAGTGTTTATTCTTGGACTCCTCCATATTACGCTCTTAGTGCCCATTTATACTTGGACGCCGACGACGCGACACACGTATTGTGGCCACATTGATCCAGCGATACGATCGGTCAATTTGACCACTTTATATGCCGTTGCGTCGCTCGGCGTCGGAAGTACAGGGTGCGTAAAAAGTATTGACGCAGTAAATGACGGCCGTGGAAATAGTATTGCGCAGTAAGTTTTAAAATGTTCACTTGAGAGATATGGAAAATAATCTTGCAAACACGACAGAACAACTCGTAAATGACATTGGCTCCTTCATTGTGAATACAGGAGCGAAAACGACGGAAAAAATCATGAGCACGCGCCGCAAGTACTTGCTTGCATTTCGTTCCGTGCTTTGAACAGGGTAGCCTTGTGCGACTGGTCACTTCTGTTGAAAGTAGCCCAGACCTCATTCTCCAAAATCGCCTAAAAAGAGTAATCCAGCGGATTCTTGTTTAAGCTGTGCTCGTCTGAGAAGCTGTCCACACCTGCGCGCGTTATCTGTTTGCCGTTATCGGACAAAGATTGATAAATTTGGATTTGAACGTTATCGTGCTTGAACATCTTGCAATTATCATCTGTTATGACAGAGCCGTGGCTGACGTTTGGGTTGCTGACTTCTTTCCTCACCGACCGTTTCGAACTCCGCCTACTTCTCTTGTTAATGAAGTGTTCATTTCCTTTGGTAACAGCCAGGAAAAGGTCACTGTAACCACGATGGTATCATGTCTCTTCAGTTTTTACAAGAATATTTTTTGAACACGATATAGACAACAAAAATAACATACAAAAACTTTGAAAAGTAGAAAGAGAAAGTTGGAGCTGAAACAAAAAGTGGGTGCGTCAATACTTTTTACGCACCCTGTATAAACGGGGCGTTAGGTACTAGGCGACTAACAATGGACGTCTGTGTACATGCTTCAACGATTCTAAACAAGATCTTTATGGTCCCGTAGGGTATTCAACAAGCAGCAGCGAGATGACGTTCGTTTTGCTGCCTGCTACGGAGTGATCCAAAAATGAAGAAAAAACCGTGCCAACTCTAGACGAGCATTGATGGGATAAAGAAATATAGCTGTCAGCAGCGGGATAGGGTGAAGATCATGGACCGGAAGTCGGCGCTTGGCTCTTACGGCATGCAAATCGTCCAAGTAGTTTCATTCCTTTAAACAGGATACACGAGTGTGTGTTACGAAGGAGACTGGAGACTCTACAAAAGTGCGATTTACACGTTGGGTTGACTCTGTTTCCCATGCATATGTTCTTCCAATTTGTCTGTTGTAGTTACTGACTACGTATAAACGCCTACAGTGGATTGCCTTCATCTAATTTTAACAAGAGCACCATACAGGATACGAATCAAGTACCAGTAATATGAATGCATTAAGGAGTAACAACATACACAGTCCCCTTTCGTTATAATGCCTCCGGACAGAACGCCATCCCCTAACGTACATTTTTTGGGGATCGGTCAGATTAGTTTTACACCAATACAAACAGTTGCATATGCAATGGCCGATTTTGCTACCTCAATTTCTGGTCGATTTTTCGTGGCTACAAATGTTTCCTTTTCAGGCATTGTATGAAGTTTCTAAAAGCGCAGAGTCTCCTGTTTCCTACCATTTATAGCTTTTGTGACATAATTGTTTCTTGCCTGGTTTTTAACGTTTTTACTGTATGAATCAACGTGATATTAGGGTGCTCTGAATGGAAAAGTAGACACAGCGCCGCGGCCGCAGCTCGTAACATCAACGCTGCATTTGGGGAGCGTTTCGCTAAGGAGCGCACAATTCGCCACCAATTCGCCAGTTCGAAAGGTTTCGATCTGGAGATGAAAGTCTCGAAGACGATGACCAAGGTAGACCGCCATCACTCTTTAACGACGACTAACTTAAAGCCATGGTGGAAGCGGATCGGCGTCAAACTGAGCGACAGCCTGTACAGCATTTCGGCGTTGACGGCAGCGCTATCGCCACTTGAATACGATCGGAAAAGTGAAGAAATTGGACAAATGGATTCCGCATAAACTGACCACCGGGCAGACGCTGGAGCGGCGCGACACCTGTGTTTCGTTAAGGCTGCGCAATCTAAGGAAGTCTTTTTGGACAGGATCGTGACATACGACAAGAAATGAATTCTTTATAACAATCATCGTCGCTTTACACAAGTGCAGGACAAGAGTGAGAGTCCCAAGGAGATGCCGAAACCAAGTCTGCATCCAAAGAAGATCATGGTGACTGTATGGTGGACAATGGCTGGTATAGTCCATTACAAGTTCTTGAAGATTCGAGGGGCTATTACAGCAGAGAAGCACTGTACCGAAATTGAAGTAATGCACCAGAAGTTGACTGAGGAACGGCCGGATTTGGTGAATCGAAGAGGCCCAATCCTACTGCATGACAACGTGCGTCCCCACGCTTCCAAAATTGTCGTCTAGAAACTGGATGAATTTGGATAAGAAATTCTGCTACATACTGCATATTTACCACCTCTGTCCCCTACCAATTATCATTTTTAAACATTCAGGTCGTCATGTGAAGAATAAAAAATTCGGTAACCATGATGGTGTCAAAGATGACTTCTAATGTTTTATTAGTTCTCATTGTTCTGATTTTTAATAAACATGGAACGTCTAAGCTATTGTCGCGATGGGAAAAGTCTATTCATTGTAATGGTGCTTATTTCGATTAATAAAATTGCTTCTAAGCGAAGTTATGATCTGTCAAATTTTTCAGTCAAAATCGGTCATTTCGTATGCAACGACCTATTAGGTTCCGTTGCAGTTAAATGGAGAAGTACAGTGGCTGGACATCGCCGGGCTGCTCAATGTCAGTATAGTCATTGGCTTCACATTCGCAGTGATTCCTTTCTGTGGAATAGGTGAGTGAATCCCCTAAACGAACGTCTTCCCTTTTCTTAGATTCATTCAGCTACGTTTAGGAATCTTTCGCGCACTCTATAGACACGAGGTGATCAGCAAGAAGACCAAGCATCTACAGATTCAGATGTTTCGATTGCTGTTGGTTCAGGTGAGCATGAAGTCAGGCGTGGTAACAGTGGAGTTTGACCACCTGGACATCACGTGCCGCTTCAGTTTAATCACATCGTCATCTAGTGCCGTGGAAAATCCATCAACACAAAACTCATTCAACTATGTAATTGGATCTAATGCGCTCGTTCTATGCACGTTCAGAAAGCGGCGAACTCTCTTTTTAGAATCAGATTGTCACTACGAGGAACTGGCAGTTCCTCTGAGGAGTTGTGCAGAGAAATGTGTGAAGTGAGACATTCTCTTTGGGATGAGCTTCATACCCTACATTGTTTAAGACAACGAGGAGATTCTTGAAGTGCAGATTTAGCTTACAAACGACTGGAGGGGAGCATTTCAAATCCTCTCGACAAACACAACTTTACGCAGCTTCCTCTTCGAACACACGTGGCTGCAGCGTCAAAATTCATTCTCCTAAGGCACAGCCTCAACCGCGAGCTTCATTTTTCACTCAGAGAGCTGGTTCGGACTTTTTGAGATTTTCAAAGGAAAAATATGCGCAACTAAATTCCATTTCTCAACTTAGATAGTTCTTTGATCTGTGCCTCAAAGGTGATACTTTTGAGTGATGTTTGATGTTTTAACTTCCCATCATGCGAACATGTTTCTTCTCTTCTCGTTGTGCATATATCGTTTTAGATTTTTTTGTACAGCTGATTGCAAATAGTTCTCTGCGTAGATATCCACGTACACTAGATAAATAAAGAAATTTCCCATTCTCCTTACGCTTTGTATAGTTATTATTCGGTATTACCTATTTAGTGTGAAATGTGTCCGCTTGCCATTAAATTCGATTGCTTCCCATCACACCAACTAATCATAATGAACCGGAGCACAGACTACCAGTAACGTCCAATGATTGCTGAGTTAACCCTTTCCTTTTTCGAATACAAATACGCTACCAAAAATACATTAGTTAACAAAGTTTTTTGTCCATTCAGCTATATGAATGATATATTTATTGTTCATAATCTTGAAGAAACTAGGTTCGACCAAATCATTTCCGAAATTATGAAAATTGTATTGTGAGGTAAATAAAACTCATATTAATAAACACCAATGCAGTTTTCTAGACCTTACTATTAAGATAGTGAACGATTGCATTTTCACTAAGCATAAAACCGATTATTTTCCTTTTAAAGTAATTAGATTTCTTCATGGTAGTTCGTACACTAGCAATTCCCTTAAAAGAGGAATAATTATAACTGAAACTCTACGATTATCACGATGCTGCTTTGTAAAAGAAGACTTTGTTGACAGACTTTGCAATTTGATTACCTCCTTGCTTCAATTACAGTACAATAAAGATCTAGTTCTTCTATCCATAGTTAAAAGTGTACTTAAACACAAAAGTATCGCTTACAAATATGAACTTGTAGATTCTTTCAAAGATATTTATCGATTCGTTAAACAACTTATCAACCAACTGTCTATGTGGTGCATATTTTTTTATTTCTGGTTTAATTTTTGCCTGTGGCCCATGTATATCTACTACCTGCTTTTCTTTAAACAGTGACCTCATACGAATATATTGCTACAAGCATTGACCTCCCTTATAGGCCTCTCCCGCCGACCTCGACCTCTCTGCAACCAGGTCCTATAGGCAATACCCGACCCTTCTGACCTTATTTTTTGCGTATAAAAACACAACACATGGCTATTCAAGTATCGCGGTCACTCCCTGCCCTGCTGATGATCCTCCGGGAGTGATTGTATTTCTTTCGCTTCTTTGCTTTAGTAGTTACATCCTGTATAGGGCTTAGAGGTGAAACAGGATATAACTACTACTAAAATCCTCTTCTAAAATGGCTTCTTGCACTCAGAAAACTCCATTCTCGTATTACTAGTGTTAGGGCATCGAGTGTACAGTACCGCCACTAAACGTTCAACCAATTGACGTTTGCGACGCAAAAACGCATTATTTGCGTCGCATCATGATAACTTTGTCCAAAATAAAATCTTTCTCACCAAAATTGACAGGAGCTCCTAATATCCTCCTACCTACCACGGGCATGCGACCGCCATTAGAAAGCGGATGGAAGCCTGAAGATCAGTGCCGCAATTAAGGAGGGTCCTAAATACTGTGACCCGACCCAACACCGTTTTCGAGTCTCGCTTAATTATGTCCCCAGGCACAAATAGTGCTCCCCAGTTGAATGTTAAAATCCTTAAACCAGATTCACTTTCATTTTCCTTCCATTTGTGACATTCCTCTGGCTGCGAGAATTCACTTGATACCAAATTTGGCAAAAAATATGCACTAAGCCTGCAGCTGCTTCAACCGATTTCGTTTTTTCAAATGAATGATCCTTAATCTAAAACATGTTATTGTAGCCTGACATCTACTCATCTTTCAGGAGGGAAAAGGACATAGGAAATTTACGTTTCGCGGTTCATTTCGGGCATTTGCGTGCTGGTTGCAATTCGTCAAAACTGAAGGTGAACCTTAGCAAACAACGCTCTCTGTCGCCGGTTTGGCTGTGAATATCTATGACCTAGTAGTGTAAGTTAGTCCAGTAAATATTTTGGCTAACCACACAATGTAGAGACTTCCGTGTATCAAATATCGAGAAGCCAGGTGATCATATGGCAGAATTTCAACTGGATAAAGTGAAGACTTCTTTCAAAAGTGCGACCTGAGCTTCTACAGCGTTTTATGCTCAGTCTTTGCAAAATCAATGCTGGAAAGCCCAGTATTGTAATTATGCAATTATTCGCTCAAAATCTTCAACCAGATTGGACGCCAGTATTTGGAAGCAACCAGATCGAGAGCTGATGTATAGGCCTTCTTCGATTGTAATTGCGCTGACCTGATATACCCTACAGAGACATTGCATTCGGCTGCATGACCAACAAATCCCACCTGTCTTTCTCGTAGCTGCGGGCCTTTGCGACTTTGTGCAGGTTACCTTTATCGATCCAGCTGCCATATCTCGATGACCTTTTGGGTTACCGGATTGATTAGATCACATAGATTCCATAATTCTTAAAAATGTATTTCTGGTTGCAAGGTAAAAAAGTATATACAATTTTCACATCGAGTTGGACACTTTTCAAGTCAAATAGGACACTTCTAATTGTAAGCTAGCCTCAGAATCTTGAAATCAAACTAAACATCTTCCAAAATGAAACGAGCTTCTTAGAAGTTAAACTGCGAACAATTCAGAAACGGCAGAATAATTTTTTGTTCAAGAAAAAATTGTATAACATTTTTAATTTTTTTAGTTCAGCTACCCGAACGAGTGTAATAATTTTATACTTTTTGGAAAAAAATAATAAGCTAAATTTTGTTTTAAAGAGCAACAAGGCAGCAATCATTTAGTGCATTAAGGACTAGATTGCGCTTGAAAAGCTCGTCGCGGTATAGTGTGAACGCTGCTTACATTAGTTGTGGGCTACATAAAGTCGAACAGGCCCGCAGTTACGAAAAAGACAAAGGTGGGATTTGTTGGTCATGCTGCCGAATGCAATGTTTCTGTAGGGCATGTCAGGTCACCGAAATTACAATCGAAGAAGACCTCTACGTCAGCGCTCGATTTGGTGCGTCCGAACTGGTTGAACATTTTGAGCGAATAATTGCATAATTACAATGCTGGCCTTTCCGGAATTCATTTTGCGAAGACTGAGCATGAAACGCAGTAGAAGCTCAGGTCGCACTTTTGAAAGAAGTCTTCACTTTAACCAGTTGAAATTCTGCCAACTGATCACTGGCTTCTCGATATTTGAAACATGGAGTCTATACATTGTGTATGGCTAGCCAGCCAACATATTTACTGGACTAACTTATACTCCTAGGACATAGATATTCGCAGCCAAAACCGGCGGCAGAGAGTGTTGTTTGCTAAGGCTCACCTGTAGTTTTGACAATTGCAACCAGCACGCAAATGCCCGAAATAAACCGCGAAACGTAAATTTTCCATGTCATTTTTCTTTCTGAAAGATGAGTAGATGTCAGGCTACAATAAAATGTTTTAGATTAAGGATCATTCATTTGAAAAAAAAAACGAAATCGGTTGAAGCAGCTGCAGGCTTAGTGCATATTTTTCTGCCAAATTTGGCATCAAGTGAATACTCGCAGCCAGAGGAATGTCATATATGAAAGGAGAATAAAATTGAATTTGGTTTAAGGATTTTAAAATCCAACTGGGCAGCACTATTTGTGCCTGGAGTGGCGACGTCCGAGCCTCCACGAGGTGCCACTGGAATCTGCTCGCTCTGCGAGCTAAGGACACGGACACTCAAATGCAGGCGGCAGGACAGGCCGGCCTACTAGGACCCATTTCACATCACGTGGTTGATGACGTTACATGAGTTGGTTGAAGCATTGGAGCGTAAAAGAGTTGATTTCTGTGCGGTGCAGGAGACTAGGTGATCCTGCCGCAAGTCAAGGGACATAGGACGTGGCTTCAAGGTCGTTCTATGTGGAGGTCCCAGGACCACCAGTGGCGTCGGAATAATCGTCTCCGAAACTGTGACTCGATTGTAAGCGTCGAGCGCTTTGATCAAGCCAAGGATGAGTTTTGGAGCCTACTTGATGAGAAGACAGCAGAGGTGCCGTCGAATGAAGTCATCATAGTCGCTGGTGACCTTAATGGGCACGTAGGTGCTGCGAAGGACGGGTACAGCTGTCATGGTGGTCGGTTACGGGTCGCGTAAAGCCGATGATGAGCGTATCCTTCAAAATGCGGGATCGCATCACTCCACCATAGTGAACACATGGCCTGGACCTTGACCCTTGGTCCAGAGGTCACACTTAGGTTTGTTTCCTTTCAGGCTCTGAAGAAAGCGATCCTAGAAACGTAAGCCTAATAAACGCTCTTAACAACCTCGCCTAGAGTTCAAGGAAGAACTACTACGTTTATGGTCTGAACCTCGTCAGTATGTCGGTCCCGGGTTAGACTTCATACAAGTAAACAAATAGCCCCGATTTGACCGAACATTACCAACCGATTTTATTGATTTTCTTACAAGGTTGACTGTTTGAGATGGTAAGAAGGCGAATATGTTGGACACTGGAGAGATCACTCATAAAGTAGATGTGATAGGTTTTCATCAGTAACGGAGGCGGGGGATGAAACTACTACGGATATAGTGAATGTCGTCAGTGGCCAGTAATTTGGCGTGGACAGGGGAAAGAATCTTAGGACGTACAGGAGCTTGTTTTACAAAGCAGCGAAACCTCTACACTCATCTCTTCATTATTTCAGCTCTTCTTCTCAACTTTCTTCACACTTTTGATCAGTCTTTCCCTTTTCCGTTTCCGTTCTCAAATTGCCCTCTAATCAGGATCTAAGGAACGGCTTGTTGATTATAATTTTTCCAGTCATTTTTCCCTCTCGCGTTCACGTTCGTGCCGTCAGCTTCGATTATTGTCATGTCGTTATTTGGAAGACATATAGGTGAGTACCTTACTAATGCGCTCAGTCTTTACGTGGCCCAGTCCATCGTTCAAGTCCTGTTCTTCTACGACGGTAGCGTCTGAGTTGCTCGACAGGACGCAAGACTACCAATCGATAAACGCCGAATTACCGTCTACCAAAAATCGATAATGTTTCTTTTGTCGTGGCGACAAGTCGCTATCGTCGCTAGCTATAAACAGGCAGATAGTCGATGGTGCTGGCACGGAATTACAACAGTAAATAGTGGCGTGACGAAAAGGCGAAGGCCGCAATCAGTGCTCGACGCCAAATATAAACAACAATCGGACCATGACGGCAGCATTTCAGGTGACAAGGGCAACGTCGTCGGCGTACTGCTCACTGTTTATCCGGTGATCGAGCCGGTTGTCGTCTTATTCTTCGTGCGCAGCTATCGTGAAGCCATTTTGAGCTACCTTGGCCTTCTGAAGGATGAGCCGATCCGGAGCAACTCTATTGCCAAGTTTTAACCATGTAGATAACATGTTTGTAAATACCCGGTAATGTGTAGAATAGTTTCAGTTTTTCTGTGACACAAAGGTTTGTCAAAATTTAACTTTATGAAGCCTGACGTTTCGTCGGTATCGTCGTTGTCAAAAGCCTGAGAGAAGTTAGGTTTTTTGCGAATTGTACACCCATATCTTCAGCTGATCTATTTCTCCAACACTGCAGCACTAATGGGAACCGAAGTTTGTCAAGAAGAAATTACTCCAATCCGAACGCAATTCACGGCTGTTTTGTCAGCACTGAAAGAGTGCCCTTTTATAGCACAACCATTTAGCAAGTGAAACACACTCGGTGTACAGGAGTATACGGACCTCGAAGAGCATTGTGTCCCACAGCTCACACAGTGCCCATTATACATTGGATCCGATCGAATATTTTCGGATAATTGGATGATTCGGATAACGGCGATTTTGCGAACCCCGGATTTTTGGATGATTCGGATAACGACGATTTCGGGAACACCGGATTTTTGGATGATTCGGATAAGGGCGATTTTGACGCCCTCGGATTTTTGGATGATTCGGATAACGACAATTCTGCGGACACCGGATTTTTGGATGATTCGGATCGGGTTATCCGAATCGGATATCCGAAAATGATTCATTCGATACAATGGATTCGATCGAAAATCTTCGGATAATTGGATGATGCGGATAACGGTGATTTTGCAAACCCCGGATTTTTGGATGATTCGGATAACGACAATTTCGCGGACCTCGGATTTTTGGATGATTCAGATAACGGCAATTTCGCGGACCCCGGATTTTTGGATGATTCGGATAACGACAATTTCGCAGACGCCGGATTTTTGGATGATTCGGATAGGGTTATCCGAATCGGATATCCGAAAATGATTCATTCGGATCCAATGTATAGTGCCCATAAAGGGCAAGAAATCATCGTAATGGAAACGTACTCGTTCCTGTTGTTTATCATTGGTTGCGCTCATGGATGCAGAAGGTCTTGAGGGTCTTCCTGGCGCCGATCTCATTTTCGTGCAGCCGTATCGTGCATTTGATGTTAAATATTGTCCGTTGTGGGTCTCCTGGCGATGTCTACTAACAATAAGTGGGGTTTGCCTGCCATCTAGATGCTTTCTGATGCGAACACCTAGCACTTTACCCGTTTCCCCGATGTATAGCTCTGTGCTAGGTGCTCGTATCAGAGAGCATCTATATGGCACGCGAAGCCGAAGCTTAGCTTATTTTGCCCACTGGGCACTCACCGCGAGGAGACCCACAACAAAAACGATTTTGACATTAAATGCACGATACTACTGCACAAAAATGAGATCGGCGCCAGGAAGGCCCTCAAGACTTGTATCCATGAACGCAATCCAACGACGAACAACAGGGACGAGGGCGTTTCCATTACCAGTGATTTGTTGCACCTCATTTCACTGTGCGAGCTGTGAGACACCGTGCTCCTCGAGGTTCGTACCCTGCATATAGCGAGCCTGCTTCACTTGCTAAGTTGATGTCGCATAGTAAGGCGGTCTTTCAGAGCTGACAAAACATCAGAGAGTTGCGTTTGGATTGGAGTAATTTACTATTGACACTCTTGGGACCCCATTAGGGCTGCAGAGCCGGGAAAACTAGAGCAATTGACGTTCTGCGTATAAGAAACCGAACTTC